>CM026389.1:53582212-53609693 GCA_014843695.1 Archivesica marissinica | reverse complement strand
CTATAAACACTATAAATCCTGCACTACAGGCTATAAACACTATAAATCCTGCACTACAGGCTATAAACACTATAAATCCTGCACTACAGGCAATAAACACTATAAATCCTGCACTACAGGCAATAAACACTATAAATCCTGCACTACAGGCTATAAACACTATAATTCCTGCACTACATGCTATAAACACTATAAATCCTGCACTACAGACTATAAATCCTGCACTACAGGCTATTAACACTATAAATCCTGCACTACAGGCTATTAACACAATAAATCTTGCACTACAGGCTATTAACACTATAAATCCTGCACTACAGGCTATAAACACTATAAATCCTGCACTACAGGCTATTAACACTATACATCCTGCACTACAGGCTATAAACACTATAAATCCTGCACTACAGGCTATAAACACTATAAATCCTGCACTACAGGCTATTAACACTATAAATCCTGCACTACAGGCTATACACACTATAAATCCTGCACTACAGGCAATAAACACTATAAATCCTGCACTACAGGCTATTAACACTATACATCCTGCACTACAGGCTACTAACACTATAAATCCTGCACTACAGGCTATAAACACTATAAATCCTGAACTACAGGCTATAAACACTATAATTCCTGCACTACAGGCTATAAACACTATAAATCCTGCACTACAGACTATAAATCCTGCACTACAGGCTATTAACACTATAAATCCTGCACTACAGGCTATTAACACTATAAATCCTGCACTACAGGCTATTAACACTATAAATCCTGCACTACAGGCTATAAACACTATAAGTCCTGCACTACAGGCTATAAACACTATAAATCCTGCACTACAGGCTATAAACACTATACATCCTGCACTACAGGCTATAAACACTATAAATCCTGCACTACAGGCAATAAACACTATAAATCCTGCACTACAGGCTATTAACACTATACATCCTGCACTACAGGCTACTAACACTATAAATCCTGCACTACAGGCTATAAACACTATAAATCCTGAACTACAGGCTATAAACACTATAATTCCTGCACTACAGGCTATAAACACTATAAATCCTGCACTACAGACTATAAATCCTGCACTACAGGCTATTAACACTATAAATCCTGCACTACAGGCTATTAACACTATAAATCCTGCACTACAGGCTATAAACACTATAAGTCCTGCACTACAGGCTATAAACACTATAAATCCTGCACTACAGGCTATAAACACTATACATCCTGCACTACAGGCTATAAACACTATAAATCCTGCACTACAGGCTATACACACTATAATTCCTGCACTACAGGCTACTAACACTATAAATCCTGCACTACAGGCTATTAACACTATAAATCCTGCACTACAGGCTATTAACACTATAAATCCTGCACTACAGGCTATAGCACTATAAATCCTGCACTACAGGCTATAAACACTATAAATCCTGCACTACAGGCTATAAACACTATAAATCCTGCACTACAGGCTATAAACACTATAAATCCTGCACTACAGGCGATAAACACTATAAATCCTGCACTACAGGCTATTAACACTATAATTCCTGCACTACAGGGTATAAACACTATAAATCCTGCACTACAGGCAATAAACACTATAAATCCTGCACTACAGGCTATTAACACTATAAATCCTGCACTACAGGCTATACACACTATAAATCCTGCACTACAGGCAATAAACACTATAAATCCTGCACTACAGGCTATTAACACTATAAATCCTGCACTACAGGCTATAAACACTATAAATCCTGCACTACAGGCTATTAACACTATAAATCCTGCACTACAGGCTATTAACACTATAAATCCTGCGCTACAGGCTATTAACACTATAAATATTGCAAACTCGCTGAATTTTTCAACAGTCATATTCAGCTACAGTAGCAAAAAACTCATTAAATAAATTCAATAAGAAACGAGCACTCCTTTAATATCCTGTATATATAACATGATGAAGTAACAGCAGAACTGAACAAAGAAACAGAACAAGCATTAATCAACAATATTGTAAAAATTATCATTGGAAAATAATTGTCATTGTTATGTGATTACTGTTGCTATGTTGGTTGTTGTCTTAGTATTTTCTCATAACTTACTTTTCTCCCAACAGACATCCTTGCAGGATTTTCCCGCCTCTCCAAACAAAATCTGAACAGCACTTTCAGGTGGCCATTTTGTGAGCTGCTTTTGAAACTGGCAAAAATTCTGGTGTTCTATGTACGCATTCATTCTCTGAATGAAACCTTCTTCTGTAAACTCATGCGGGAGGTAACCTTTAAACTGAAGTAGAAAGCATTGCCCTGTGAGAGTACGTCGGGTGGTGTGGAAGATAACCGTTAAACTGAAGTAGAAAGCATTGTCCTGTGAGAGTATGTCAGGTGGTGTGGAAGATAACCGTTAAACTGAAGTAGAAAGTATTGCCCTGTGAGAGTATGTCGGGTGGTGTAGAAGATAACCATTAAACTGAAGTAGAAAGCATTGTCCTGTGAGAGTATGTCGGGTGGTGTGGAAGATAACCATTAAACTGAAGTAGAAAGCATTGTCCTGTGAGAGTATGTCGGGTGGTGTGGAAGATAACCATTAAACTGAAGTAGAAAGCATTGTCCTGTGAGAGTATGTCGGGTGGTGTGGAAGATAACCATTAAACTGAAGTAGAAAGCATTGTCCTGTGAGAGTATGTCGGGTGGTGTGGAAGATAGCGTCAGGTGGTGTGGAAGATAACCGTTAAACTGAAGTAGAAAGCATTGTCCTGTGAGAGTATGTCGGGTGGTGTGGAAGATAACCGTTAAACTGAAGTAGAAAGCATTGTCCTGTGAGAGTATGTCGGGTGGTGTGGAAGATAACCGTTAAACTGAAGTAGAAAGCATTGTCCTGTGAGACTATGTCGGGTGGTGTGGAAGATAACCATTAAACTGAAGTAGAAAGCATTGTCCTGTGAGACTATGTCGGGTGGTGTGGAAGATAACCATTAAACTGAAGTAGAAAGCATTGCCCTGTGAGAGTATGTCGGGTGGTGTCGAAGATAACCATTAAACTGAAGTAGAAAGCATTGCCCTGTGAGAGTATGTCGGGTGGTGTGGAAGATAACCGTTAAACTGAAGTAGAAATCATTGTCCTGTGAGAGTATGTCAGGTGGTGTGGAAGATAGCGTCAGGTGGTAACCGTTAAACTGAAGTAGAAAGCATTGTCCTGTGAGAGTATGTCGGGTGGTGTGGAAGATAGCGTCAGGTGGTGTGGAAGATAACCATTAAACTGAAGTAGAAAGCATTGTCCTGTGAGATTATGTCGGGTGGTGTGGAAGATAACCGTTAAACTGAAGTAGAAAGCATTGCACTGTGAGAGTACGTCAGGTGGTGTTGAAGATAACCGTTAAACTGAAGTAGAAAGCATTGCCCTGTGAGAGTATGTCGGGTGGTGTGGAAGATAACCTTAAACTGAGGTAGAAAGCATTGTCCTGTGAGAGTACGTCGGGTGGTGTGGAAGATAACCGTTAAACTGAAGTAGAAAGCATTGTCCTGTGAGAGTATGTCGGGTGGTGTGGAAGATAACCGTTAAACTGAAGTAGAAAGCATTGTCCTGTGAGAGTATGTCAGGTGGTGTGGAAGATAGCGTCAGGTGGTGTGGAAGATAACCGTTAAACTGAAGTAGAAAGTATTGCCCTGTGAGAGTATGTCGGGTGGTGTGAAAGATAGCATCAAGTGGTGTGGAAGATAACCGTTAAACTGAAGTAGAAAGCATTGTCCTGTGAGAGTATGTCGGGTGGTGTGGAAGATAACCGTTAAACTGAAGTAGAAAGCATTGTCCTGTGAGAGTATGTTGGGTGGTGTGGAAGATAACCGTTAAACTGATGTAGAAAGCATTGCACTGTGAGAGTACGTCAGGTGGTGTTGAAGATAACCGTTAAACTGAAGTAGAAAGCATTGCCCTGTGAGAGTATGTCGGGTGGTGTGGAAGATAACCTTAAACTGAGGTAGAAAGCATTGTCCTGTGAGAGTACGTCGGGTGGTGTGGAAGATAACCGTTAAACTGAAGTAGAAAGCATTGCACTGTGAGAGTATGTCGGGTGGTGTGGAAGATAACCGTTAAACTGAAGTAGAAAGCATTGCCCTGTGAGAGTATGTCAGGTGGTGTGGAAGATAACCATTAAACTGAAGTAGAAAGCATTGTCCTGTGAGAGTATGTCAGGTGGTGTGGAAGATAACCGTTAAACTGAAGTAGAAAGCATTGTCCTGTGAGAATACGTCGGGTGGTGTGGAAGATAGCGTCAGGTGGTGTGGAAGATAACCGTTAAACTGAAGTAGAACGTATTGCCCTGTGAGAGTATGTCAAGTGGTGTGGAAGATAACCGTTAAACTGAAGTAGAAAGCATTGTCCTGTGAGAGTATGTCGGGTGGTGTGGAAGATAACCATTAAACTGAAGTAGAAAGCATTGTCCTGTGAGAGTATGTCGGGTGGTGTGGAAGATAACCGTTAAACTGAAGTAGAAAGCATTGTCCTGTGAGAGTATGTCGGGTGGTGTGGAAGATAACCGTTAAACTGAGGTAAAAGCATTGTCCTGTGAGAGTATGTCGGGTGGTGTGGAAGATAACCGTTAAACTGAAGTAGAAAGCATTGTCCTGTGAGAGTATGTCGGGTGGTGTGGAAGATAACCGTTAAACTGAAGTAGAAAGCATTGTTCTGTGAGAGTATGTCGGGTCGTGTGGAAGATAACCATTAAACTGAAGTAGAAAGCATTGTCCTGTGAGAGTATGTCGGGTGGTGTGGAAGATAACCGTTAAACTGAAGCAGAAAGCATTGTCCTGTGAGAGTATGTCGGGTGGTGTGGAAGATAACCGTTAAACTGAAGTAGAAAGCATTGTCCTGTGAGAGTATGTCGGGTGGTGTGGAAGATAACCGTTAAACTGAAGTAGAAAGCATTGTCCTGTGAGAGTATGTCGGGTGGTGTGGAAGATAACTGTTAAACTGAAGTAGAAAGCATTGTCCTGTGAGAGTATGTCGGGTGGTGTGGAAGATAACCGTTAAACTGAAGTAGAAAGCATTGTCCTGTGAGAGTATGTCAGGTGGTGTAGAAGATAACCGTTAAACTGAAGTAGAAAGTATTGTCCTGTGAGAGTACGTCGGGTGGTGTGGAAGATAGCGTCAGGTGTGTGGAAGATAACCGTTAAACTGAAGTAGAAAGTATTGTCCTGTGAGAGTATGTCGGGTGGTGTGGAAGATAACCGTTAAACTGAAGCAGAAAGCATTGCCCTGTGAGAGTACGTCGGGTGGTGTGGAAGATAGCGTCAGGTGGTGTGGAAGATAACCGTTAAACTGAAGTAGAAAGCATTGCCCTGTGAGAGACTGAGAGTACGTCGGGTGGTGTGGAAGATAACCATTAAACTGAAGTAGAAAGCATTGTCCTGTGAGAGTATGTCGGGTGGTGTGGAAGATAACCGTTAAACTGAAGCAGAAAGCCTTGTGCTGTGAGAGTACGTTGGGTGGTGTGGAAGATAACCGTTAAACTGAAGTAGAAAGCATTGTCCTGTGAGAGTATGTCAGGTGGTGTGGAAGATAACCGTTAAACTGAAGCAGAAAGCATTGTCCTGTGAGAGTATGTCGGGTGGTGTGGAAGATAACCGTTAAACTGAAGTAGAAAGCATTGTCCTGTGAGAGTACGTCGGGTGGTGTGGAAGATAGCATCAGGTGGTGTGGAAGATAACCATTAAACTGAAGTAGAAAGCATTGCCCTGTGAGAGTATGTCGGGTGGTGTGGAAGATAACCATTAAACTGAAGTAGAAAGCATTGTCCTGTGAGAGTATGTCGGGTGGTGTGGAAGATAACCATTAAACTGAAGCAGAAAGCATTGTGCTGTGAGAGTACGTTGGGTGGTGTGGAAGATAACCGTTAAACTGAAGCAGAAAGCATTGTGCTGTGAGAGTACGTTGGGTGGTGTGGAAGATAACCGTTAAACTGAAGTAGAAAGCATTGCCCTGTGAGAGTATGTCGGGTGGTGTGGAAGATAACCGTTAAACTGAAGCAGAAAGCATTGCCCTGTGAGAGTACGTCGGGTGGTGTGGAAGATAACCGTTAAACTGAAGCAGAAAGCATTGCCCTGTGAGAGTATGTCGGGTGGTGTGGAAGATAACCGTTAAACTGAAGTAGAAAGCATTGTCCTGTGAGAGTATGTCAGGTGGTGTGGAAGATAACTGTTAAACTGAAGTAGAAAGCATTGTGCTGTGAGAGTACGTTGGGTGGTGTGGAAGATAACCGTTAAACTGAAGTAGAAAGCATTGTCCTGTGAGAGTACGTCGGGTGGTGTGGAAGATAACCGTTAAACTGAAGCAGAAAGCATTGCCCTGTGAGAGTATGTCGGGTGGTGTGGAAGATAACCGTTAAACTGAAGTAGAAAGCATTGTCCTGTGAGAGTATGTCGGGTGGTGTGGAAGATAACTGTTAAACTGAAGTAGAAAGCATTGTCCTGTGAGAGTATGTCGGGTGGTGTGGAAGATAACCGTTAAACTGAAGTAGAAAGCATTGTCCTGTGAGAGTATGTCAGGTGGTGTAGAAGATAACCGTTAAACTGAAGTAGAAAGTATTGTCCTGTGAGAGTACGTCGGGTGGTGTGGAAGATAGCGTCAGGTGGTGTGGAAGATAACCGTTAAACTGAAGTAGAAAGTATTGTCCTGTGAGAGTATGTCGGGTGGTGTGGAAGATAACCGTTAAACTGAAGTAGAAAGCATTGTCCTGTGAGAGTACGTCGGGTGGTGTGGAAGATAACCGTTAAACTGAAGTAGAAAGTATTGTCCTGTGAGAGTATGTCGGGTGGTGTGGAAGATAGCGTCAGGTGGTGTGGAAGATAACCATTAAACTGAAGTAGAAAGCATTGCCCTGTGAGAGTATGTCGGGTGGTGTGGAAGATAACTGTTAAACTGAAGTAGAAAGCATTGTCCTGTGAGAGTACGTCGGGTGGTGTGGAAGATAACCGTTAAACTGAAGCAGAAAGCATTGTGCTGTGAGAGTATGTCGGGTGGTGTGGAAGATAACCGTTAAACTGAAGTAGAAAGCATTGTCCTGTGAGAGTATGTCGGGTGGTGTGGAAGATAACTGTTAAACTGAAGTAGAAAGCATTGTCCTGTGAGAGTATGTCGGGTGGTGTGGAAGATAACCGTTAAACTGAAGTAGAAAGCATTGTCCTGTGAGAGTATGTCAGGTGGTGTAGAAGATAACCGTTAAACTGAAGTAGAAAGTATTGTCCTGTGAGAGTACGTCGGGTGGTGTGGAAGATAGCGTCAGGTGGTGTGGAAGATAACCGTTAAACTGAAGTAGAAAGTATTGTCCTGTGAGAGTATGTCGGGTGGTGTGGAAGATAACCGTTAAACTGAAGCAGAAAGCATTGTCCTGTGAGAGTATGTCGGGTGGTGTGGAAGATAACCGTTAAACTGAAGCAGAAAGCATTGCCCTGTGAGAGTACGTCGGGTGGTGTGGAAGATAGCGTCAGGTGGTGTGGAAGATAACCGTTAAACTGAAGTAGAAAGCATTGCCCTGTGAGAGACTGAGAGTACGTCGGGTGGTGTGGAAGATAACCATTAAACTGAAGTAGAAAGCATTGTCCTGTGAGAGTATGTCGGGTGGTGTGGAAGATAACCGTTAAACTGAAGCAGAAAGCCTTGTGCTGTGAGAGTACGTTGGGTGGTGTGGAAGATAACCGTTAAACTGAAGTAGAAAGCATTGTCCTGTGAGAGTATGTCGGGTGGTGTGGAAGATAACCGTTAAACTGAAGCAGAAAGCATTGTCCTGTGAGAGTATGTCGGGTGGTGTGGAAGATAACCGTTAAACTGAAGTAGAAAGCATTGTCCTGTGAGAGTATGTCAGGTGGTGTGGAAGATAACCGTTAAACTGAAGCAGAAAGCATTGTCCTGTGAGAGTATGTCGGGTGGTGTGGAAGATAACCGTTAAACTGAAGTAGAAAGCATTGTCCTGTGAGAATATGTCGGGTGGTGTGGAAGATAACCGTTAAACTGAAGTAGAAAGCATTGTCCTGTGAGAGTATGTCGGGTGGTGTGGAAGATAACCATTAAACTGAAGTAGAAAGCATTGCCCTGTGAGAGTATGTCGGGTGGTGTGGAAGATAACCGTTAAACTGAAGTAGAAAGCATTGTCCTGTGAGAGTACGTCGGGTGGTGTGGAAGATAGCGTCAGGTGGTGTGGAAGATAACCATTAAACTGAAGTAGAAAGCATTGCCCTGTGAGAGTATGTCGGGTGGTGTGGAAGATAACCATTAAACTGAAGTAGAAAGCATTGTCCTGTGAGAGTATGTCAGGTGGTGTGGAAGATAACCGTTAAACTGAAGTAGAAAGCATTGTCCTGTGAGAGTACGTCGGGTGGTGTGGAAGATAGCGTCAGGTGGTGTGGAAGATAACCATTAAACCGAAATAGAAAGCATTGTCCTGTGAGAATATGTCGGGTGGTGTGGAAGATAACCGTTAAACTGAAGTAGAAAGCATTGTCCTGTGAGAGTATATCGGGTGGTGTGGAAGATAACCATTAAACTGAAGTAGAAAGCATTGTCCTGTGAGAGTATGTCGGGTGGTGTGGAAGATAACCATTAAACTGAAGTAGAAAGCATTGTCCTGTGAGAGTATGTCGGGTGGTGTGGAAGATAGTGTCAGGTGGTGTGGAAGATAACCGTTAAACTGAAGTAGAAAGCATTGTCCTGTGAGAGTATGTCGGGTGGTGTGGAAGATAACCATTAAACTGAAGTAGAAAGCATTGTCCTGTGAGAGTATGTCGGGTGGTGTGGAAGATAGTGTCAGGTGGTGTGGAAGATAACCGTTAAACTGAAGTAGAAAGCATTGTCCTGTGAGAGTACGTCGGGTGGTGTGGAAGATAACCGTTAAACTGAAGTAGAAAGTATTGTCCTGTGAGAGTACGTCGGGTGGTGTGGAAGATAACCGTTAAACTGAAGTAGAAAGTATTGTCCTGTGAGAGTATATCGGGTGGTGTTGAAGATAACCGTTAAACTGAAGTAGAAAGTATTGTCCTGTGAGAGTACGTCGGGTGGTGTGGAAGATAACCGTTAAACTGAAGCAGAAAGCATTGTCCTGTGAGAGTACGTCGGGTGGTGTGGAAGATAACCGTTAAACTGAAGCAGAAAGCATTGCCCTGTGAGAGTATGTCGGGTGGTGTGGAAGATAGCGTCAGGTGGTGTGGAAGATAACCATTAAACTGAAGTAGAAAGCATTGCCCTGTGAGAGTATGTCGGGTGGTGTGGAAGATAGCGTCAGGTGAAAGCATTGTCATGTGAAAGCAACTGGTTAGCGACCTTTTGGAAGGGATGTCCCATTTTCCTTGCAAATGCTATATATTGCAGGTGCACGCATGCTTTTTTATTCTCGATCATTCCAGTGAATTTATCCAATTGACACACGTGAAGATTTTCAACACATGCAAGTAAAACCTATTAATTTTGATTATTTTCTAGAGTTTCGCTGTTGACTTCTAGATACGGGGAAACTCCACAAACCTCCTTCGATATTAGATGTTTTGTGTTATTTGTCTACAGTCTACATCAAATGTCGAATTCCGTCGGTCCGAACAACATATTTAGACATAAACGAAGTTTGACATAACGAATATTGACCATATTTCCAAAGAGGATGTGTTTCATACTAGTATATCACAGCCTTACCCATCGTACATTTGTCCCATAAATCATGTTCATTGAGGAAGATGGTCACAATGGCTGTAGGATGCTCATCAGAGAAAGGAACATGAAGTTCATATATAAAGTGTGTACTTACATGATCTGTATCAAGAATCTTCTGTATCGTTGTTCTAACTTCTTCAGAATCGTTGATATTGATGGTATATACATACGGTTCTCCAATAAATTGCTCAGCATATGGATGTTGACTTGTTAACTGAAAATACAATTTTGTTTGTTTCAAGACTTTTCAACATATTTTATCTTTCCAGCATGAACCATAAAATTAAAATAATGGTTCGTTGAATTACATACATTGGGTTGTTGAATTACATACATTGGTTCTTTGAATTACATACATTGGGTTGTTGAATTACATACATTGGGTTGTTGAATTACATACATTGGTTCTTTGAATTACATACATTGGGTTGTTGAATTACATACATTGGTTTGTTGAATTACATACATTGGGTTGTTGAATTACATACATTGGTTTGTTGAATTACATACATTGGGTTGTTGAATTACATACATTGGGTCGTAAGTTGAGTTGTTGTTAATATTGTAAGTTGTTCATTAGCTATCAACATTGATAAACATTAGATTGTAAGTTGTTCATTAGCTATCAACATTGATAAACAGTAGATTGTAAGCTGTTCATTAGCTATCAACATTGATAAACATTAGATTGTAAGCTGTTCATTAGCTATCAACATTGATAAACAGTAGATTGTAAGTTGTTCATTAGCTATCAACATTGATAAACAGTAGATTGTAAGTTGTTCATTAGCTATCAACATTGATAAACAGTAGATTGTAAGTTGTTCATTAGCTATCAACATTGATAAACAGTAGATTGTAAGCTGTTCATTAGCTATCAACATTGATAAACAGTAGATTGTAAGTTGTTCATTAGCTATCAACATTGATAAACAGTAGATTGTAAGCTGTTCATTAGCTATCAACATTGATAAACAGTAGATTGTAAGCTGTTCATTAGCTATCAACATTGATAAACAGTAGATTGTAAGTTGCTCATTAGCTATCAACATTGATAAACATTAGATTGTAAGCTGTTCATTAGCTATTAACATTGATAAACAGTAGATTGTAAGTTGTTCATTAGCTATCAACATTGATAAACAGTAGATTGTAAGTTGCTCATTAGCTATCAACATTGATAAACAGTAGATTGTAAGTTGTTCATTAGCTATCAACATTGATAAACAGTAGATTGTAAATTGTTCATTAGCTATCAACATTGATAAACAGTAGATTGTAAGTTGTTCATTAGCTATCAACATTGATAAACATTAGATTGTAAGCTGTTCATTAGCTATCAACATTGATAACAGTAGATTGTAAGTTGCTCATTAGCTATCAACATTGATAAACAGTAGATTGTAAGTTGTTCATTAGCTATCAACATTGATAAACAGTAGATTGTAAGCTGTTCATTAGCTATCAACATTGATAAACAGTAGATTGTAAATTGTTCATTAGCTATCAACATTGATAAACATTAGATTGTAAGTTGTTCATTAGCTATCAACATTGATAAACATTAGATTGTAAGCTGTTCATTAGCTATCAACATTGATAAACATTAGATTGTAAGTTGTTCATTAGCTATCAACATTGATAAACAGTAGATTGTAAGCTGTTCATTAGCTATCAACATTGATAAACAGTAGATTGGCATTAAGTATTTCATATCGTTTAAATTCCCTGGATGACTGGTGGAGTGGCGGGTGGATGGCTGGTGAAGAGGCTATTGGATGACTGGTGGAGAGGCGGGTGGATGACTGGTGGAGTGGCTGCTGGATGGCTGGTGGATGACTGGTGGATGACTGGTGGATGGCTGGTGGATGACTGGTGGATGACTGGTGGAGAGGCGGGTGGATGACTGGTGGAGTGGCTGGTGGATGACTGGTGGAGAGGCTGGTGGATGGCTGGTGGATGGCTGGTGGAGAGGCTGGTGGAGTGGCTGTGGTGTGGTGGGTGGTGTGGTGGTGTGTGGTGGTGGTGTGTGGGGGTGTGGTGACTGGTGGAGTGGCTGGTGGATGGCTGGTGGATGACTGGTGGAGTGGCGGGTGGATGGCTGGTGGATGGCTGGTGGAGGGATGGTGGAGGGCTGGTGGAGAGGCTGGTGGAGGGCTGGTGGAGAGGCTGGTGGAGAGGCTGGTGGAGAGGCTGGTGGAGAGGCTGGTGGAGTGGCTGGTGGATGGCTGGTGGATGACTGGTGGAGTGGTGGGTGGATGGCTGGTGGATGGCTGGTGGAGAGGATGGTGGAGAGGCTGGTGGAGAGGCTGGTGGAGTGGCTGGTGAAGAGGCTGGTGGAGAGGCTGGTGGAGAGGATGGTGGAGAGGCTTGTGGATGACTGGTGGAGAGGCTGGTGGAGAGGCTGGTGGAGTGGCTGGTGGATGACTGGTGGAGTGGCTGGTGGATGGCTGGTGGAGAGGCTGGTGGAGAGGCTGGTGGAGTGGCTGGTGGAGAGGCTGGTGGAGAGGCTGGTGGAGTGGCTGGTGGATGACTGGTGGAGAGGCTGCTGGATGATTGGTGGAGTGGCTGCTGGATGACTGTTGGAGTGGCTGGTGGATGGCTGGTGGAGTGGCTGGTGGATGACTGGTGGAGAGGCTGCTGGATGACTGGTGGAGTGGCTGGTGGATGGCTGGTGGAGAGGCTGCTGGAGAGGCTGGTGGAGTGGCTGGTGGATGGCTGGTGGAGAGGCTGCTGGAGTGGCTGCTCGATGGCTGGTGGATGGCTGGTGGAGAGGCTGCTGGATGGCTGGTGGAGAGGCTGCTGGAGTGGCTGCTCGATGGCTGGTGGAGTGGCTGCTGGAGTGGCTGCTCGATGGCTGGTGGAGTGGCTTCTGGAGAGGCTGGTGGATGACTGGTGGAGTGGCTGGTGGAGAGGCTGCTGGGAGAGGCTGGTGGAGAGGCTGGTGGAGTGGCTGCTGGATGACTGGTGGAGTGGCTGCTGGAGTGGCTGCTCGATGGCTGGTGGAGTGGCTGCTGGAGAGGCTGGTGGATGACTGGTGGAGTGGCTGGTGGATGGCTGGTGGATGACTGGTGGAGTGGCGGGTGGATGGCTGGTGGAGAGGCGGGTGGATGGCTGGTGGAGAGGCGGGTGGATCGCTGGTGGAGAGGCTGCTGGATGGCTGGTGGACACCGATCAATTCATGACAAAAACTGGCTAAAAGTAAGTTTATGGTCCGAGACATCATTCGTTTACTGTTTGCAAAATTATTACTTAACGACAAAGTAATTGCTGTCGGCCTCTGATAGTGTTACCTTGGCAGCTGCTACATGACAGTTGTGTCATCTTCTAATTAAACTGCATACTCACGGTGTCTCTTCTCTCTCGTGGCGATGAATTCCAGAGTGATTAATATAAGTTGATAGAACTTGTTTCGCAATCAAGCTAAAATAAATGTGCATACACTAACTGCATACTCTTTACTACATACCTCCCGCTCAGTAGGTTTTCCTTTGAAGAATGGCACTGTATTTCTATTATGTGGTTTATCAAACTTTGGGTTGATGAAAACAGCACCATTTGCTATTGCTTCTAGTGGGGCCGGCCCTTCATAAGGAAACCCAAGCCCTAAAAATATCTGTAAAAAAGGTCATATTTAAACAAAGACAGCAAGAGCCACACATGTCATTGAATGGAGTTCTAGCAGTTGCTACACTGAGTGGAGTTCTAGCAGTTGCTACATTGAATGGAGTTCTAGCAGTTGTTACAATGAATGGAGTTCTAGAAGTTGTTACATTGAATGGAGTTCTAGCAGTTGTTACAATGAATGGAGTTCTAGTAGTTGCTACATTGAATGGAGTTCTAGCAGTTGTTACAATGAATGGAGTTCTAGAAGTTGTTACATTGAATGGAGTTCTAGAAGTTGTTACAATGAATGGAGTTCTAGCAGTTGTTACATTGAATGGAGTTCTAGCAGTTGCTACATTGAATGGAGTTCTAGCAGTTGTTACATTGAATGGAGTTCTAGCAGTTGCTACATTGAATGGAGTTCTAGCAGTTGTTACATTGAATGGAGTTCTAGAAGTTGTTACATTGAATGGAGTTCTAGCAGTTGCTACGTTGAATGGAGTTCTAGCAGTTGCTACAATGAATGGAGTTCTAGAAGTTGTTACATTGAATGGAGTTCAAGAAGTTGCTACATTGAATGGAGTTCTAGCAGTTGCTACATTGAATGGAGTTCTAGAAGTTGTTACATTGAATGGAGTTCTAGAAGTTGTTACATTGAATGGAGTTCTAGCAGTTGCTATGTTGAATGGAGTTCAAGCAGTTGTTACATTGAATGGAGTTCTAGAAGTTGCTACATTGAATGGAGTTCTAGCAGTTGCTACATTGAATGGAGTTCTAGCAGTTGCTACATTGAATGGAGTTCTAGAAGTTGTTACATTGAATGGAGTTCTAGACGTTGCTACATTGAATGGAGTTCTAGCAGTTGCTACATTGAATGGAGTTCTAGAAGTTGTTACATTGAATGGAGTTCTAGAAGTTGCTACATTGAATGGAGTTCTAGAAGTTGCTACATTGAATGGAGTTCTAGAAGTTGCTACATTGAATGGAGTTCTAGCAGTTGCTACAGTGAGTGGAGTTCTAGCAGTTGCTACATTGAATGGAGTTCTAGCAGTTGCTATGTTGAATGGAGTTCTAGCAGTTGCTACGTTGAATGGAGTTCTAGCAGTTGCTACAGTGAGTGGAGTTCTAGCAGTTGCTACATTGAATGGAGTTCTAGAAGTTGTTACATTGAATGGAGTTCTAGAAAATGCTACGTTGAATGGAGTTATAGCAGTTGCTACATTGAATGGAGTTCTAGCAGTTGCTACGTTGAATGGAGTTCTAGCAGTTGCTACAGTGAGTGGAGTTCTAGCAGTTGCTACATTGAATGGAGTTCTAGAAGTTGTTACATTGAATGGAGTTCTAGAAAATGCTACGTTGAATGGAGTTATAGCAGTTGCTACATTGAATGGAGTTCTAGCAGTTGCTACATTGAATGGAGTTCTAGCAGTTGCTACATTGAATGGAGTTCTAGCAGTTGCTACATTGAATGGAGTTCTAGAAGTTGTTACATTGAATGGAGTTCTAGAAGTTGCTACATTGAATGGAGTTCTAGCAGTTGCTACATTGAATGGAGTTCTAGCAATGCTACATTGAATGGAGTTCTAGCAGTTGCTAATTGAATGGAGTTCTAGCAGTTGTTACATTGAATGGAGTTCTAGTAGTTGCTACATTGAATGGAGTTCTAGCAGTTGTTACATTGAATGGAGTTCTAGCAGTTGTTACATTGAATGGAGTTCTAGAAGTTGTTACATTGAATGGAGTTCTAGCAGTTGCTACATTGAATGGAGTTCTAGCAGTTGTTACATTGAATGGAGTTCTAGCAGTTGTTACATTGAATGGAGTTCTAGTAGATGCTACATTGAATGGAGTTCTAGCAGTTGCTACACTGAGTTGAGTTCTAGCAGTTGCTACATTGAATGGAGTTCTAGCAGTTGCTACATTGAATGGAGTTCTAGAAGTTGCTACATTGAATGGAGTTCTAGAAGTTGCTACATTGAATGGAGTTCTAGAAGTTGCTACATTGAATGGAGTTCTAGCAGTTGCTACATTGAATGGAGTTCTAGCAGTTGCTACATTGAATGGAGTTCTAGAAGTTGCTACATTGAATGGAGTTCTAGAAGTTGTTACATTGAATGGAGTTCTAGAAGTTGCTACATTGAATGGAGTTCTAGCAGTTGCTACATTGAATGGAGTTCTAGCAGTTGCTACAGTGAGTGGAGTTCTAGCAGTTGCTACATTGAATGGAGTTCTAGCAGTTGCTACGTTGAATGGAGTTCTAGCAGTTGCTACGTTGAATGGAGTTCTAGCAGTTGCTACAGTGAGTGGAGTTCTAGCAGTTGCTACATTGAATGGAGTTCTAGAAGTTGTTACATTGAATGGAGTTCTAGAAAATGCTACGTTGAATGGAGTTATAGCAGTTGCTACATTGAATGGAGTTCTAGCAGTTGCTACAGTGAGTGGAGTTCTAGCAGTTGCTACATTGAATGGAGTTCTAGAAGTTGTTACATTGAATGGAGTTCTAGAAAATGCTACGTTGAATGGAATTCTAGCAGTTGCTACATTGAATGGAGTTCTAGCAGTTGTTACATTGAATGGAGTTCTAGCAGTTGTTACATTGAATGGAGTTCTAGAAGTTGTTACATTGAATGGAGTTCTAGTAGATGCTACATTGAATGGAGTTCTAGCAGTTGTTACATTGAATGGAGTTCTAGCAGTTGTTACATTGAATGGAGTTCTAGTAGATGCTACATTGAATGGAGTTCTAGAAGTTGTTACATTGAATGGAGTTCTAGCAGTTGTTACATTGAATGGAGTTCTAGTAGATGCTACATTGAATGGAGTTCTAGTAGTTGTTACATTGAATGGAGTTCTAGCAGTTGTTACATTGAATGGAGTTCTAGAAGTTGTTACATTGAATGGAGTTCTAGTAGATGCTACATTGAATGGAGTTCTAGCAGTTGTTACATTGAATGGAGTTCTAGCAGTTGTTACATTGAATGGAGTTCTAGTAGATGCTACATTGAATGGAGTTCTAGCAGTTGCTACACTGAGTTGAGTTCTAGCAGTTGCTACATTGAATGGAGTTCTAGCAGTTGCTACAGTGAATGGAGTTCTAGCAGTTGCTACAGTGAGTGGAGTTCTAGCAGTTGCTACATTGAATGGAGTTCTAGCAGTTGCTACAGTGAGTGGAGTTCTAGCAGTTGCTACGTTGAATGGAGTTCTAGCAGTTGCTACGTTGAATGGAGTTCTAGCAGTTGCTACAGTGAGTGGAGTTTTAGCAGTTGCTACAGTGAATGGAGTTCTAGCAGTTGCTACAGTGAATGGAGTTCTAGCAGTTGCTACAGTGAATGGAGTTCTAGCAGTTGCTACAGTGAGTGGAGTTCTAGCAGTTGCTACATTGAATGGAGTTTTAGCAGTTGCTACAGTGAGTGGAGTTCTAGCAGTTGCTACGTTGAATGGAGTTCTAGCAGTTGCTACATTGAATGGAGTTCTAGCAGTTGCTACACTGAGTGGAGTTCTAGCAGTTGTTACATTGAATGGAGTTCTAGAAGTTGCTACATTGAATGGAGTTCTAGCAGTTGCTACATTGAATGGAGTTCTAGCAGTTGCTACATTGAATGGAGTTCTAGCAGTTGCTACATTGAATGGAGTTCTAGAAAATGCTACATTGAATGGAGTTCTAGCAGTTGCTACATTGAATGGAGTTCTAGCAGTTGCTACATTGAATGGAGTTCTAGCAGTTGCTACGTTGAATGGAGTTCTAGCAGTTGCTACATTGAATGGAGTTCTAGCAGTTGCTACATTGAATGGAGTTCTAGCAGTTGCTACATTGAATGGAGTTCTAGAAAATGCTACGTTGAATGGAGTTCTAGCAGTTGCTACATTGAATGGAGTTCTAGCAGTTGCTACGTTGAATGGAGTTCTAGCAGTTGCTACATTGAATGGAGTTCTAGCAGTTGCTACAGTGAGTGGAGTTCTAGCAGTTGCTACATTGAATGGAGTTCTAGCAGTTGCTACATTGAATGGAGTTCTAGCAGTTGCTACATTGAATGGAGTTCTAGCAGTTGCTACATTGAATGGAGTTCTAGCAGTTGCTACATTGAATGGAGTTCTAGCAGTTGCTACATTGAATGGAGTTCTAGAAGTTGTTACATTGAATGGAGTTCTAGAAAATGCTACGTTGAATGGAATTCTAGCAGTTGCTACATTGAATGGAGTTCTAGCAGTTGTTACATTGAATGGAGTTCTAGCAGTTGTTACATTGAATGGAGTTCTAGAAGTTGTTACATTGAATGGAGTTCTAGAAGTTGCTACATTGAATGGAGTTCTAGCAGTTGCTACATTGAATGGAGTTCTAGCAGTTGTTACATTGAATGGAGTTCTAGAAGTTGCTACATTGAATGGAGTTCTAGCAGTTGCTACATTGAATGGAGTTCTAGCAGTTGTTACATTGAATGGAGTTCTAGCAGTTGTTACATTGAATGGAGTTCTAGAAGTTGTTACATTGAATGGAGTTCTAGCAGTTGTTACATTGAATGGAGTTCTAGCAGTTGCTACATTGAATGGAGTTCTAGCAGTTGCTACATTGAATGGAGTTCTAGCAGTTGTTACATTGAATGGAGTTCTAGCAGTTGCTACATTGAATGGAGTTCTAGAGTTGCTACATTGAATGGAGTTCTAGCAGTTGCTACATTGAATGGAGTTCTAGCAGTTGCTACATTGAATGGAGTTCTAGCAGTTGCTACATTGAATGGAGTTCTAGCAGTTGCTACATTGAATGGAGTTCTAGCAGTTGCTACATTGAATGGAGTTCTAGCAGTTGCTACAGTGAGTGGAGTTCTAGCAGTTGCTACGTTGAATGGAGTTCTAGCAGTTGCTACGTTGAATGGAGTTCTAGCAGTTGCTACAGTGAGTGGAGTTCTAGCAGTTGCTACAGTGAATGGAGTTCTAGCAGTTGCTACAGTGAATGGAGTTCTAGCAGTTGCTACAGTGAATGGAGTTCTAGCAGTTGCTACAGTGAGTGGAGTTCTAGCAGTTGCTACATTGAATGGAGTTCTAGCAGTTGCTACAGTGAGTGGAGTTCTAGCAGTTGCTACATTGAATGGAGTTCTAGCAGTTGCTACATTGAATGGAGTTCTAGCAGTTGCTACATTGAATGGAGTTCTAGCAGTTGCTACATTGAATGGAGTTCTAGCAGTTGCTACATTGAATGGAGTTCTAGCAGTTGCTACATTGAATGGAGTTCTAGCAGTTGCTACATTGAATGGAGTTCTAGCAGTTGCTACATTGAATGGAGTTCTAGCAGTTGCTACATTGAATGGAGTTCTAGCAGTTGCTACATTGAATGGAGTTCTAGCAGTTGCTACATTGAATGGAGTTCTAGCAGTTGCTACGTTGAATGGAGTTCTAGCAGTTGTTACATTGAATGGAGTTCTAGCAGTTGCTACATTGAATGGAGTTCTAGCAGTTGCTACATTGAATGGAGTTCTAGAAAATGCTACGTTGAATGGAGTTCTAGCAGTTGCTACATTGAATGGAGTTCTAGCAGTTGCTACGTTGAATGGAGTTCTAGCAGTTGCTACGTTGAATGGAGTTCTAGCAGTTGCTACAGTGAGTGGAGTTCTAGCAGTTGCTACATTGAATGGAGTTCTAGCAGTTGCTACACTGAGTTGAGTTCTAGCAGTTGCTACATTGAATGGAGTTCTAGCAGTTGCTACATTGAATGGAGTTCTAGCAGTTGTTACATTGAATGGAGTTCTAGCAGTTGCTACATTGAATGGAGTTCTAGCAGTTGCTACATTGAATGGAGTTCTAGCAGTTGCTACATTGAATGGAGTTCTAGCAGTTGCTACATTGAATGGAGTTCTAGCAGTTGCTACATTGAATGGAGTTCTAGCAGTTGCTACATTGAATGGAGTTCTAGCAGTTGCTACATTGAATGGAGTTCTAGCAGTTGCTACATTGAATGGAGTTCTAGCAGTTGCTACATTGAATGGAGTTCTAGCAGTTGCTACATTGAATGGAGTTCTAGCAGTTGCTACACTGAGTTGAGTTCTAGCAGTTGCTACATTGAATGGAGTTCTAGAAGTTGTTACATTGAATGGAGTTCTAGAAGTTGTTACATTGAATGGAGTTCTAGAAGTTGTTACATTGAATGGAGTTCTAGCAGTTGCTACATTGAATGGAGTTCTAGCAGTTGTTACAATGAATGGAGTTCTAGAAGTTGTTACATTGAATGGAGTTCTAGCAGTTGCTACACTGAGTGGAGTTCTAGAAGTTGTTACATTGAATGGAGTTCTAGAAGTTGTTACATTGAATGGAGTTCTAGAAGTTGTTACATTGAATGGAGTTCTAGAAGTTGTTACATTGAATGGAGTTCTAGCAGTTGCTACATTGAATGGAGTTCTAGCAGTTGCTACATTGAATGGAGTTCTAGAAGTTGCTACATTGAATGGAGTTCTAGAAAATGCTATGTTGAATGGAGTTCTAGCAGTTGCTACATTGAATGGAGTTCTAGCAGTTGCTACATTGAATGGAGTTCTAGTAGATGCTACATTGAATGGAGTTCTAGCAGTTGCTACATTGAATGGAGTTCTAGCAGTTGCTACAGTGAGTGGAGTTCTAGCAGTTGCTACATTGAATGGAGTTCTAGCAGTTGCTACAGTGAGTGGAGTTCTAGCAGTTGCTACAGTGAGTGGAGCTCTAGCAGTTGCTACATTGAATGGAGTTCTAGCAGTTGCTATGTTGAATGGAGTTCTAGCAGTTGCTACATTGAATGGAGTTCTAGAAGTTGCTACAGTGAGTGGAGTTCTAGCAGTTGCTACAGTGAGTGGAGTTCTAGCAGTTGCTACATTGAATGGAGTTCTAGAAGTTGCTACAGTGAGTGGAGTTCTAGCAGTTGCTACATTGAATGGAGTTCTAGCAGTTGCTACATTGAATGGAGTTCTAGCAGTTGCTACGTTGAATGGAGTTCTAGCAGTTGCTACGTTGAATGGAGTTCTAGCAGTTGCTACATTGAATGGAGTTCTAGAAGTTGTTACATTGAATGGAGTTCTAGAAAATGCTACGTTGAATGGAGTTCTAGCAGTTGCTACATTGAATGGAGTTCTAGCAGTTGCTACGTTGAATGGAGTTCTAGCAGTTGCTACGTTGAATGGAGTTCTAGAAGATGTTACATTGAATGGAGTTCTAGCAGTTGTTACATTGCATGGAGTTCTAGTAGATGCTACATTGAATGGAGTTCTAGTAGATGCTACATTGAATGGAGTTCTAGTAGATGCTACATTGAATGGAGTTCTAGCAGTTGCTACAGTGAATGGAGTTCTAGCAGTTGCTACAGTGAATGGAGTTCTAGCAGTTGCTACATTGAATGGAGTTCTAGCAGTTGCTACAGTGAGTGGAGTTCTAGCAGTTGCTACGTTGAATGGAGTTCTAGCAGTTGCTACGTTGAATGGAGTTCTAGCAGTTGCTACAGTGAGTGGAGTTCTAGCAGTTGCTACAGTGAATGGAGTTCTAGCAGTTGCTACAGTGAATGGAGTTCTAGCAGTTGCTACAGTGAATGGAGTTCTAGCAGTTGCTACAGTGAGTGGAGTTCTAGCAGTTGCTACATTGAATGGAGTTCTAGCAGTTGCTACATTGAATGGAGTTCTAGCAGTTGCTACATTGAATGGAGTTCTAGCAGTTGCTACATTGAATGGAGTTCTAGCAGTTGCTACATTGAATGGAGTTCTAGAAAATGCTACGTTGAATGGAGTTCTAGCAGTTGCTACATTGAATGGAGTTCTAGAAGTTGCTACGTTGAATGGAGTTCTAGCAGTTGCTACATTGAATGGAGTTCTAGCAGTTGCTACAGTGAGTGGAGTTCTAGCAGTTGCTACATTGAATGGAGTTCTAGCAGTTGCTACAGTGAGTGGAGTTCTAGCAGTTGCTACATTGAATGGAGTTCTAGCAGTTGCTACATTGAATGGAGTTCTAGCAGTTGCTACATTGAATGGAGTTCTAGCAGTTGCTACATTGAATGGAGTTCTAGCAGTTGCTACATTGAATGGAGTTCTAGCAGTTGCTACATTGAATGGAGTTCTAGCAGTTGCTACATTGATGGAGTTCTAGCAGTTGCTACATTGAATGGAGTTCTAGCAGTTGCTACATTGAATGGAGTTCTAGCAGTTGCTACATTGAATGGAGTTCTAGCAGTTGCTACATTGAATGGAGTTCTAGCAGTTGCTACATTGAATGGAGTTCTAGCAGTTGCTACATTGAATGGAGTTCTAGAAGTTGTTACATTGAATGGAGTTCTAGAAAATGCTACGTTGAATGGAGTTCTAGCAGTTGCTACATTGAATGGAGTTCTAGCAGTTGCTACGTTGAATGGAGTTCTAGCAGTTGCTACATTGAATGGAGTTCTAGAAGTTGTTACATTGAATGGAGTTCTAGCAGTTGTTACATTGAATGGAGTTCTAGTAGATGCTACATTGAATGGAGTTCTAGCAGTTGCTACATTGAATGGAGTTCTAGTAGTTGCTACATTGAATGGAGTTCTAGCAGTTGCTACAGTGAATGGAGTTCTAGCAGTTGCTACAGTGAATGGAGTTCTAGCAGTTGCTACATTGAATGGAGTTCTAGCAGTTGCTACAGTGAGTGGAGTTCTAGCAGTTGCTACGTTGAATGGAGTTCTAGCAGTTGCTACATTGAATGGAGTTCTAGCAGTTGCTACAGTGAGTGGAGTTCTAGCAGTTGCTACAGTGAATGGAGTTCTAGCAGTTGCTACAGTGAATGGAGTTCTAGCAGTTGCTACAGTGAATGGAGTTCTAGCAGTTGCTACAGTGAGTGGAGTTCTAGCAGTTGCTACATTGAATGGAGTTCTAGCAGTTGCTACATTGAATGGAGTTCTAGCAGTTGCTACATTGAATGGAGTTCTAGCAGTTGCTACATTGAATGGAGTTCTAGCAGTTGCTACATTGAATGGAGTTCTAGCAGTTGCTACATTGAATGGAGTTCTAGCAGTTGCTACATTGAATGGAGTTCTAGCAGTTGCTACATTGAATGGAGTTCTAGCAGTTGCTACATTGAATGGAGTTCTAGCAGTTGCTACATTGAATGGAGTTCTAGCAGTTGCTACATTGAATGGAGTTCTAGCAGTTGCTACATTGAATGGAGTTCTAGCAGTTGCTACATTGAATGGAGTTCTAGCAGTTGCTACATTGAATGGAGTTCTAGCAGTTGTTACATTGAATGGAGTTCTAGCAGTTGCTACATTGAATGGAGTTCTAGCAGTTGCTACATTGAATGGAGTTCTAGCAGTTGCTACATTGAATGGAGTTCTAGCAGTTGTTACATTGAATGGAGTTCTAGTAGATGCTACATTGAATGGAGTTCTAGCAGTTGCTACACTGAGTTGAGTTCTAGCAGTTGCTACATTGAATGGAGTTCTAGCAGTTGCTACAGTGAATGGAGTTCTAGCAGTTGCTACAGTGAGTGGAGTTCTAGCAGTTGCTACATTGAATGGAGTTCTAGCAGTTGCTACAGTGAGTGGAGTTCTAGCAGTTGCTACGTTGAATGGAGTTCTAGCAGGTGCTACGTTGAATGGAGTTCTAGCAGTTGCTACAGTGAGTGGAGTTCTAGCAGTTGCTACAGTGAATGGAGTTCTAGCAGTTGCTACAGTGAATGGAGTTCTAGCAGTTGCTACAGTGAATGGAGTTCTAGCAGTTGCTACAGTGAGTGGAGTTCTAGCAGTTGCTACATTGAATGGAGTTTTAGCAGTTGCTACAGTGAGTGGAGTTCTAGCAGTTGCTACGTTGAATGGAGTTCTAGCAGTTGCTACATTGAATGGAGTTCTAGCAGTTGCTACACTGAGTGGAGTTCTAGCAGTTGTTACATTGAATGGAGTTCTAGAAGTTGCTACATTGAATGGAGTTCTAGCAGTTGCTACATTGAATGGAGTTCTAGCAGTTGCTACATTGAATGGAGTTCTAGCAGTTGCTACATTGAATGGAGTTCTAGAAAATGCTACATTGAATGGAGTTCTAGCAGTTGCTACATTGAATGGAGTTCTAGCAGTTGCTACATTGAATGGAGTTCTAGCAGTTGCTACGTTGAATGGAGTTCTAGCAGTTGTTACATTGAATGGAGTTCTAGAAAATGCTACGTTGAATGGAGTTATAGCAGTTGCTACATTGAATGGAGTTCTAGCAGTTGCTACATTGAATGGAGTTCTAGCAGTTGCTACAGTGAGTGGAGTTCTAGCAGTTGCTACATTGAATGGAGTTCTAGCAGTTGCTACATTGAATGGAGTTCTAGCAGTTGCTACATTGAATGGAGTTCTAGCAGTTGCTACATTGAATGGAGTTCTAGAAGTTGCTACATTGAATGGAGTTCTAGCAGTTGCTACATTGAATGGAGTTCTAGCAGTTGCTACATTGAATGGAGTTCTAGCAGTTGCTACATTGAATGGAGTTCTAGCAGTTGCTACATTGAATGGAGTTCTAGCAGTTGCTACATTGAATGGAGTTCTAGCAGTTGCTACATTGAATGGAGTTCTAGCAGTTGCTACATTGAATGGAGTTCTAGCAGTTGCTACATTGAATGGAGTTCTAGCAGTTGCTACATTGAATGGAGTTCTAGCAGTTGCTACATTGAATGGAGTTCTAGCAGTTGCTACATTGAATGGAGTTCTAGCAGTTGCTACATTGAATGGAGTTCTAGCAGTTGCTACATTGAATGGAGTTCTAGCAGTTGTTACATTGAATGGAGTTCTAGCAGTTGCTACATTGAATGGAGTTCTAGCAGTTGCTACATTGAATGGAGTTCTAGCAGTTGCTACATTGAATGGAGTTCTAGAAGTTGCTACATTGAATGGAGTTCTAGCAGTTGCTACTTGAATGGAGTTCTAGCAGTTGCTACATTGAATGGAGTTCTAGAAGTTGCTACATTGAATGGAGTTCTAGCAGTTGCTACATTGAATGGAGTTCTAGCAGTTGCTACATTGAATGGAGTTCTAGCAGTTGTTACATTGAATGGAGTTCTAGCAGTTGCTACATTGAATGGAGTTCTAGCAGTTGCTACATTGAATGGAGTTCTAGCAGTTGCTACATTGGATGGAGTTCTAGCAGTTGCTACATTGAATGGAGTTCTAGCAGTTGCTACATTGAATGGAGTTCTAGCAGTTGCTACATTGAATGGAGTTCTAGCAGTTGCTACACTGAATTGAGTTCTAGCAGTTGCTACATTGAATGGAGTTCTAGAAGTTGTTACATTGAATGGAGTTCTAGCAGTTGCTACACTGAGTTGAGTTCTAGCAGTTGCTACATTGAATGGAGTTCTAGAAGTTGTTACATTGAATGGAGTTCTAGCAGTTGCTACCGTGAATGGAGTTCTAGCAGTTGCTACACTGAATGGAGTTCTAGCAGTTGCTACACTGAGTTGAGTTCTAGCAGTTGCTACATTGAATGGAGTTCTAGCAGTTGTTACACTGAGTTGAGTTCTAGCAGTTGCTACATTGAATGGAGTTCTAGCAGTTGTTACACTGAGTGGAGTTCTAGCAGTTGCTACATTGAATGGAGTTCTAGAAGTTGTTACATTGAATGGAGTTCTAGCAGTTGCTACATTGAATGGAGTTCTAGCAGTTGCTACATTGAATGGAGTTCTAGCAGTTGCTACATTGAATGGAGTTCTAGCAGTTGCTACATTGAATGGAGTTCTAAAGTTGTTACATTGATGGAGTTCTAGAAATGCTACGTTGAATGGAGTTCTAGCAGTTGCTACATTGATGGAGTTCTAGCAGTTGCTACATTGAATGGAGTTCTAGCAGTTGCTACGAGTGTACTTGAATGGAGTTCTAGAGTGTACATTGAATGGAGTTCTAGCAGTTGCTACATTGAATGGAGTTCTAGCAGTTGCTACATTGAATGGAGTTCTAGCAGTTGCTACATTGAATGGAGTTCTAGCAGTTGCTACATTGAATGGAGTTCTAGCAGTTGCTACATTGAATGGAGTTCTAGCAGTTGCTACATTGAATGAGTTCTAGCAGTTGCTACATTGAATGGAGTTCTAGCAGTTGTACATGTGGAGTTCTAGCAGTTGCTACATTGAATGGAGTTCTAGCAGTTGCTACAGTGAATGGAGTTCTAGCAGTTGCTACAGTGAGTGGAGTTCTAGCAGTTGCTACATTGAATGGAGTTCTAGCAGTTGCTACAGTGAATGGAGTTCTAGCAGTTGCTACGTTGAATGGAGTTCTAGCAGTTGCTACATTGAATGGAGTTCTAGCAGTTGCTACATTGAATGGAGTTCTAGCAGTTGCTACATTGAATGGAGTTCTAGCAGTTGCTACAGTGAATGGAGTTCTAGCAGTTGCTACAGTGAATGGAGTTCTAGCAGTTGCTACAGTGAGTGGAGTTCTAGCAGTTGCTACATTGAATGGAGTTCTAGCAGTTGCTACATTGAATGGAGTTCTAGCAGTTGCTACATTGAATGGAGTTCTAGCAGTTGCTACATTGAATGGAGTTCTAGCAGTTGCTACATTGAATGGAGTTCTAGCAGTTGTTACATTGAATGGAGTTCTAGAAGTTGCTACATTGAATGGAGTTCTAGCAGTTGCTACATTGAATGGAGTTCTAGCAGTTGCTACATTGAATGGAGTTCTAGCAGTTGCTACATTGAATGGAGTTCTAGCAGTTGCTACATTGAATGGAGTTCTAGCAGTTGCTACATTGAATGGAGTTCTAGCAGTTGCTACATTGAATGGAGTTCTAGAAGTTGCTACATTGAATGGAGTTCTAGCAGTTGCTACATTGAATGGAGTTCTAGCAGTTGCTACATTGAATGGAGTTCTAGCAGTTGCTACATTGAATGGAGTTCTAGCAGTTGCTACATTGAATGGAGTTCTAGCAGTTGCTACATTGAATGGAGTTCTAGCAGTTGCTACATTGAATGGAGTTCTAGCAGTTGCTACATTGAATGGAGTTCTAGCAGTTGCTACATTGAATGGAGTTCTAGCAGTTGCTACATTGAATGGAGTTCTAGCAGTTGCTACATTGAATGGAGTTCTAGCAGTTGCTACATTGAATGGAGTTCTAGCAGTTGCTACATTGAATGGAGTTCTAGCAGTTGCTACATTGAATGGAGTTCTAGCAGTTGTACATTGAATGGATTCTAGCAGTTGCTACATTGAATGGAGTTCTAGAGTTGCTACATTGAATGGAGTTCTAGAGTGCTACATTGAATGGAGTTCTAGCAGTTGCTACATTGAATGGAGTTCTAGCAGTTGCTACATTGAATGGAGTTCTAGCAGTTGCTACATTGAATGGAGTTCTAGAAGTTGCTACATTGAATGGAGTTCTAGCAGTTGCTACATTGAATGGAGTTCTAGTAGATGCTACATTGAATGGAGTTCTAGCAGTTGCTACATTGAATGGAGTTCTAGCAGTTGCTACATTGAATGGAGTTCTAGCAGTTGCTACATTGAATGGAGTTCTAGCAGTTGCTACATTGAATGGAGTTCTAGCAGTTGCTACATTGAATGGAGTTCTAGTATATGCTACATTGAATGGAGTTCTAGCAGTTGCTACATTGAGTGGAGTTCTAGTAGTTGCTACATTGAATGGAGTTCTAGCAGTTGTTACATTGAATGGAGTTCTAGCAGTTGCTACATTGAATGGAGTTCTAGCATTGCTACATTGAATGGAGTTCTAGGTTGCTACATTGATGGAGTTCTAGCAGTTGCTACTTTGAATGGAGTTCTAGCAGTTGCTACAGTGAGTGGAGTTCTAGCATTTGCTACATGTGAATGGAGTTCTAGCAGTTGCTACATTGAATGGAGTTCTAGCAGTTGCTACGTTGAATGGAGTTCTAGAGTTCTAGATGAGGATTTCTAGCAGTTGCTACATTGAATGGAGTTCTAGCAGTTGTTACATTGAATGGAGTTCTAGCAGTTGTTACATTGAATGGAGTTCTAGAAGTTGTTACATTGAATGGAGTTCTAGTAGTTGCTACATTGAATGGTGTTCTAGCAGTTGTTACATTTAATGGAGTTCTAGCAGTTGTTACGTTGAATGGAGTTATAGTAGATGCTATGTTGAATGGAGTTCTAGAAGTTGTTACATTGAATGGAGTTCTAGCAGTTGTTACATTGAATGGAGTTCTAGAAGTTGTTACATTGAATGGAGTTCTA
>CM026389.1:53565788-53581212 GCA_014843695.1 Archivesica marissinica | reverse complement strand
TTCTAGCAGTTGCTACAGTGAATGGAGTTCTAGCAGTTGCTACATTGAATGGAGTTCTAGCAGTTGCTACAGTGAGTGGAGTTCTAGCAGTTGCTACGTTGAATGGAGTTCTAGCAGTTGCTACATTGAATGGAGTTCTAGCAGTTGCTACAGTGAATGGAGTTCTAGCAGTTGCTACAGTGAATGGAGTTCTAGCAGTTGCTACATTGAATGGAGTTCTAGCAGTTGCTACAGTGAGTGGAGTTCTAGCAGTTGCTACGTTGAATGGAGTTCTAGCAGTTGCTACGTTGAATGGAGTTCTAGCAGTTGCTACAGTGAGTGGAGTTCTAGCAGTTGCTACAGTGAATGGAGTTCTAGCAGTTGCTACATTGAATGGAGTTCTAGCAGTTGCTACAGTGAGTGGAGTTCTAGCAGTTGCTACGTTGAATGGAGTTCTAGCAGTTGCTACGTTGAATGGAGTTCTAGCAGTTGCTACAGTGAGTGGAGTTCTAGCAGTTGCTACAGTGAATGGAGTTCTAGCAGTTGCTACATTGAATGGAGTTCTAGCAGTTGCTACAGTGAATGGAGTTCTAGCAGTTGCTACATTGAATGGAGTTCTAGCAGTTGCTACATTGAATGGAGTTCTAGCAGTTGCTACAGTGAATGGAGTTCTAGCAGTTGCTACATTGAATGGAGTTCTAGCAGTTGCTACATTGAATGGAGTTCTAGCAGTTGCTACATTGAATGGAGTTCTAGCAGTTGCTACATTGAATGGAGTTCTAGCAGTTGCTACATTGAATGGAGTTCTAGCAGTTGCTACATTGAATGGAGTTCTAGCAGTTGCTACATTGAATGGAGTTCTAGCAGTTGCTACATTGAATGGAGTTCTAGAAGATGCTACATTGAATGGAGTTCTAGCAGTTGCTACATTGAATGGAGTTCTAGCAGTTGCTACATTGAATGGAGTTCTAGCAGTTGCTACGTTGAATGGAGTTCTAGCAGTTGCTACATTGAATGGAGTTCTAGAAAATGCTACGTTGAATGGAGTTCTAGCAGTTGCTACATTGAATGGAGTTCTAGCAGTTGCTACATTGAATGGAGTTCTAGCAGTTGCTACAGTGAGTGGAGTTCTAGCAGTTGCTACATTGAATGGAGTTCTAGCAGTTGCTACATTGAATGGAGTTCTAGCAGTTGCTACATTGAATGGAGTTCTAGCAGTTGCTACATTGAATGGAGTTCTAGCAGTTGCTACATTGAATGGAGTTCTAGCAGTTGCTACATTGAATGGAGTTCTAGCAGTTGCTACATTGAATGGAGTTCTAGCAGTTGCTACATTGAATGGAGTTCTAGCTGCTACATTGAATGGAGTTCTAGCAGTTGCTACATTGAATGGAGTTCTAGCAGTTGCTACATTGAATGGAGTTCTAGCAGTTGCTACATTGAATGGAGTTCTAGCAGTTGCTACATGAATGGAGTTCTAGCAGTTGCTACATTGAATGGAGTTCTAGCAGTTGCTACATTGAATGGAGTTCTAGCAGTTGCTACATTGAATGGAGTTCTAGCAGTTGCTACATTGAATGGAGTTCTAGCAGTTGCTACATTGAATGGAGTTCTAGCAGTTGCTACACTGAGTGGAGTTCTAGCAGTTGCTACATTGAATGGAGTTCTAGCAGTTGTTACAATGAATGGAGTTCTAGAAGTTGTTACATTGAATGGAGTTCTAGCAGTTGTTACAATGAATGGAGTTCTAGTAGTTGCTACATTGAATGGAGTTCTAGCAGTTGTTACAATGAATGGAGTTCTAGAAGTTGTTACATTGAATGGAGTTCTAGAAGTTGTTACAATGAATGGAGTTCTAGCAGTTGTTACATTGAATGGAGTTCTAGCAGTTGCTACATTGAATGGAGTTCTAGCAGTTGTTACATTGAATGGAGTTCTAGCAGTTGCTACATTGAATGGAGTTCTAGCAGTTGTTACATTGAATGGAGTTCTAGAAGTTGTTACATTGAATGGAGTTCTAGCAGTTGCTACGTTGAATGGAGTTCTAGCAGTTGCTACAATGAATGGAGTTCTAGAAGTTGTTACATTGAATGGAGTTCAAGAAGTTGCTACATTGAATGGAGTTCTAGCAGTTGCTACATTGAATGGAGTTCTAGAAGTTGTTACATTGAATGGAGTTCTAGAAGTTGTTACATTGAATGGAGTTCTAGCAGTTGCTATGTTGAATGGAGTTCAAGCAGTTGTTACATTGAATGGAGTTCTAGAAGTTGCTACATTGAATGGAGTTCTAGCAGTTGCTACATTGAATGGAGTTCTAGCAGTTGCTACATTGAATGGAGTTCTAGAAGTTGTTACATTGAATGGAGTTCTAGAAGTTGCTACATTGAATGGAGTTCTAGCAGTTGCTACATTGAATGGAGTTCTAGAAGTTGCTACATTGAATGGAGTTCTAGAAGTTGCTACATTGAATGGAGTTCTAGCAGTTGCTACATTGAATGGAGTTCTAGCAGTTGCTACAGTGAGTGGAGTTCTAGCAGTTGCTACATTGAATGGAGTTCTAGCAGTTGCTACATTGAATGGAGTTCTAGCAGTTGCTACGTTGAATGGAGTTCTAGCAGTTGCTACATTGAATGGAGTTCTAGCAGTTGCTACATTGAATGGAGTTCTAGCAGTTGCTACATTGAATGGAGTTCTAGAAGTTGCTACATTGAATGGAGTTCTAGCAGTTGCTACATTGAATGGAGTTCTAGCAGTTGCTACATTGAATGGAGTTCTAGCAGTTGCTACATTGAATGGAGTTCTAGCAGTTGCTACATTGAATGGAGTTCTAGCAGTTGCTACATTGAATGGAGTTCTAGCAGTTGCTACATTGAATGGAGTTCTAGCAGTTGTTACATTGAATGGAGTTCTAGAAGTTGCTACATTGAATGGAGTTCTAGAAGTTGTTACATTGAATGGAGTTCTAGAAGTTGTTACATTGAATGGAGTTCTAGCAGTTGCTACATTGAATGGAGTTCTAGCAGTTGTTACATTGAATGGAGTTCTAGAAGTTGTTACATTGAATGGAGTTCTAGCAGTTGCTACATGAATGGAGTTCTAGCAGTTGTTACATTGAATGGAGTTCTAGCAGTTGTTACATTGAATGGAGTTCTAGAAGTTGTTACATTGAATGGAGTTCTAGAAGTTGCTACATTGAATGGAGTTCTAGCAGTTGCTACATTGAATGGAGTTCTAGCAGTTGTTACATTGAATGGAGTTCTAGAAGTTGCTACATTGAATGGAGTTCTAGCAGTTGCTACACTGAGTTGAGTTCTAGCAGTTGCTACATTGAATGGAGTTCTAGCAGTTGCTACAGTGAATGGAGTTCTAGCAGTTGCTACAGTGAGTGGAGTTCTAGCAGTTGCTACATTGAATGGAGTTCTAGCAGTTGCTACAGTGAGTGGAGTTCTAGCAGTTGCTACGTTGAATGGAGTTCTAGCAGGTGCTACGTTGAATGGAGTTCTAGCAGTTGCTACAGTGAGTGGAGTTTTAGCAGTTGCTACAGTGAATGGAGTTCTAGCAGTTGCTACAGTGAATGGAGTTCTAGCAGTTGCTACAGTGAATGGAGTTCTAGCAGTTGCTACAGTGAGTGGAGTTCTAGCAGTTGCTACATTGAATGGAGTTTTAGCAGTTGCTACAGTGAGTGGAGTTCTAGCAGTTGCTACGTTGAATGGAGTTCTAGCAGTTGCTACATTGAATGGAGTTCTAGCAGTTGCTACACTGAGTGGAGTTCTAGCAGTTGTTACATTGAATGGAGTTCTAGAAGTTGCTACATTGAATGGAGTTCTAGCAGTTGCTACATTGAATGGAGTTCTAGCAGTTGCTACATTGAATGGAGTTCTAGCAGTTGCTACATTGAATGGAGTTCTAGAAATTGCTACATTGAATGGAGTTCTAGCAGTTGCTACATTGAATGGAGTTCTAGCAGTTGCTACATTGAATGGAGTTCTAGCAGTTGCTACGTTGAATGGAGTTCTAGCAGTTGTTACATTGAATGGAGTTCTAGAAAATGCTACGTTGAATGGAGTTATAGCAGTTGCTACATTGAATGGAGTTCTAGCAGTTGCTACGTTGAATGGAGTTCTAGCAGTTGCTACAGTGAGTGGAGTTCTAGCAGTTGCTACATTGAATGGAGTTCTAGAAGTTGTTACATTGAATGGAGTTCTAGAAAATGCTATGTTGAATGGAATTCTAGCAGTTGCTACATTGAATGGAGTTCTAGCAGTTGTTACATTGAATGGAGTTCTAGCAGTTGTTACATTGAATGGAGTTCTAGAAGTTGTTACATTGAATGGAGTTCTAGTAGATGCTACATTGAATGGAGTTCTAGCAGTTGTTACATTGAATGGAGTTCTAGCAGTTGTTACATTGAATGGAGTTCTAGTAGATGCTACATTGAATGGAGTTCTAGAAGTTGTTACATTGAATGGAGTTCTAGCAGTTGTTACATTGAATGGAGTTCTAGTAGATGCTACATTGAATGGAGTTCTAGTAGTTGTTACATTGAATGGAGTTCTAGCAGTTGTTACATTGAATGGAGTTCTAGAAGTTGTTACATTGAATGGAGTTCTAGTAGATGCTACATTGAATGGAGTTCTAGCAGTTGTTACATTGAATGGAGTTCTAGCAGTTGTTACATTGAATGGAGTTCTAGTAGATGCTACATTGAATGGAGTTCTAGCAGTTGCTACACTGAGTTGAGTTCTAGTAGTTGCTACATTGAATGGAGTTCTAGCAGTTGCTACAGTGAATGGAGTTCTAGCAGTTGCTACAGTGAGTGGAGTTCTAGCAGTTGCTACATTGAATGGAGTTCTAGCAGTTGCTACAGTGAGTGGAGTTCTAGCAGTTGCTACGTTGAATGGAGTTCTAGCAGGTGCTACGTTGAATGGAGTTCTAGCAGTTGCTACAGTGAGTGGAGTTTTAGCAGTTGCTACAGTGAATGGAGTTCTAGCAGTTGCTACAGTGAATGGAGTTCTAGCAGTTGCTACAGTGAATGGAGTTCTAGCAGTTGCTACAGTGAGTGGAGTTCTAGCAGTTGCTACATTGAATGGAGTTTTAGCAGTTGCTACAGTGAGTGGAGTTCTAGCAGTTGCTACGTTGAATGGAGTTCTAGCAGTTGCTACATTGAATGGAGTTCTAGCAGTTGCTACACTGAGTGGAGTTCTAGCAGTTGTTACATTGAATGGAGTTCTAGAAGTTGCTACATTGAATGGAGTTCTAGCAGTTGCTACATTGAATGGAGTTCTAGCAGTTGCTACATTGAATGGAGTTCTAGCAGTTGCTACATTGAATGGAGTTCTAGAAATTGCTACATTGAATGGAGTTCTAGCAGTTGCTACATTGAATGGAGTTCTAGCAGTTGCTACATTGAATGGAGTTCTAGCAGTTGCTACGTTGAATGGAGTTCTAGCAGTTGTTACATTGAATGGAGTTCTAGCAGTTGCTACATTGAATGGAGTTCTAGCAGTTGCTACATTGAATGGAGTTCTAGAAAATGCTACGTTGAATGGAGTTCTAGCAGTTGCTACATTGAATGGAGTTCTAGCAGTTGCTACGTTGAATGGAGTTCTAGCAGTTGCTACGTTGAATGGAGTTCTAGCAGTTGCTACAGTGAGTGGAGTTCTAGCAGTTGCTACATTGAATGGAGTTCTAGCAGTTGCTACACTGAGTTGAGTTCTAGCAGTTGCTACATTGAATGGAGTTCTAGCAGTTGCTACATTGAATGGAGTTCTAGCAGTTGTTACATTGAATGGAGTTCTAGCAGTTGCTACATTGGATGGAGTTCTAGCAGTTGCTACATTGGATGGAGTTCTAGCAGTTGCTACATTGGATGGAGTTCTAGCAGTTGCTACATTGGATGGAGTTCTAGCAGTTGCTACATTGGATGGAGTTCTAGCAGTTGCTACATTGGATGGAGTTCTAGCAGTTGCTACATTGGATGGAGTTCTAGCAGTTGCTACATTGGATGGAGTTCTAGCAGTTGCTACACTGAGTTGAGTTCTAGCAGTTGCTACATTGAATGGAGTTCTAGAAGTTGTTACATTGAATGGAGTTCTAGAAGTTGTTACATTGAATGGAGTTCTAGAAGTTGTTACATTGAATGGAGTTCTAGCAGTTGCTACATTGAATGGAGTTCTAGCAGTTGTTACAATGAATGGAGTTCTAGAAGTTGTTACATTGAATGGAGTTCTAGCAGTTGCTACACTGAGTGGAGTTCTAGAAGTTGTTACATTGAATGGAGTTCTAGAAGTTGTTACATTGAATGGAGTTCTAGAAGTTGTTACATTGAATGGAGTTCTAGAAGTTGTTACATTGAATGGAGTTCTAGCAGTTGCTACATTGAATGGAGTTCTAGCAGTTGCTACATTGAATGGAGTTCTAGAAGTTGCTACATTGAATGGAGTTCTAGAAAATGCTATGTTGAATGGAGTTCTAGCAGTTGCTACATTGAATGGAGTTCTAGCAGTTGCTACATTGAATGGAGTTCTAGTAGATGCTACATTGAATGGAGTTCTAGCAGTTGCTACATTGAATGGAGTTCTAGCAGTTGCTACAGTGAGTGGAGTTCTAGCAGTTGCTACATTGAATGGAGTTCTAGCAGTTGCTACAGTGAGTGGAGTTCTAGCAGTTGCTACAGTGAGTGGAGCTCTAGCAGTTGCTACATTGAATGGAGTTCTAGCAGTTGCTATGTTGAATGGAGTTCTAGCAGTTGCTACATTGAATGGAGTTCTAGAAGTTGCTACAGTGAGTGGAGTTCTAGCAGTTGCTACAGTGAGTGGAGTTCTAGCAGTTGCTACATTGAATGGAGTTCTAGAAGTTGTTACATTGAATGGAGTTCTAGAAGTTGCTACATTGAATGGAGTTCTAGCAGTTGCTACATTGAATGGAGTTCTAGCAGTTGTTACATTGAATGGAGTTCTAGCAGTTGTTACATTGAATGGAGTTCTAGAAGTTGTTACATTGAATGGAGTTCTAGTAGATGCTACATTGAATGGAGTTCTAGCAGTTGTTACATTGAATGGAGTTCTAGCAGTTGTTACATTGAATGGAGTTCTAGTTGCTATTGAATGGAGTTCTAGAAGTTGTTACATTGAATGGAGTTCTAGCAGTTGTTACATTGAATGGAGTTCTAGTAGATGCTACATTGAATGGAGTTCTAGCAGTTGTTACATTGAATGGAGTTCTAGCAGTTGTTACATTGAATGGAGTTCTAGAAGTTGTTACATTGAATGGAGTTCTAGTAGTTGCTACATTGAATGGAGTTCTAGCAGTTGTTACATTGAATGGAGTTCTAGCAGTTGTTACATTGAATGGAGTTCTAGTAGATGCTACATTGAATGGAGTTCTAGCAGTTGCTACACTGAGTTGAGTTCTAGCAGTTGCTACATTGAATGGAGTTCTAGCAGTTGCTACATTGAATGGAGTTCTAGAAGTTGCTACATTGAATGGAGTTCTAGAAGTTGCTACATTGAATGGAGTTCTAGAAGTTGCTACATTGAATGGAGTTCTAGAAGTTGCTACATTGAATGGAGTTCTAGAAGTTGCTACATTGAATGGAGTTCTAGAAGTTGCTACATTGAATGGAGTTCTAGAAGTTGTTACATTGAATGGAGTTCTAGAAGTTGCTACATTGAATGGAGTTCTAGAAGTTGCTACATTGAATGGAGTTCTAGCAGTTGCTACAGTGAGTGGAGTTCTAGCAGTTGCTACATTGAATGGAGTTCTAGCAGTTGCTATGTTGAATGGAGTTCTAGCAGTTGCTACGTTGAATGGAGTTCTAGCAGTTGCTACAGTGAGTGGAGTTCTAGCAGTTGCTACATTGAATGGAGTTCTAGAAGTTGTTACATTGAATGGAGTTCTAGAAAATGCTACGTTGAATGGAGTTATAGCAGTTGCTACATTGAATGGAGTTCTAGCAGTTGCTACGTTGAATGGAGTTCTAGCAGTTGCTACAGTGAGTGGAGTTCTAGCAGTTGCTACATTGAATGGAGTTCTAGAAGTTGTTACATTGAATGGAGTTCTAGAAAATGCTACGTTGAATGGAATTCTAGCAGTTGCTACATTGAATGGAGTTCTAGCAGTTGTTACATTGAATGGAGTTCTAGCAGTTGTTACATTGAATGGAGTTCTAGAAGTTGTTACATTGAATGGAGTTCTAGTAGATGCTACTTTGAATGGAGTTCTAGCAGTTGTTACATTGAATGGAGTTCTAGAAGTTGTTACATTGAATGGAGTTCTAGTAGATGCTACATTGAATGGAGTTCTAGAAGTTGTTACATTGAATGGAGTTCTAGCAGTTGTTACATTGAATGGAGTTCTAGTAGATGCTACATTGAATGGAGTTCTAGCAGTTGTTACATTGAATGGAGTTCTAGCAGTTGTTACATTGAATGGAGTTCTAGAAGTTGTTACATTGAATGGAGTTCTAGTAGATGCTACATTGAATGGAGTTCTAGCAGTTGTTACATTGAATGGAGTTCTAGCAGTTGTTACATTGAATGGAGTTCTAGTAGATGCTACATTGAATGGAGTTCTAGCAGTTGCTACACTGAGTTGAGTTCTAGCAGTTGCTACATTGAATGGAGTTCTAGCAGTTGCTACAGTGAATGGAGTTCTAGCAGTTGCTACAGTGAGTGGAGTTCTAGCAGTTGCTACATTGAATGGAGTTCTAGCAGTTGCTACAGTGAGTGGAGTTCTAGCAGTTGCTACGTTGAATGGAGTTCTAGCAGTTGCTACAGTGAATGGAGTTCTAGCAGTTGCTACGTTGAATGGAGTTCTAGCAGGTGCTACGTTGAATGGAGTTCTAGCAGTTGCTACAGTGAGTGGAGTTCTAGCAGTTGCTACAGTGAATGGAGTTCTAGCAGTTGCTACAGTGAGTGGAGTTCTAGCAGTTGCTACATTGAATGGAGTTTTAGCAGTTGCTACAGTGAGTGGAGTTCTAGCAGTTGCTACGTTGAATGGAGTTCTAGCAGTTGCTACATTGAATGGAGTTCTAGCAGTTGCTACACTGAGTGGAGTTCTAGCAGTTGTTACATTGAATGGAGTTCTAGAAGTTGCTACATTGAATGGAGTTCTAGCAGTTGCTACATTGAATGGAGTTCTAGCAGTTGCTACATTGAATGGAGTTCTAGCAGTTGCTACATTGAATGGAGTTCTAGAAAATGCTACATTGAATGGAGTTCTAGCAGTTGCTACATTGAATGGAGTTCTAGCAGTTGCTACATTGAATGGAGTTCTAGCAGTTGCTACGTTGAATGGAGTTCTAGCAGTTGTTACATTGAATGGAGTTCTAGAAAATGCTATGTTGAATGGAGTTATAGCAGTTGCTACATTGAATGGAGTTCTAGCAGTTGCTACGTTGAATGGAGTTCTAGCAGTTGCTACAGTGAGTGGAGTTCTAGCAGTTGCTACATTGAATGGAGTTCTAGAAGTTGTTACATTGAATGGAGTTCTAGAAAATGCTACGTTGAATGGAATTCTAGCAGTTGCTACATTGAATGGAGTTCTAGCAGTTGTTACATTGAATGGAGTTCTAGCAGTTGTTACATTGAATGGAGTTCTAGAAGTTGTTACATTGAATGGAGTTCTAGTAGATGCTACATTGAATGGAGTTCTAGCAGTTGTTACATTTAATGGAGTTCTAGCAGTTGTTACATTGAATGGAGTTATAGTAGATGCTACATTGAATGGAGTTCTAGAAGTTGTTACATTGAATGGAGTTCTAGCAGTTGTTACATTGAATGGAGTTCTAGTAGATGCTACATTGAATGGAGTTCTAGTAGTTGTTACATTGAATGGAGTTCTAGCAGTTGTTACATTGAATGGAGTTCTAGAAGTTGTTACATTGAATGGAGTTCTAGTAGATGCTACATTGAATGGAGTTCTAGCAGTTGTTACATTGAATGGAGTTCTAGCAGTTGTTACATTGAATGGAGTTCTAGTAGATGCTACATTGAATGGAGTTCTAGCAGTTGCTACACTGAGTTGAGTTCTAGTAGTTGCTACATTGAATGGAGTTCTAGCAGTTGCTACAGTGAATGGAGTTCTAGCAGTTGCTACAGTGAGTGGAGTTCTAGCAGTTGCTACATTGAATGGAGTTCTAGCAGTTGCTACAGTGAATGGAGTTCTAGCAGGTGCTACGTTGAATGGAGTTCTAGCAGTTGCTACAGTGAGTGGAGTTTTAGCAGTTGCTACAGTGAATGGAGTTCTAGCAGTTGCTACAGTGAATGGAGTTCTAGCAGTTGCTACAGTGAATGGAGTTCTAGCAGTTGCTACAGTGAGTGGAGTTCTAGCAGTTGCTACATTGAATGGAGTTTTAGCAGTTGCTACAGTGAGTGGAGTTCTAGCAGTTGCTACGTTGAATGGAGTTCTAGCAGTTGCTACATTGAATGGAGTTCTAGCAGTTGCTACACTGAGTGGAGTTCTAGCAGTTGTTACATTGAATGGAGTTCTAGAAGTTGCTACATTGAATGGAGTTCTAGCAGTTGCTACATTGAATGGAGTTCTAGCAGTTGCTACATTGAATGGAGTTCTAGCAGTTGCTACATTGAATGGAGTTCTAGCAGTTGCTACATTGAATGGAGTTCTAGAAAATGCTACGTTGAATGGAGTTCTAGCAGTTGCTACATTGAATGGAGTTCTAGCAGTTGCTACGTTGAATGGAGTTCTAGCAGTTGCTACAGTGAGTGGAGTTCTAGCAGTTGCTACATTGAATGGAGTTCTAGCAGTTGCTACATTGAATGGAGTTCTAGAAAATGCTACGTTGAATGGAGTTCTAGCAGTTGCTACATTGAATGGAGTTCTAGCAGTTGCTACATTGAATGGAGTTCTAGCAGTTGCTACATTGAATGGAGTTCTAGCAGTTGCTACATTGAATGGAGTTCTAGCAGTTGCTACATTGAATGGAGTTCTAGAAAATGCTACGTTGAATGGAGTTCTAGCAGTTGCTACATTGAATGGAGTTCTAGCAGTTGCTACATTGAATGGAGTTCTAGCAGTTGCTACAGTGAATGGAGTTCTAGCAGTTGCTACATTGAATGGAGTTCTAGAAGTTGTTACATTGAATGGAGTTCTAGAAAATGCTACGTTGAATGGAATTCTAGCAGTTGCTACATTGAATGGAGTTCTAGCAGTTGTTACATTGAATGGAGTTCTAGCAGTTGTTACATTGAATGGAGTTCTAGAAGTTGTTACATTGAATGGAGTTCTAGTAGATGCTACATTGAATGGAGTTCTAGCAGTTGTTACATTTAATGGAGTTCTAGCAGTTGTTACATTGAATGGAGTTCTAGTAGATGCTACATTGAATGGAGTTCTAGAAGTTGTTACATTGAATGGAGTTCTAGCAGTTGTTACATTGAATGGAGTTCTAGTAGATGCTACATTGAATGGAGTTCTAGTAGTTGTTACATTGAATGGAGTTCTAGCAGTTGTTACATTGAATGGAGTTCTAGAAGTTGTTACATTGAATGGAGTTCTAGTAGATGCTACATTGAATGGAGTTCTAGCAGTTGTTACATTGAATGGAGTTCTAGCAGTTGTTACATTGAATGGAGTTCTAGTAGATGCTACATTGAATGGAGTTCTAGCAGTTGCTACACTGAGTTGAGTTCTAGCAGTTGCTACATTGAATGGAGTTCTAGCAGTTGCTACAGTGAATGGAGTTCTAGCAGTTGCTACAGTGAGTGGAGTTCTAGCAGTTGCTACATTGAATGGAGTTCTAGCAGTTGCTACAGTGAGTGGAGTTCTAGCAGTTGCTACGTTGAATGGAGTTCTAGCAGGTGCTACGTTGAATGGAGTTCTAGCAGTTGCTACAGTGAGTGGAGTTTTAGCAGTTGCTACAGTGAATGGAGTTCTAGCAGTTGCTACAGTGAATGGAGTTCTAGCAGTTGCTACAGTGAATGGAGTTCTAGCAGTTGCTACAGTGAGTGGAGTTCTAGCAGTTGCTACATTGAATGGAGTTTTAGCAGTTGCTACAGTGAGTGGAGTTCTAGCAGTTGCTACGTTGAATGGAGTTCTAGCAGTTGCTACATTGAATGGAGTTCTAGCAGTTGCTACACTGAGTGGAGTTCTAGCAGTTGTTACATTGAATGGAGTTCTAGAAGTTGCTACATTGAATGGAGTTCTAGCAGTTGCTACATTGAATGGAGTTCTAGCAGTTGCTACATTGAATGGAGTTCTAGCAGTTGCTACATTGAATGGAGTTCTAGAAATGCTACATTGAATGGAGTTCTAGCAGTTGCTACATTGAATGGAGTTCTAGCAGTTGCTACATTGAATGGAGTTCTAGCAGTTGCTACGTTGAATGGAGTTCTAGCAGTTGTTACATTGAATGGAGTTCTAGCAGTTGCTACATTGAATGGAGTTCTAGCAGTTGCTACATTGAATGGAGTTCTAGAAATGCTACTTGAATGGAGTTCTAGCAGTTGCTACATTGAATGGAGTTCTAGCAGTTGCTACGTTGAATGGAGTTCTAGCAGTTGCTACATTGAATGGAGTTCTAGCAGTTGCTACAGTGAGTGGAGTTCTAGCAGTTGCTACATTGAATGGAGTTCTAGCAGTTGCTACATTGAATGGAGTTCTAGCAGTTGCTACATTGAATGGAGTTCTAGCAGTTGCTACATTGAATGGAGTTCTAGCAGTTGTTACATTGAATGGAGTTCTAGCAGTTGCTACATTGAATGGAGTTCTAGCAGTTGCTACATTGAATGGAGTTCTAGCAGTTGCTACATTGAATGGAGTTCTAGCAGTTGCTACATTGGATGGAGTTCTAGCAGTTGCTACATTGAATGGAGTTCTAGCAGTTGCTACATTGAATGGAGTTCTAGCAGTTGCTACATTGAATGGAGTTCTAGCAGTTGCTACATTGAATGGAGTTCTAGCAGTTGCTACATTGAATGGAGTTCTAGAAGTTGCTACATTGAATGGAGTTCTAGCAGTTGCTACATGATGGAGTTCTAGCAGTTGCTACATTGAATGGAGTTCTAGAAGTTGCTACATTGAATGGAGTTCTAGCAGTTGTACATTGAATGGAGTTCTAGCAGTTGCTACATTGAATGGAGTTCTAGCAGTTGCTACATTGAATGGAGTTCTAGCAGTTGTACAGTTCTAGCAGTTGTTACATTGAATGGAGTTCTAGCAGTTGTACATTGAATGGAGTTCTAGCAGTTGCTACATTGAATGGAGTTCTAGCAGTTGCTACATTGAATGGAGTTCTAGAAGTTGCTACATTGAATGGAGTTCTAGAAAATGCTATGTTGAATGGAGTTCTAGCAGTTGCTACATTGAATGGAGTTCTAGCAGTTGCTACATTGAATGGAGTTCTAGTAGATGCTACATTGAATGGAGTTCTAGCAGTTGCTACATTGAATGGAGTTCTAGCAGTTGCTACAGTGAGTGGAGTTCTAGCAGTTGCTACATTGAATGGAGTTCTAGCAGTTGCTACAGTGAGTGGAGTTCTAGCAGTTGCTACAGTGAGTGGAGTTCTAGCAGTTGCTACATTGAATGGAGTTCTAGCAGTTGCTACATTGAATGGAGTTCTAGCAGTTGCTACATTGAATGGAGTTCTAGAAGTTGCTACATTGAATGGAGTTCTAGCAGTTGCTACAGTGAGTGGAGTTCTAGCAGTTGCTACATTGAATGGAGTTCTAGAAGTTGCTACATTGAATGGAGTTCTAGCAGTTGCTACATTGAATGGAGTTCTAGCAGTTGCTACATTGAATGGAGTTCTAGCAGTTGCTACATTGAATGGAGTTCTAGCAGTTGCTACATGAATGGAGTTCTAGCAGTTGCTACATTGAATGGAGTTCTAGCAGTAAAATGCTACATTGAATGGAGTTCTAGCAGTTGCTACACTGAGTGGAGTTCTAGCAGTTGCTACATTGAATGGAGTTCTAGCAGTTGTTACAATGAATGGAGTTCTAGAAGTTGTTACATTGAATGGAGTTCTAGCAGTTGTTACAATGAATGGAGTTCTAGTAGTTGCTACATTGAATGGAGTTCTAGCAGTTGTTACAATGAATGGAGTTCTAGAAGTTGTTACATTGAATGGAGTTCTAGAAGTTGTTACAATGAATGGAGTTCTAGCAGTTGTTACATTGAATGGAGTTCTAGCAGTTGCTACATTGAATGGAGTTCTAGCAGTTGTTACATTGAATGGAGTTCTAGCAGTTGCTACATTGAATGGAGTTCTAGCAGTTGTTACATTGAATGGAGTTCTAGAAGTTGTTACATTGAATGGAGTTCTAGCAGTTGCTACGTTGAATGGAGTTCTAGCAGTTGCTACAATGAATGGAGTTCTAGAAGTTGTTACATTGAATGGAGTTCAAGAAGTTGCTACATTGAATGGAGTTCTAGCAGTTGCTACATTGAATGGAGTTCTAGAAGTTGTTACATTGAATGGAGTTCTAGAAGTTGTTACATTGAATGGAGTTCTAGCAGTTGCTATGTTGAATGGAGTTCAAGCAGTTGTTACATTGAATGGAGTTCTAGAAGTTGCTACATTGAATGGAGTTCTAGCAGTTGCTACATTGAATGGAGTTCTAGCAGTTGCTACATTGAATGGAGTTCTAGAAGTTGTTACATTGAATGGAGTTCTAGACGTTGCTACATTGAATGGAGTTCTAGCAGTTGCTACATTGAATGGAGTTCTAGAAGTTGTTACATTGAATGGAGTTCTAGAAGTTGCTACATTGAATGGAGTTCTAGAAGTTGCTACATTGAATGGAGTTCTAGAAGTTGCTACATTGAATGGAGTTCTAGCAGTTGCTACAGTGAGTGGAGTTCTAGCAGTTGCTACATTGAATGGAGTTCTAGCAGTTGCTACATTGAATGGAGTTCTAGCAGTTGCTACATTGAATGGAGTTCTAGCAGTTGCTACAGTGAATGGAGTTCTAGCAGTTGCTACATTGAATGGAGTTCTAGAAGTTGTTACATTGAATGGAGTTCTAGAAATTGCTACATTGAATGGAGTTCTAGCAGTTGCTACATTGAATGGAGTTCTAGCAGTTGCTACGTTGAATGGAGTTCTAGCAGTTGCTACATTGAATGGAGTTCTAGCAGTTGCTACATTGAATGGAGTTCTAGCAGTTGCTACATTGAATGGAGTTCTAGCAGTTGCTACATTGAATGGAGTTCTAGCAGTTGCTACATTGAATGGAGTTATACAGTTGCTACATTGAATGGAGTTCTAGCAGTTGCTACATTGAATGGAGTTTAGCAGTTGCTACAGTGAATGGAGTTCTAGCAGTTGCTACATTGAATGGAGTTCTAGCAGTTGCTACATTGAATGGAGTTCTAGCAGTTGCTACACTGAATGGAGTTCTAGCAGTTGCTACATTGAATGGAGTTCTAGAAGTTGCTACGTTGAATGGAGTTCTAGCAGTTGCTACATTGAATGGAGTTCTAG
>CM026389.1:53446943-53564788 GCA_014843695.1 Archivesica marissinica | reverse complement strand
AAATGAAATATTGTAGGGCAATAAATGAAATAAATTATTGTAGGATAACAAATGAAATAAAGTATTGTAGAACAACAAACGAAATAAAGTATTGTAGGACAACAAATGAAATAAAGTATTGTAGAACAACAAATGAAATAAAGTATTGTAGAACAACAAACGAAATAAAGTATTGTAGAACAACAAACGAAATAAAGTATTGTAGGACAACAAATGAAATAAAGTATTGTAGGGCAACAAATGAAATAAAGTATTGTAGGACAACAAACGAAATAAAGTATTGTAGAACAACAAACGAAATAAAGTATGTAAGACAACAAACGAAATAAAGTATTGTAGGACAACAAATGAAATAAAGTATTGTAGGACAACAAATGAAATAAAGTATTGTAGGACAACAAATGAAATAAAGTATTGTAGAACAACAAATGAAATAAAGTATGTAAGACAACAAACGAAATAAAGTATTGTAGAACAACAAACGAAATAAAGTATTGTAGAACAACAAACGAAATAAAGTATTGTAGGACAACAAATGAAATAAAGTATTGTAGAACAACAAACGAAATAAAGTATTGTAGAACAACAAACGAAATAAAGTATTGTAGGACAACAAATGAAATAAAGTATTGTAGGACAACAAACGAAATAAAGTATTGTAGAACAACAAACGAAATAAAGTATTGTAGGACAACAAATGAAATAAAGTATGTAAGACAACAAATGAAATAAAGTATGTAAGACAACAAATGAAATAAAGTATTGTAGAACAACAAACGAAATAAAGTATTGTAGAACAACAAACGAAATAAAGTATGTAAGACAACAAATGAAATAAAGTATTGTAGAACAACAAACGAAATAAGTATGTAGACAACAAATGAAATAAAGTATTGTAGGGCAACAAATGAAATAAAGTATTGTAAGGCAACAAATGAAATAAAGTATTGTAGGACAACAAATGAAATAAAGTATGTAAGACAACAAATGAAATAAAGTATTGTAGGGCAACAAATGAAATAAAGTATTGTAGAACAACAAACGAAATAAAGTATGTAAGACAACAAATGAAATAAAGTATTGTAGAACAACAAATGAAATAAAGTATTGTAGAACAACAAACGAAATAAAGTATGTAAGACAACAAACGAAATAAAGTATGTAAGACAACAAATGAAATAAAGTATTGTAGGACAACAAATGAAATAAAGTATTGTAGGACAACAAATGAAATAAAGTATGTAGACAACAAATGAAATAAAGTATTGTAGAACAACAAATGAAATAAAGTATTGTAGAACAACAAATGAAATAAAGTATTGTAGAACAACAAACGAAATAAAGTATGTAAGACAACAAATGAAATAAAGTATTGTAGAACAACAAACGAAATAAAGTATTGTAGGATAACAAACGAAATAAAGTATTGTAGGACAACAAATGAAATAAAGTATTGTAGGACAACAAATGAAATAAAGTATTGTAGGACAACAAATGAAATGAAATATTGTAGGGCAATAAATGAAATAAAGTATTGTAGGACAACAAATGAAATAAAGTATTGTAGGACAACAAATGAAATAAAGTATGTAAGACAACAAATGAAATAAAGTATTGTAGGACAACAAATGAAATAAAGTATTGTAGGACACAAACGAAATAAAGATGTAGACAACAAACGAAATAAAGTATGTAGACAACAAATGAAATAAAGTATTGTAGAACAACAATGAAATAAAGTATTGTAGACAACAACGAAATAAAGTATGTAGGACAACAAATGAAATAAAGTATGTAGACAACAAATGAAATAAAGTATGTAAGACAACAAATGAAATAAAGTATGAGGGACAACAAATGAAATAAAGTATTGTAGGACAACAAGGGAAATAAAGTATTGTACGACAACAAGGGAAATAAAGTATTGTAGAACAACAAACGAAATAAAGTATTGTAGAACAACAAACGAAATAAAGTATGTAAGACAACAAATAAAATTATCGTAAGACAGTAAGGGAAATAAAGTATGTAGGATAACACACGAAATAAAGTATGTATGACAAGGGAAATAAAGTATTGTAGGACAACAAATGAAATAAAAGTATTGTAGGACAACAAATGAAATACAGTATTGTAGAACAATAAACGAAATTAATTATGTAAGACAACAAATGAAATAAAGTATTGTAGGGCAACAAACGAAATAAAGTATTGTAGAACAACAAACGAAATAAAGTATGTAAGACAACAAATGAAATAAAGTATTGTAAAACAACAAACGAAATAAAGTATTGTAGAACAACAAATGAAATAGAGTATGTAAGACAGTAAGGGAAATAAAGTATGTAGGATAACAAATGTAATAAAGTATTGTAGAACAACAAATGTAATAAAGTATTGTAGGTCAACAAACGAAATAAAGTATTGTAGAACAACAAACGAAATAAAGTATTGTAGAACAACAAACGAAATAAAGTATGTATGACAACAAATGAAATAAGGTATGCAAGACAACAAATGAAATAAAGTATTGTAGGGCAACAAATGAAATAAAGTGTTGTAGAACAACAAACGAAATAAAGTATGTATGACAACAAATGAAATAAGGTATGCAAGACAACAAATGAAATAAAGTACTGTAGGACAACAAACGAAGTTATGTGGGCCAACAAGGGAAATAAAGTACTTTAGGGCAACAAATGAAATAATGTATTGTAGGACAACAAATGAAATAAAGTATTGTAGGACAACAAATGAAATAAAGTATTGTAGGACAACAAATGAAATAAAGTATTGTAGGACAACAAATGAAATAAAGTATGCAAGACAACAAATGAAATAAAGTACTGCAGGACAACAAACGAAGTTATGTGGGCCAACAAGGGAAATAAAGTACTGCAGGGCAACAAAAGAAAATAAAGCATTGTAGAACAACAACCGAAAACAAGTATCGTAAGACAGCAAGGGAAATAAAGTATGTAGGATAACACACGAAATAAAGTATGTATGACAAGGGAAATAAAGTATTGTAGGACAACAAATGAAATAAAAGTATTGTAGGACAACAAATGAAATAATGTATTGTATGACAACAAATGAAATAAAAGTATTGTAGGACAACAAATGAAATAAAGTATTGTAGGACAACAAATGAAATAAAAGTATTGTAGGACAACAAATGAAATAAAGTATTGTAGGACAACAAATGAAATAAAAGTATTGTAGGACAACAAATGAAATAAAGTATTGTAGGACAACAAACGAAATAAAGTATTGTAGAACAACAAACGAAATAAAGTATTGTAGAACAACAAACGAAATAAAGTATTGTAGGTCAACAAACGAAATAAAGTATTGTAGAACAACAAACGAAATAAAGTATTGTAGAACAACAAACGAAATAAAGTATTGTAGGACAACAAATGAAATAAAGTATTGTAGAACAACAAACGAAATAAAGCATTGTAGAACAACAAATGAAATAAAGTATTGTAGAACAACAAACGAAATAAAGTATGTAAGACAACAAGTGAAATAAAGTATTGTAGGACAACAAATGAAATAAAGTATGTAAGACAACAAGTGAAATAAAGTATTGTAGGACAACAAATGAAATAAAGTATTGTAGAACAACAAATGAAGTAAAGTATTGTAGAACAACAAATGAAATAAAGTATTGTAGAACAACAAATGAATTAAAGTATTGTATGACAACAAATGAATTAAAGTACTGTAGGGCAACAAAGGAAATACAGTATGCAAGACAACAAATGAAATAAAGTACCATAGGGCAACAAATGAAATAATGTATTGTAGGGCAACAATCGAAATAAAGTATTGTAGGACAACAAATGAAATAAAGTATGCAAGACAACAAATGAAATAAAGTATTGTAGGGCAAAAACGAAATAAAGTATTGTAGAACAACAAACGAAATAAAGTATTGTAGAACAACAAACGAAATAAAGTATGCAAGACAACAAATGAAATAAAGTACTGCAGGACAACAAACGAAGTTATGTGGGCCAACAAGGGAAATAAAGTACGTTAGGGCAACAAAAGAAAATAAAGCATTGTAGAACAACAACCGAAAACAAGTATCGTAAGACAGCAAGGGAAATAAAGTATGTAGGATAACACACGAAATAAAGTATGTATGACAAGGGACCTAAAGTATTGTAGGACAACAAATGAAATAAAAGTATTGTAGGACAACAAATGAAATAAAGTATTGTAGGACAACAAATGAAATAAAAGTATTGTAGGACAACAAATGAAATAAAAGTATTGTAGGACAACAAATGAAATAAAGTATTGTAAGACAACAAATGAAATAAAGTATTGCAGGGCAGCAAATTAAATAAAGTATTGTAGGACAACAAGGGAAATAAAGTATTGTACGACAACAAGGGAAATAAAGTATTGTAGAACAACAAACGAAATAAAGTATTGTAGAACAACAAACGAAATAAAGTATGTAAGACAACAAATAAAATTAAGTATGTAGGACAACAAACGAATTAAAGTATCGTATGACAACATACGAAATAAAAATGTGTATTCATAGGATGGAAAACTCGCGTGTTCGTAAAAAGTTTTCCCCACTGGACAACGAAACGAGAACATATCAACATGTAATGTGGACAACGAAACGAGATTATCTAACATGTAATGTGGACAACGAAACGAGAATATCTAAACATGTAATGTGGACAACGTAACGAGAATATCTAAACATGTAATGTGGACAACGTAACGAGAGTATCTAAACATGTAATGTGGACAACGTAACGAGAATATCTAAACATGTAATGTGCACAACGTAACGAGAATATCTAAACATGTAATGTGGACAACGTAACGAGAGTATCTAAACACGTAATGTGGACAACGTAACGAGATTATCTAAACATGTAATGTGGACAACGTAACGAGAATATCTAAACATGTAATGTGGACAACGTAACGAGAATATCTAAACATGTAATGTGGACAACGTAACGAGAATATCTAAACATGTAATGTGGACAACGTAACGAGAATATCTAAACATGTAATGTGGACAACGTAATGAGAATATCTAAACATGTAATGTGGACAACGTAACGAGAATATCTAAACACGTGCTGTGGACAACGTAACGAGAATATCTAAACACGTAATGTGGACAACGTAACGAGAATATCTAAACATGTAATGTGGACAACGTAACGAGAATATCTTAACATGTAATGTGGACAACGTAACGAGAATATCTAAACATGTAAGGTGGACAACGTAACGAGAATATCTAAACACGTAATGTGGACAACGTAACGAGAATATCTAATCACGTAATGTTCAATGGCTTCAATGTCCTGTCCACACTCACATCAAGAACTAGGTATTAAATAGTTACGATGTTAATCAACCTTTGGATTACTACAATTAGTTCTTATGCGGGCAATATGTACGACAGTGAAACGTCGCTTGAATACAGCAAGTGATACACATTCTTTAATAGATTGACCAAGTTCATTCCAAAGTTGTATCGCTGATGGAATGGCCGATTTTGAATAAGAATTAAAGTACTGTATGACAATATATGAATTAAAGTATTTTCTGACAACATATGAATTAAAATACTGTATGACAACATATGAATTAAAGTACTGTATGACAACATTTGAATTAAAGTATTGGAGGACAACAAATGAATTAAAATATTGTAGGACAACATATGAATTAAAGTACTGTAGGACAACATATGAATTAAAGTACTCTATGACAACATATGAATTAAAGCATTGGAGGACAACATATGAATTAAAGTACTGTATGACAACATATGAATTAAAGTACTGTATGACAACATATGAATTAAAGTAGTGTATGACAACATATGAATTAAAGTACTGTATGACAACATATGAATTAAAGTACTGTATGACAACATATGAATTAAAGTATTGTATGACAACATATGAATTAAAGTAGTGTATGACAACATATGAATTAAAGTACTGTATGACAACATATGAATTAAAGTGCTGTATGACAACATATGAATTAAAGTACTGTATGACAACATATGAATTAAAGTACTGTATGACAACATATGAATTAAAGTGCTGTATGACAACATATGAATTAAAGTGCTGTATGACAACATATGAATTAAAGTACTGTATGACAACATATGAATTAAAGTACTGTATGACAACATATGAATTGTAGTACTGTAGTACAACATATGAATTAAAGTATTGTATGACAACATATGAATTAAAGTATTGTATGACAACATATGAATTAAAGTACTGTATGACAACACATGAATTAAAGTACTTTAGGACAATATACGATTGTGTTTTATTTTAATATCATTTTAGTTTAATCATATTTTATTGTATACATAAACACAAGTACAATAATTTACATATACATGCACACATGGGTTGGACCGCACGTTATAACAACATTCGATTCGGTCCCGTATGTGTGTTTTACATTTATTTATCGTCGCTACCGGTTGCCCATATGAGCGACGCCTTCTGATGAGATTAGTCATTTTATATTTTTGGAGGATAGTGCAATGATACAGACAGAGACCCGTTCCAGAGTCTCCTCTGGTTCTTTTACGTGCACGGTGTACAGCACCGACACGAGACCTCGGTTTAAAGTCCCACCTGAAAGACTGTTAATGTTATTAGGGTTAGACGGGGGATCGAACCTGCGACCCCTGGATTACCAGTCCAGCGTGTTACCACTGGACTACAGATCCGTCTGTGTATAGCTATATAACTCGATATTATTATTATAACAGTACCGAAGAAACATTGGTTTCTTGCTCGAGGCATGCAGCGATGGACAAAACTCAAACAGCCCAAGGACACACACTCGTTCTCATAATTAATATACAACAATACAACAATAATCTTTTACTGGTCATGGTCATATTCGTGGCAACAGACACAATAAATGATAATATAAACAAATAGTAGACAAAGATAACTCTAAACAACACAGGACCTGGAACAGCTTACACTACAAATGAACCCCCACACCAATTATCCAACCCCTACAAATCCTTGTTTGACACACTCCTTATCCTATTAACAAATAGAAATGTTAGCAAGCAGAAGCGATCAGCCACTCATTACATCTCTCTCTCTCTCTCCTCTCTCTCTCGCTCTCTCTCCTCTCTCTCTCCTCTCTCTCCTCTCTCTCTCTCGCTCTCTCGCTTTAACAACTACTCCTTAGTTACCCATTGTTCAATTTTAACTGTTGACAATCTTTGTATGCACTCAATCTTAAGGGACACACTGTACATATAGATATTCGAACTGAAGTAATATGTATACTATTATAAAACCAATAAAAAAATGTCGAAATATGTATCAACTAAATGTATATGCAATAAAGAAATAAACGAGGTTACCCGGATAGGGGCCTCAAAATGAAAAAAAAACAAAAAACAAATAGTGGACACAACATAGAGCAGATAACAAATACAAGAGCCTACTATCAATATATAAGCAACTTAACTACTATACTAAACAACGGGCTCAGGCCGTGTCTCATTTATATGAAAAAGTTGGCAGTTTCTTACGGAGGTTGGTGCACCCAAGTACTGGTTAGCCGCTGGAGCCTGCCCAGGAAAGGTGTTGTTAGGTAAACTGCCCGCCGGCGATATAGCCCAAAATGGTGCTGATGCAGGCGTAAAACCCGAAATATAACATAATAACTAAACAACGGGTTGGGATGGTTGGGGAGGAACCAGGTGGAGGAACAGTGATAATTATTTATTATTTGTGTGTTACTGTTGCAATTCTTTCAAGAAACTTATACGTATGGGTGAAATTTTAGTTCTTTGCATTCATTTATCGTTATCTTTTATATTTCGAACATGTTTACTCATATGTAAATTTACGCAAAATATATGGTCCACCTCCGTGGTCGAGTGGTTAAGGTTGCTGACTTGTATACCACTGTAACCTATCATCACTGATGGTCACGGGTTCGAGCCCCGCCCAGGCCGTGTCTCATTTATATGAAATCGTTGGCAGTTTCTTACAGAGGTTGGTGCGCCCAGGTACTGGTTAGCCGCTGGAGCCTGCCCAGGAAAGGTGTTGTTAGGTAAACTGCCCGCCGGCGATATAGCCCAAAATGGTGCTGATTCAGGCGTAAAATCCGAAATATAAATATAATGTAAAAAAAATTTGGATGAAAATCTAGGATTTATTTTATTATGGCCTAAAGGAAGATAGATATAGGTTATACATGTTATCTTTATTTGATGATTGCCTATCACTTCGCCATTTTGTTAGGAACTGATCAATAAGAGTTTGGTTTATAAAAAAAGATGTATGCTATTTGAAGTAATAGTATTTTGATTAAGGAATATGTCAGTGTTGCCCGTTGAGTGGAATATTTGTTTAGTTTAAACATATTTTATTCGGATCAAATACATATATACATATATAAACACAATTCTTATACATTGGAACCGATATGGGTCGAGAAACAAGCTTAAAGCTTATATGAATCCCTTCCCATGTTGGAGTACGTTTAAATGGTACAAAATGCTTGGCGAATAGTAATGGCGAGTTTATGTGTTCAGTATATATCATATAAATTGTAGAGAAACTATTTAACAGCAGTGGCAAATATTTGGACTTGATTTTACTAAACGTCCGCATATATTTACAGCATCGTTATTGTAATTTTAATGTAGCAATACGGAAACGTTATATCCAAATATGTAAAATATCAAAAAACAATCTGGTATTGTTACACGACGGGCCGGGACCAAAACGGAGAGAACCCCCACGTTCACCTAGGTATCGAAACGTTTTGTTGCTGCAATATAGCTCTGGACATTCAGGTAAAGTGTTGTGTTACAGTGTGTAGTGAGATGCTCATCGCCAAACAAGAGATTGTTGAGTGTGGCAGCACATGTAAGGTTAGATAGGTGTTGTAGACGTTGATGATTATACCTTGGGCAATGCAGAAGGAAGTGAGTGACTGATTCTATAATGTAAATCACTATGAAGCATAAGTTTATATATTATATTCGAATTAGTTTATACACATTTATTTGAGCTCGGTTGCGAAACAAGTTCATTCAACTTATATTAATCACTCTCGAAACGTCATTCCTGATGGAATACATCGCCATGAAGGAGAGAGAAGAGGCATGTGGAATTTAAATGCCTTGCCTAAGGGCACACTCGTAACGGCTCCAGCGGGGCTCGAACTATGGACTCTGGACCGTTTGCACCTGAAGCGAACGCGCTACCACTGCGCTATCACGACTTCTTATATATCCTTTATATTCGAATTAATATTGCATGTGTATTGTACAGAGGGTAACCTATTGACGGCTCAGCAAATTGGCCCCTATCGTAGATAGTCTTTTGTCGAAAATAGCGGGTCTTCATCCGCCAATATTAGCTGGCATAAGCAAACAAATAAACACAAATATATACCATACAGTTAATTAGTTTTATTAGATCTACCAGACAAATTAATCAGAACACATTATTTTCTGTATTTGACAGTTAAAAGTAACACACATTCTCCCTAAATATGAGTTAATATGATTTATTTGAAAACAATATGATATTCCAAAGTTCTAGGAATGAATAGATTGGTAACAATTAATACAGACAAACAGACAGACAGATAGACAATTTATTTCAAAACCAGTAAGCTAAACAGCGCATCATGTTATACCTACATGTATACATAATTGAATTTATTTTCGTTACGAGACGGGTCTTTGGGGGTAGATTGCGCAAAGGATTTCATTAGCGGTAAATTGAGGGAAATTCATTCGAGGTTTATTACTAGAGCCAACGAGACGCGATATTGGTACAGAAACAAAAAATTCAATTGAGGAACGGATACATCATGTAACTTGCACGTGGTTTAATACAAATGTTACATAAAGGCATATCCTGGCAGGACAAGGTCACCAACAATGAGGTCCTCAGCAGAGCCGGCATCCCATCTATGTACACATTTCTCAGTCAACGCCGACTACGCTGGCTCGGACATGTACGCCGGATGGACGACGGTCGAATTCCAAAAGATCTGTTATATGGTGAACTGACCGCAGGGCACATATACAAAGGTCGACCCCAACTTCGCTTCAAGGATGTCTGTACACGAGATATGACAGCGCTGGGGATGGATACCACCAACTGGGAATCCCTCACAGCAAACAGAATAGCGTGGAGACAACAGCTGTCAACGGGCTTAAAGAGGGGAGAACTCACTCTGCAAGCAGCCTCTGACGACAAACGCAGGAAGAGGAAAGCCAAACAGTGTGAGCCGCCACCAACTGCATCGCCTTCCAGTGACTCTGTATTCACGTGCGAAGGCTGCAACCACCACTGCAGGCCACGCATCGGACTGTACAGCCACAGCAGACGGTGCTCATCTTTAGACTCAACGGGCGCAAATTCCATAGTCTGATAAGACTGATGGATGCCGAAGATACATACAGGCAATTGTTTCAATTTATTCCATGCATATATGCATACACAATTACAACGTACGTGTACTAGAATTAATTCATTAATGCTTAAAACCACACTATGGGCTTACTTGGAATGTGCTGCACACAGATATTCTGGGAAGCGGATGTTTAGAAATCGTGTTTCTAATTTTTATAATTCCTTAATTAGATAACAATATCTCAGGTTTTAAGTAAAGAAATGAAGTTATTTGTGAAATTATGATTCGCAAACTAGTAAATTACCTCCCTTATTGTTAACAAGACCTCAATAACTTTCTAAAAGTATTGTTTGCGTTCGCTAATATTAGGGTTAGCAAGAATTAATTAGGATTATTAAGAATTTATTAAATTTTCCAAGCTTTGTTGTATCGGGTGAAATATTAATTGTAAGAATGCATATTGTTTGGAATGATATAAGAAATTGTAGGAAAGTAGGAGGTGACGAGAACCGTCCACGGGTCAGAGCGTGGATTCTAAGATGAGGAGGGAAATGTTTGGGTTGGGGCAGCCGGCTCGCAGTATGTGATTGACCTACTTGCCAAATTATTATTATTTCTTTATAAGAAAGAGGATAGAGAATTGATGGAATGGCATTACGAATTACATGCCGTAAATAGTCCGTCTTATATAGATTATTATTTTATGTAAAAAATATATTTTCTATAATGAGTAAATCACCGATATAATGAATATCATGTTGAATTATAGAATGCTTTTCTCGCGTACGGATTAGAATACTTGGATGTAAAGTATATGTAATGAACAGAATTGTTTTTTGTTCTACGTAAAGTAAGTCGGTTGATTGATTTACAAGATCCGATTAACACGGATCGGTATATGCATAATATAAAATTGATAAAACATAGATATAACCAACTTGTATATTTAGATAAGTTTGAACCTGTAAGTAGTAGTGCATTCATTAAGTAGTATGTATATGCATAATGAATTTCAAACCATGTTTGATGAACTAGATGTACATATAAATGAAGCAGATATTTATATGGCTATTTCACAGCTTAAATCTGGGGGAAGTAGCGGTCCAGACAATGTGTTAAATGAATATTTGATTCATGGTAATCAGTGTCTTGTACCAGTTCTTTCTGTTTTATTTAATAACATATTTGATACTGGATACTTCCCTGATAGAAATTTAGCTTAGCTCGATTGCGAAACAAGTTCTTTCAACTTATATATTAATCACTCTCGAGACCTCATTCCTGATGGAATCCATCGCCACGAGGGAGAGAGAAGAGGCAACGTGGAATTTAAATGCCTTGCCTAAGGGCACAATCGTAACGGCTCCAGCGGGACTCGAACTCCGGACCTTTCGCACCTGAAGCGAACGCACATCAACTGCGCTATCACGCTATACTTCCCTGATAGTTGGTCAGATGGATATGTAATAACATTGCATAAGAAGGGTAGTAAACTGACCCAAACAATTATAGAGGCATTACGTTGCTTATTGTAATTGGTAAACTTTTTACTAGAATTATTAACAACATACTTAAAAATTGGGCTGAATATTATCATGTATATATTGAGGCACAAGTCGGGTTTAGACCACATACCAGTACTGTAGACAACATATTTGTATTACATGGACATATGGCACATATGAAAAGAAATGGAAAGAAATTGTATGCATGAATGGTTGATTTTAGCAAAGCTTTTGACTATGTAGTACGTGATAATTTATGGTGTAAACTCATTAAATTAGGAATTAGAGGTAAACTTTTGAAAGTAATTAAAAGTATGTACAGTAGCATACAATCTAGAGTTAGACATTTAAATAAAGTAAGTAACGAGTTTCCGTGTTTGCTTGGAGTACGACAAGGCGAATTCTTATCACCTTTTCTATTTTATATGTTTTTAAATGGGTCCGCCTTCGTGGTCGAGTGGTTAAGGTCGCTGACTTGTATACCACTATAACCTATCATCACTGATGGTCACGGGTTCGAGCCCCGCTCAGGCCGTGTCTCATTTATATGAAAAAGTTGGCAGTTTTTTACGGAGGTTGGTGCACCCAAGTACTGTTGGAGCCTGGAGCCTGCCCAGGAAAGGTGTTGTTAGGTAAACTGCCCGCCGGCAATATAGCCCAAAATGGTGCTGATGCAGGCGTAAAACCCGAAATATAACATATAACATATGTTTTTAAATGATATTGAAGAATACTTTATGTTACATGGTTATAATGGCATTGACGTGTATATGACTAAACATTTTGTATTATTATATGCTGATGACATTGTGATGTTATCAGAAACAGCAGAAGGTTTACAGAATGGTTTCGATATTGTGTCAGACTATTGTGAAAGGTGGAAATGAATAGTAAATGTTGAGAAAACGAAGGTTATGGTTTTCCGAAGAGCTGGTATGATACCGAGAACTCTTAGTTTTCAATATAATGGTCATATTATTGAAATTGTAAAAAATCATTCTCATATATATTTTGGAATACTTTTTACACCGGGTGGTTCATTTCATGCAACACAAGTAACATTAGCTGATCGAGCACAGAAGGCAATTTTTAAACTAAATAATTATTTACTTAATTTTTATGATGTATAAAACATAGAATTGAATTATTTGATAAACTTGTATTACCTATCCTCAACTATAGTTGTGAGGTATGGTGTTTTAATACAGCAAGAAACATAGAACGTATACACACAGTGTATTGTAAAAGATTGCTAAATGTAAAACGCTGTACCCCAACTGAGTTTGTTTATGGTGTCTTGGGTAGGAAACAGTTAATTGTTTATAGATATTTTAGGATTGTAAAATACTGGTTGAAAATATTACATTGTGAAAGTAATAAATATGTAAAACTTGTATATGGTATCCTCGTATTAGATGCAGAGCTATACTCAAAATAAAACTTCATGGGTTACACTTTTAAATACATTGCTGTCAAGTCTAGGATTTTATGAAGTATATATAGCACAATCTGTTGGAAATGATAATGTATTTTTAGATATACTTAGACAAAGATTAAATGATAATTTGTACACAGAACTGGCATAGTAGACTTGAAGACTCGCATATATCGATCTGCGTGTTATCGTGAAATTGTGGTACATTTTGGTTTTCAGTCATAGATGAAAATATTAACCTTTCTAAGTATCGTAATGCTATGTCACGATTAATATTATCATCGCATAATTTAGCAGTGGAATCTGGAAGGTTGCACAAACCACAAAGTATACCATTTGATGATAGAAAATGCTCAGTATGTAATGATTTAGAAGATGAATACCATGTGTTACTAGAATGTTCAATATATAAAGAATGAATGAAATATATTAATAACTAGTTTGGGAAAAGACCAAATATGTATAAATTAAAAGAACTCTTTACAGGTGGTAATAATGAAATAATTAGAAAATTGAGTGTATTTATTTATAAAGCTTTTGAAATACGGACATTAAATAATATGTAAAGAGACTTTGTATTTATCTTACATTGATGAAATAATTAGAAATTGAGTGAGTTTATGTACAGGGATATTGTAATACGATAATTATATACTCATTGTGTATTGCATACTTTGCCTTCTCCACATAATTGTCACCACTATTTATTAATAGTTTGTATGTATATTGTTGTACCTCATGGGTCATATTGACCTACTGGAGTGTGAAAATAAACATTCTAATATGTCTAGAGAAAAAAATGTATTGATCAAGATGACATAGTTGTAAACATGTTTGTATAATTGATATACATGTTTGTATAATTGATATACATGTTTGTATAATTGATATACATGTTTGTATAATTGATATACATGTTTGTATAATTGATATACATGTTTGTGTAATTGATATACATGTTTGTATAATTGATATACATGTTTGTATAATTGATATACATGTTTGTATAATTGATATACATGTTTGTATAATTGATATACATTAGGGTTTATTCTAGAGTGGTAAAAAGGGCAGGGTGGGTCAGAAAAGGGGCAGGGTGGGCCAGAAAAAGGGCAGGGTGGATTTTTAGCCGCAAGAGGGCGCGGTGGGGCCGGGCCGTCACCCCACCCCACCGAGAAAACATTAAAAAATGTATTTTATTATAAAATAATACACCAAATAGTAGCTGTAAACATTCCCATAAACCTTTTGATACCCGTAGACAACATAACCAGAAACACAAACCCATCCCTGTCAACAAAGATTCATACAAATTCTCTTTTTATCCAAGAACCGTCATCCAATGGAACTTGTTACCCATTGCTGCACATGAAGCAATAACAATTGATGGCTTTAAAGCACTTATCCCCGTAAATGCCCTCCCAACCATGATCTAAAGCATTCACTCTATGTACAAAATCTTAAACAATCACTGTAGTATATTTGTCTTTGGACATTCACTTATTTGTTAATTAATCATTGTAAATATCATCATCTCAAAATTCACCAGCGATGACACATAATCCTCAATATTGAGGGAGTGCCGAAATCACCAAGAAGAAGAAGAAGATAACTACATTCTTTATTATGAGAGGCTGCTGATGCATATTTTAACAAGAGTTTTCAGACCAAACCTGATAGAAAGTTTGCTCAAATGCTAAAGTAATTTGCTGTAAAACGTTGCCCAATGGTTAAATTGAAAGCGGGTTTGAAAAGCACAATTCAGAACGAAATCAATATGATGAAGCTTGTATAAATAGTCCTTGACTTGACTTTGTATAATCTGCCTCTTATAGGCTCATAAGAGCACATAGGAATATGTTGTATATTCTGACAATAAAAACTTATAAACTTGTAAGCTTGTAACAGTAACCATTTGTATAGAAAAACACAAAATAATATATATATATATATATATATATATATACATATGAAGTAGACAATGCACACATTAGCAATTTGATAGACTAGATTTGATTTGAATAGAGTGATTGGCGTAGATGCGTAATTGCATAGCAAGCATTGCTGGCCAGTTTATATATTCCAGCATCTCTTGAAAATCCTAGTAGAATTTCTAAGAGTTCATTTTCCGATCTGGGGGGTTGGTTCCCTATTTCTTGTATTCTCTGGTAGACTGGTAGAAGTGCCGAGCATCTTGTTAGTTGTAGGGCTGGGCATCTGAGTAGCATATGTGCAGAATCTTCAGGCTCAATTAGGCAAAGGCGGCAGTTTGGGCTTTCTTTGTAGAATTTGGCTCTATGTTTCTGCAGTGTGAATGTTTCTGTTAGGATTCTGGCTTGAAGTCCTGCTCTGTCAACAGTATATGGGTTCATTTCAACATGTTCCCATGATAGTAGTTCCTGGTGAATTAGCTGGAGTGTGGGTTTCTCTTTAGCAGCTGTTTCAAGTTCCTCTTTCCAGAACATGTGTACTGTTTTCTTTACCAGTCTTTTCCATGTATTGTATTTCATCGGATTTTGTATAACATCATGGGGAGATGGTAAACCATACTTGAATGTCAGCTTTACAATTGAGATGAACCATGAGTTGGATGATAATTCTTTAGTGGCTAGTTGACGAATGCATATTTGGTGTAAAATTGATGAGCTATCGTTGATGATTTTCCCAAAGAATGTTAATGTTCGGATATCAAGTGTGCCTTCTGCTGTCGTTGAGTGGAATAGAAGATACGGTGCCTCGTTTGCAGTTCTTTGAGGAAGAGCTTGTATTCTTTTCAGGAGGTCTCTGTATGCAGTTTCAAGTAGAGTCTTCTGTTTTTCAGTTACTATTAGGGACTCAAGACCGTATAGTAATCTGGGTATAATGTATAGATCAATCATGCGTTTCAAACAGGCATTGGTGGTGCCATGGAAACCTGCTTTCATGAGACTGTAGGATGTTCTTCGTACCTCAGTAATGCGGTCTTGTATCGTTTCTGGGCTTGTGGTCCATTTCGGTATTTTGATGTCCATTTCGGAAATCCCAAATAATTCTGTTCGTACTGTAAATAGCCCTATGTCCCATAATTAACTGTACCTGGTTTGTTTTGATAATCACTACATTCCTGTTGTGCATATTGTTAGTGGGAATGACTTGACTGCTTTTTTCCCGGATGACTTTCATTTTCGGATCGTGTTTTTTCCGGCAAGCCTTTTTTCTCAACCACACAACTGAATAATGACATCAACCACGCGTTTTGACCATAACCCTGGGCGGAGCAAGTGATGAAGGCGTTCTTTATGCGTGGTTGATACTATATTCTGATCGGCTGGTTGAGATAAAGATTTTACGTTTTTTTTTCAAATTCACCAAATAGAAAACAGAGTACAGTGGTCTAAGGTGATTATCGCTAAATGAGTTGTTTCCCTTGTCAGTCTATTTTCCTTTGAAATAACGACAACTCTTCGTCATCGTGCGCGCGCACTCAGCCCGGTTCGTTCCGATCGTAAATGAGGTAACTTTCGGGACTTTTCGGAGCGTGTAGTTCAATTGACTAACGGAAAATGACGGAAATGCGCGAAACCAGTTCTATTTTAAGTAACATGTCTTGCATCTACGTTTTGAATATGTCTACATTCAATGGTAATTACGTTAAAACTAATTCTCGAAATACTAGGTGTTACAATCATAGGCCCTACTTCTTCTTTTTTTTAACAGTTGCAGTCATCCAATTATCACCAATTAATCCATTGATAAATCGATTTCTTATGGTATCGGCATAATTATGCCCCCAGCTGTTGTGTACAGTATATACTAATTATTGATAAATTAAACAGATCATACGTATCGGCTAATATACGGTTGACCGTTAACCTACCTTACGATGATTGACAGCTAATTAAGCATGATCAAAGAGTCGTGGTTCTAGTTTGGGCAGCAGGGCGGAACAAATCAGACAAAAGGGCGGGCATAAAGGGCAAAAGGGCGGGGCTGAAAAGGGGCAGGGCGCGGCGCCCTGCCATTCCGCTCTAGAGAAAACCCTAATACATGTTTGTATAATTGATATACATGTTTGTATAATTGATATATATGTTTGTATAATTGATATACATGTTTGTATAATTGATATACATGTTTGTATAATTCATATATAATTTTGAATGTCTCGAAATTAGTAAACTGTCAGCCGTAAAACGCACATGTGTTTCAGTTGTTATGAGGGAGGGGCGGGTATAGTGTCGCATAGTTTAGAAAATAAAATAATTTATTTTCGGACAAACTGAGTGAGGGAGAAAATAATACAAGAAAACAGTGAAACACAATATAAAATTCATTATTCAAAACACCGAGAAGGCCCAGTAATTTGACATCAAAGAGCAGTTGGTTTTTAAGAATTTCTTGACTGAAGCTTTATTTCGTCCTCTCTTGAAGAACACAATGCATTACGAGACAGTTTAATGCCAATATTTCAGCTGTACTTCCGGTCAATACAAATACTGTAGAATTGTGTGCAGTGATTGTTCGTGTTCACTGGGGTATATAATATGAATTGTGTCTCCGGAACAGGGTATGCAATAATAGATATAGAAATGTGGGTTCAAATAGGCCTACAGGGGTGAACAATACCCGGTGTTGCCCCCATTCCCCGTTGGTGATCAACGTTATTCAAATTTAGTAATATATGCACTAGGTACACGGCAAGATGTCGAGTTCAAACTCCACGCATGCTCAACCACAGGAACATGAAACATTATCCATAAGGCACCAAAAGCCCTTGCACCTCTAGTACCCCAGTTGTATCATGTTAAAATATAGAGGGGGAAACCTTAGGATAGAGGAACAAGTCAACGAAAGCCTTGCACCTCTATCCTAGGACCCCACTTGTATCATGTTAACATATAGAGTGGGGTACCTTAGGATAGAGGCACAAGTCAACAAAAGCCTTGCACCTCTATCCTAGGACCCGACTTGTATCATGTTAAAATATAGAGGGGGAAACCTTAGGATAGAGGCACAAGTCAACAAAAGCCTTGCACCTCTATCCTAGGACCCGACTTGTATCATGTTAAAATATAGAGGGGGAAACCTTAGGATAGAGGTACAAGTCAACAAAAGCCTTGCACCTCTATCCTAGGACACGACTTGTATCATGTTAAAATATAGAGGGGATCCCTTAGGATAGAGGTACAAGTCGAACAAAAGCCTTGCACCTCTATCCTAGGACACGACTTGTATCATGTTAAAATATAGAGGGGATCCCTTAGGATAGAGGTACAAGTCGAACAAAAGCCTTGCACTTCTATCCTAAGACCGGACACCCCCACCTTCTATATCTTAAAAAAATATATAATGGTGGGGGATCTTACATTAGAGGTACAAGCCACACCAAAAGCCTTGCCCCTCTTTCATATGACCCCGCCCCACACTTTCTATATTATTTAATAATACATTATAGATAGATTCTTTATTATCCTCCAGGACAGGAGAGCTATCACATACATGCATAATACAAATACATTATTATAAATAAGTATTGTTACGAACAAATTGTGATATCACGTAATTAAATTCTAAACATGTAATTACAAAAACAAACAACACGAAAAACCATATTTACAGATACATTGTGACAAGAACTTCCAGCCTCGCATTAAAAAATCGAAACATTGATGTAACTATAATATCGGATCCCGAGAGTTCACCTTACCGAAACAAAACTTAAAGCTTTATTTATTTTACAACGATTGCGAAACAAGTTTTAACAACTTATATTAATCACTCTCGTTGGCGCGGATGAAAGCGTATATGTGGTCATTCGTGTGGGAGGAAACCAGAGTACCCGCAGAAAACCCACTTGTCCGATATGGCGATCACCGTACCATCTCACATACTTCCCGGTCCGAGGATCGAACCCGGGTAGCATTGGCGAGAAGCGAGCGCGCTAACCACTGCGCTAATCGGAAGCGAAACGAAACTTAAGGTGTAAATAGGAACCCAACTGTAAGTGGACGAACTGTTTCAGAACACAGCCATACACTAGAATGGTATACTAGTTTGTTAAATGTTCATATAAATGCATGATCGTAACAATGTTTTATATTTACTTTGTTATACATCCATAGAACACGAATGCCCCAAATTGTTGTAGTCTGTGATGCGAAGAAGTAGTACTTTACAATGGACCATACCTCTGTTATAGTTTCAAAACAAAGGTACAGTTTGATCTGTAGTCCAGTGGTAACACGCTGGACTGGTAATCCATGGATCGCAGGTTCGACCCCCCGTCTGACCCTAATAAAATTAACAGTCTTTCAGATGGGACGTTAAACCGAGGTCTCGTGTCGGTGCTTTACACCGTGCGCGTAAAAGAACCAGCAGAGGCTCTGGAATGGGCCTCTGTCTGTATCATTGCACTATCCTCCAAAAATCTAAAATGACTAATCTCTTCAGGAGGCGTCGCTCATATGGGTAACCGGTAGCGACGATAAATAAACATAAAACACACACACAAAACAAAGGTGTAACTATACACAACTGAGTATACTGTTACCAGTATTGTGAAATCGAATATGTTTATGGTATATTCATGGTGTGGAGTTTAAATCACTAATTCCAGGACCCGGACATCGGTGGATATTCAGGTTGATTTTAGAATTAATGCGATATTCGTTACTATGATATGGAAGCTATACATTTTTGCGTAATTTCACTCTAGTGTACTATAGTAAACCTAGCCTGTGAACAGGCGTCGATATAGTTTGCCTGGTCAGTCAAATAAATATATTTTAACACCGAGACTATTAATTGGGCCATATTGAGTTTCTGATGATATCAACGCCTGGGGAAATTGGACGGATTGTCCGTGTAATTATTGACTAGCATTAATCTTATTTATAGGTCTGGTTAGCACGTGACTTAATTAATGACGTACTTAAATCGAAAGCGAGGCACTGCAATGTTGATACCACTATATGTCATTTTGCCAAAAGTTAAAAAGTGAAATATCGACAGACTGGAACCCAGGCTATAGTAAACCCATCAATCAACAGACCAAGAATACGTAATCTACATGTTCTAAAAAGCATTGGATAACATGATACTGCATAGAAACAAGTACTAGACTCTGCAGGTCCTCACATTTAAACGCCCTGGATTGACAGGCTGATTCATTATAAAGAGAGTATTCATATTATGACACACTGTCGTTCTAAGTCATCGACAATCTAATTATGATATGAAAAACGTTCAATGTATATCAAACTAAGATTATAGAATACATAGAATAATATTTTAGCACGAGTGAATCATAACTACAGTATGTTTAGTTTATACACATTTATTTGAGCTTGATTGCGAAACAAGTTCTTATAACTTATATTAATCACTCTCGAGACCTCATTCCTGATGGAATCCATTATAGTTTATACACATTTATTTTAGCTCGATTGTGAAACAAGTTCTTACAACTTATATTAATCACTCTCGAGACCTCATTCCTGATGGAATCCATCGCCACGAGGGAGAGAGAAGACGCAACGTGGAATTTAAATGCCTTGCCTAAGGGCACAATCGTAACGGCTCCAGCGGGACTCGAACTCCGGGCCTGACAATACAAGCTAGCACATGCATATACCTTGATATCAGTAACACAATGCAAGCTAATACTATACTAATATATTAATGTTAGTGAATACAAGTTCCAACTAATACTAATATTACAATGTTAGTGAATACAAGTTCCAACTAATACTAATATATTAATGTTAGTGAATATCTGATTAGAAGCCGTCGGTAAAGCTTGCATATTTAAAGTAGTTTGCAACTACCTCTTAAATTAACCTAGATCAATTGCATTCAGACACCTTCCTCAGTTATGGTTATTTCCCATTTATAGCTCCTCCCAATTTATAACTACTCCCCATTTATAGCTATTCGCCATTTATAGCCAACCCCTTCTCATTTACAGCTACTCCCTCCCAATGTATAGCTACTCTGGTGGTTATAAATGGGGAGTAGCTATATATTGGGAACGAGCTATAAACTGGTGAGTAGTTATAAATTGGGATGGAGTAGTTATACATTGGGGACTCCTTCAAGAGTTAATACAGGGTCATTGTGTAATTTTCTTGACTGACAAAAGTGAATACAATTGGTATTGGCCTTCGAAAATGTCTGGACTTTATTTAAACAAAGTTGAAGATGGCGTTCAATAGTAGCCATAGACTTTGAATGATAACATATAACAAACTCATCTACATATACATTCAGTATCTTTGCCAAGGCATTTCACAATGTTATTTATTTTAATATTAAAAAGTGTAACAGATAAAATACTGCCTTGCGGGACACCCATTTCTTGTTCGTGATTGCTAGAGAGGGTAGAACCCACTCTAACATTAAATTGTCTATCCACGAGAAAGTCAGATATAAATTGTGGCATGTGTCCATTAAGGCCTAAGTTGTGTAAGTATTTCATAATACCATGTTTTCATGTTGTATCGTAAGCTTTTTCAAGATCGAAACATATAGAAACTACGTGTTGTTTCTTGATAAAAGCATCACGGATAAACGTTTCCAATCGTATTAAATGGTACTTGGTACTTCGTTCATTCCGAAATCCACTTTGGAATTCGAAAAGTATTTTTTAATTGAAGTCCTAGAGTTAAGTTTAGACACATACCTTTTCCAGGAATCCCTTTTAGAGAGTTTCAATGTTCTGCGAGCTTTCGCACATACTATTTTAAACGAAATTAAATGTTCTTTTGTTGGCCTAACATTAAATTCTTTTAAAACTGCACGACGTTTTCTAATGACGGTTTTACAGTCATCATTAAACCAAGGCTTATTAAGTTTTGCTGAATTCGCCGAAGAATTTGGTAAACATTTTTCTGCTATTCCATGTAAACTATTTGTAAAAGTTTTAATAGGATCTTCCGTATGAATTAAATAATTAATTGTCAATATATATTAGATCTTCACACGTTTCTTCAAATGTGTGCCAATCAGCTTTATTTAATTTCCAGTGCTGAATATTATCATTTGCCACTGGTTGTATACATTTAAGAAACATTGGAAAGTGATCACTTCCGCAAAGGTCATCTCCTACCTTCCATTCAAAATCCAGAAAGATAGATGGATGCCATATAGTTAAATGAAGTGATGAATAATTTCCAGTTGCAGGATGCAGATAAGCACACGATTTGTCATTAAAAATACAAAGATCGTGTCTATCTATAAACTGTTCATAAAGTTCACCTCTTGGGGTTTATATCTTTACACCCACATAGATTATGGTGTCCATTAAGATCACCTAAAATTATGAAATGCTTTGGAAGCTATTGAACTAAATTATCTAATTCAGCTATTGATGGTTTACTACTTGGTGGAATATAATGTGAACAGATGGTGATAACTTTGTGTAATGTGGCTGAAATAGCAACAGCTTGCAGGTTGGTATTTTGTTTGATAGACCGGTGAATAGTTTTATTACTGGCAATTATGGATGAACCACCACATGCTCGTTCTGAATCTGGAACGGTATACTTATACATAGAATAATATTTGAAGGAAATGTTGTTAGTTGGTTCTAAAATGGTTTCTTAAAGACAAAGTACAGACGTCCCTTCATTCAATAACTGAATAATTTCATTATAATTGGGTCTTAAACCACGGCAATTCCACTGAATAATATCTGGTTTATTATCCATTTGATTTATTTAAAAATTATGGAACAAAGTACACAATGAATATAGAAACATGTTTATTAATGTTGCATGAGATCTTGAGGATCCAGCCTCGAGGTCGTCTTGCTATCTTTATGGAGTGAAGGGGTATCATCCTCATCCTCCATGTCGCCCAGAGTGTTATACCGATTTAGACTGAGCAAGTGACCATCATCACCTTTCTTCCGCCTATCGGTTTTTTATTTAAATGTATTGTATTTCTTGGTATGTTTAGAATTAACCGAATTTGTATAAGTGGGTTTAGTATTAATCGATGATGTTGATGTTTTTACTGTGGTGACGATTTATGAAGGGGAACATTATTGTTTTACAGGTGGTGTTTTTGGAATAGTAGACTGAGGTGCTTGCAAACAGGAATAATTTGATTTCTCACGGTCTGAATCAGAGGTTTGCGTAGACGCATCGATGCACTGTGTTGATTTATTTGCGTGTGATTTTGTGATAGAGGAATATGTTGCTGCTGGTATATTTTATCTGGAATTGACAAGTTTCCTACCCTCTGGGAATGCAACACTCTGTGTGAATTTGACCTGGAGAATTTCACGCTCTATCTTCCAGGTCTTGCAGTTGCGAGACTTGGCTGAATGTGGCTCACTGCAATTCACACAGGATATTGGATATCGACACGTGTCGTCGTTATGTGAGTGACCATTGCCAGCTCACACGTGATACACCTTTTCAGTTTTACAATTGGTCTCGTTGTGTCCAAATTTAAAACAGTTATAGCATTGAAGTGGATTTGGGACATAAATGTCCACTTTGGTAAGTACGTAGCCAAGTTTGAGTGTACGTGATAAGATAGGAATGCAAAATGTGAGAATGATTGTTTGTTTGTATTTCTCTATTCAATAGCAGGTTTCTAGTTCGGAGTTTGTTTTACTGATTTCGGAACTCCTGCAATACTCTCGATCGTTTTTTTCTATAACGAAAGGAGAGAGGGTCGTATTTTATTACTTGTCAGTAATTAGATTAGAAATTAGAAATCTTGTGTAAATTGAATTTGATGGTTGGTGAGAAGAGTTCTCACCTCCCGTGTCATCACAGTCCAGTTCGTTATGCGGTCGTTTTTTCTTTGGGGTATCCTCTAGCCCCCGCTCTCCATGGAGTCCAACAAGGGGACACGTAAACGGAGCGGAATACCCGGCTCACACGCGCCAAACATCATCAGATCGGCCATGAACCGGATGGATCGTTAACGTACCCGCCCGAGTAGCCCTAAGCCACCGCCTTCTAGGACAGAAAATTGAAAAATATGTGTGTGTAACATACTTAGTAAACGTGTAATGAGCTAAGTGAAGTCGTGATAGCGCAGTGGATGCGCGTTCGCTTCAGGTGCGAACGGTCTATAGTTCGAGCCCCGCTGGAGCCGTTACGATTGTGCCCTTAGGCAAGGCATTTAAATTCCACGTTGCCTCTTCTCTCTCCCTCGTGGCGATGGATTCCACCAGGAATGAGGTCTCGAGAGTGATTAATATAAGTTGTAAGAACTTGTTTCGCAATCGAGCTAAAATAAATTTGTATTAAAAAATGTATAAAAAGGTCATATGTGGCAATCATAGAAAAGGTACATATTATGAACGAAAAATATGACGTATAATTATACTGTTTAAAGTATTATAGAAGGTTTGAAAATAGCAAAGTAATAACTTAAAAACGGTTAGACAAGTAAACATAAACATGGCTTGTCCTAGGGCATGGCTTGACCAGCCGATTGATCGTACCGGGCTAATACGACCACCACGTCTACACCGAATCAGAGGCTAAAGTAGTGTGTTGGGAACTACAAAATCATAATGGTATAGTCACTTCAACCACCAGGATCCTCTTCTCCGGCTTACGGGATACCACCCACGGCAAACAGGCGGCTCCTTTTTCGGGGGAGTTGCACCCCTCTGCAGGGAGATACAGTCGGCATTTTTATCGCCCCCACCGGCAAGGGGCATTTGGACTAGCTATATATGGGAGTAACTATGAATGGGGAGGAATAGCTATACATGGGGAGGAATAGCTATAAATGGGGAGGAATAGTTATAAATGGCAGTAGCTACAAAAGGGAGTAGCTATAAATGGGAGTAGCTATAAATGGGAGTAGCTATAAATCGGGAGGAATAGCTATACATCGGGAGGAATAGCTATAAATGGGGATAGCTATAAATTGAAGTAGATATAAATGGCAGTAGCTATAAATGGGGGAGGAATAGCTATAAATGGGCGTAGCTATAAATGGGCCTAGCTATAAATGGTAGTAGCTATAAATGGGAATAGCTATAAATAGGCGTAGCTATAAATGGGCGTAGCTATAAATGGCAGTAGCTATAAATTGAAGTAGCTATAAATGGCAGTAGCTATAAATGGGGGGAGGAATAGCTATAAATGGGCGTAGCTATAAATGGGCCTAGCTATTAATGGCAGTAGCTATAACTGGGAATAGCTATAAATAGGCGTAGCTATAAATGGGCGTAGCTATAAATGGCAGTAGCTATAAATGGGAATAGCTATAAATGGGCGTAGCTATAAATGAGCGTAGCTATAAATGGGAATAGCTATAAATGGGCGTAGCTATAAATGGCAGTAGCTATAAATAGGAGTAGCTATATATGGGGGTAGCTATAAATAGGAGTAGCTATAAATGGGAATAGCTATAAATGGCAGTAGCTATTAATGGGAATAGCTATAAATGGCAGTAGCTATAAATGAGAGGAGATCATATGATCAGTATTCTATTTCCTCTCCACTCTAAATAGGAACGATATTTACGAGAAAGACCATACTAAAAAAGAAAGAGCAATGTATTATTTCTTCTTCGTCAATAAATCTCACAACGGCTTCCCATAGAGTCCAAATACATGTAGCGATATGTATTGGATATTAATGCAATAAATGGTTATTTGTCCTGGGCCAGCAGCTCGATTTGTAATTTATTTCAATGAAGAAAAATAACCTCTGGCGGGAGCAGTAATTATTTAATGGCGTCGCACATAAAACAGTAACAGTAACTGTTGTTTGTTGAGCTTCATCTTATTTTTGTTTTGTTTGTTTTGTTTTAAACTTTTTGTTTTTTAAAACTTTATTTATTTTAGACACTGGGCTAATCGGACAGCCACTGCGCTAAACGGACAGTTTCGCTTCAAGAAATGAAAAGCTGTCCGATTAGCGCAGTGGTTAGCGCGCTCGCTTCTCACCAATACTACCCGGGTTCGATCCTCGAACCGGGAAGTATGTGAGATGGTACGGTGGTTGCCAGATCGGACAGGTGGGTTTTCTGCGGGCACTCCGGTTTCCTCCCACACGAATGATCACATTTATGCTTTCACCAGCGCCAACAAGAGTGGTTAATATAAGTTGTTAGAACTTGCTTCGCAATCGTTGTAAAATAAATAAAGTTTAAACTTTTAAAGAATGTTTAACTACTTTCTGTGGTCATTTCATATGTATTATACACAGTAAGGTCAGTATACAAGTGGTACTGTCTATGTATGATACACAGTAAGGTCAGTATACAAGTGGTGCTGTCTATGTATGATACACAGTAAGGTATACAAGTGGTACTGTATATGTATGATACACAGTAAGGTATACAAGTGGAACTGTCTATGTATGATACACAGTAAGGTCAGTATACAAGTGGTACTGTCTATGTATGATACACAGTAAGGTCAGTATACAAGTGGTGCTGTCTATGTATGATACACAGTAAGGTATACAAGTGGTACTGTATATGTATGATACACAGTAAGGTATACAAGTGGAACTGTCTATGTATGATACACAGTAAGGTCAGTATACAAGTGGTACCGTCTATGTATGATACACAGTAAGGTCAGTATACAAGTGGTACTGTCTATGTATGATACACAGTAAGGTCAGTATACACGTGGTACTGTATATGTATGATACACAGTAAGGTATACAAGTGGTACTGTCTATGTATGATACACAGTAAGGTATACAAGTGGTACTGTCTATGTATGATACACAGTAAGGTATACAAGTTGTACTGTCTATGTATGATACACAGTAAGGTATACAAGTGGTACTGTCTATGTATGATACACAGTAAGGTATACAAGTGGTACTGTCTATGTATGATACACAGTAAGGTCAGCATACAAATGGTACTGTCTATGTATGATCCACAGTAAGGTATAGAAGTGGTATTGTGTACGTATGATACACTGTAAGGTATACAAGTGGTACTGTCTATGTATGATACACAGTAAGGTCGGTATACAAGTGGTACTGTCTATGTATGATACACAGTAAGGTCGGAATACAAGTGGTACTGTCTATGTATGATACACAGTAAGGTATACAAGTGGTACTGTCTATGTATGATACACTGTAAGGTATACAAGTAGTACTGTCTATGTATGATACACAGTAAGGTATACAAGCGGTACTGTCTATGTATGATACACAGTAATGTATACAAGTGGTGCTGTCAAGGTATGATACACAGTAAGGTATACAAGTGGTACTGTCTATGTATGATACACAGTAATGTATACAAGTGGTGCTATCTATGTATGATACACAGTAAGGTATACAAGTGGTACTGTCTATGTATGATACACAGTAAGGTATACAAGTGGTACTGTCTATGTATGATACACAGTAAGGTATACAAGTGGAACTGTCTATGTATGATACACAGTAAGGTATACAAGTTGTACTGTCTATGTATGATACACAGTAATGTATACAAGTGGTGCTGTCTATGTATGAAACACAGTAAAGTATACAAGTGGTACTGTCTATGTATGATACACAGTAATGTATACAAGTGGTGCTGTCTATGTATGATACACAGTAAGGTATACAAGTGGTGCTGTCTATGTATGATACACAGTAAGGTATACAAGTGGTACTGTCTATGTATGATACACAGTAATGTATACAAGTGGTACTGTCTATGTATGATACACAGTAAGGTCGGGATACAAGTGGTACTGTCTATGTATGATACACAGTAAGGTCGGTATACAAGTGGTACTGTCTATGTATGATATACAGTAAGGTATACAAGTGGTACTGTCTATGTATGATACACAGTAAGGTCGGTATACAAGTGGTACTGTCTATGTATGATACACATTAAGGTCAGTATACAAGTGGTACTGTCTATGTATGATACACAGTAAGGTCAGTATACAAGTGGTGCTGTCTATATATGATACACAGTAAGGTATACAAGTGGTACTGTCTATGTATGATACACAGTAAGGTATACAAGTGGTACTGTCTATGTATGATACATAGTAAGGTATACAAGTGGTACTGTCTATGTATGATACACTGTAAGGTATACAAGTGGTACTGTCTATGTATGATACACAATAAGGTATACAAGTGGTACTGTCTATGTATGATACACAGTAAGGTCAGTATACAAGTGGTGCTGTCTATGTATGGTACACTGTAAGGTATACAAGTGGTACTGTCTATTTATGATACACAGTAAGGTATACAAGTGGTACTGTCTATGTATGATACACAATAAGGTATACAAGTGGTACTGTCTATGTATGATACACAGTAAGGTCAGTATGCAAGTGGTGCAGTCTATGTATGATACACAGTAAGGTATACAAGTGGTACTGTCAATGTATGATACACAGTAAGGTCAGTATACAAGTGGTACTGTCTATGTATGATACACAGTAAGGTATACAAGTGGTACTGTCTATGTATGATACACAGTAATGTATACAAGTGGAACTGTCTATGTATGATACACAGTAAGGTATACAAGTTGTACTGTCTATGTATGATACACAGTAAGGTATACAAGTGGTACTGTCTATGTATGATACACAGTAAGGTATACAAGTGGTACTGTCTATGTATGATACACAGTAAGGTATACAAGTGGTACTGTCTATGTATGATAAACAGTAGTATGATACACAGTAAGGTATACAAGTGGTACTGTCTATGTATGATACACAGTAAGGTATACACGTGGTAATGTCTATATATGATACACAGTCAGGTATACAAGTGGTGCAGTCTATGTATGATACACAGTAAGGTATACAAGTGGTACTGTCTATGTATGATACACAGTAAGGTCAGTATACAAGTGGTACTGTCTATGTATGATACACAGTAAGGTATACAAGTGGAACTGTCTATGTATGATACACAGTAAGGTCAGTATACAAGTGGTACTGTCTATGTATGATACAGAGTAAGGTATACAAGTGGTACTGTCTATGTACGATACACAGTAAAGTCAGTATACAAGTGGTGCTGTCTATGTATGATATACAGTAAGGTATACAAGTGGTACTGTCTATGTATGATACACAGTAAGGTATACAAGTGGTACTGTCTATGTATGATACACAGTAAGGTATACAAGTGGTGCTGTCTATGTATGATACACAATAAGGTATACAAGTGGTGCTGTCTATGTATGATACACAGTAAGGTATACAAGTGGTACTGTCTATGTATGATACACAGTAAAGTCAGTATACAAGTGGTGCTGTCTATGTATGATACACAGTAAGGTATACAAGTGGTACTTTCTATGTATGATACACAGTAAGGTCAGTATACAAGTGCTGTTGTTTATGTATGATACACAGTAAGGTATACAAGTGGTACTGTCTATGTATGATATACAGTAAGGTATACAAGTGGTACTGTCTATGTATGATACACAGTAAGGTATACAAGTGGTACTGTCTATGTATGATACACAGTAAGGTATACAAGTGGTACAGTCTATGTATGATACACTGTAAGGTATACAAGTGGTACTGTCTATGTATGATACACAGTAAGGTCAGTATACAAGTGGTGCTGTCTATGTATGATACACTGTAAGGTATACAAGTGGTACTGTCTATGTATGATACACAGTAAGGTATACAAGTGGTACTGTCTATGTATGATACACAATAAGGTATACAGGTGGTACTGTCTATGTATGATACACAGTAAGGTCAGTATACAAGTGGTACTGTCTATGTATGATACACAGTAAGGTATACAAGTGGTACTGTCTATGTATGATAAACAGTAAGGTATACAAGTGGTACTGTCTATGTATGATACACAGTAAGGTATACAAGTGGAAATGTCTATGTATTATACACAGTAAGGTATACAAGTTGTACTGTCTATGTATGATACACAGTAAGGTATACAAGTGGTACTGTCTATGTATGATACACAGTAAGGTATACAAGTGGTACTGTCTATGTATGATATACAGTAAGGTATACAAGTGGTACTGTCTATGTATGATACACAGTAAGGTATACAAGTGGAACTGTCTATGTATGATACACAGTAAGGTATACAAGTGGTACTGTCTATGTATGATACACAGTAAGGAATACACGTGGTACTGTCTATGTATGATACACAGTAAGGTATACAAGTGGAACTGTCTATGTATGATACACAGTAAGGTATACAAGTGGTAATGTCTATGTATGATACACAGTTAGGTATACAAGTGGTACTGTCTATGTATGATACACAGTAAGATATACAAGTGGTACTGTCTATGTATGATACACAGTAAGGTATACAAGTGGAACTGTCTATGTATGATACACAGTAAGGTATACAAGTGGTACTTTCTATGTATGATACACAGTAAGGTCAGTATACAAGTGGTACTATCGATATGATACACAGTAAGGTATACAAGTGGTACTGCCTATGTATGATACACAGTAAGGTATACAAGTGGTGCTGTCTATGTATGATACACAGTAAGGTATACAAGTGGTGCAGTCTATGTTTGATACACAGTAAGGTATACAAGTGGTACTATCTATGTATGATACACAGTAAGGTATACACGTGGTACTGTCTAAGTATGATACACAGTAAGGTATACAAGTGGTACTGTCTATGTATGATACACAGTAATGTCAGTATACAAGTGGTACTATCTATGTATGATACACAGTAAGGTATAGAAGTGGTACTGTCTATGTATGATATACAGCAAGGTATACAAGTGGTGCTGTCTTTGTATGATACACAGTAAGGTATACACGTGGTACTGTCTATGTATGATACACAGTAAGGTATGCACGTGGTACTGTCTATGTATGATACACAGTAAGGTATACAAGTGGTACTGTCTATGTATGATACACAGTAAGGTATACAAGTGGTACTGTCTATGTATGATACACAGTAAGGTTAGTATACAAGTGGTACTGTCTATGTATGATACACAGTTGGGTCAGTATACAAGTGGTGCTGTCTATGTATGATACACGGTAAGGTATAAAAGTGGCAATGTCTATGTATGATACACAGTAAGGTCAGTATACAAGTGGTACTGTCTATGTATGATACACAGTTGGGTCAGTATACAAGTGGTGCTGTCTATGTATGATACACAATAAGGTATACAAGTGGTACTGTCTATGTATGATACACAGTAAGGTATACAAGTGGAACTGTCTATGTATGATACACAGTAAGGTATACAAGTGGTACTGTCTATGTATGATACACAGTAAGGTATACAAGTGGTACTGTAAATGTATGATACACAGTAATGTATACAAGTGGTACTGTCTATGTATGATACACAGTAAGGTATACAAGTGGAACTGCCTATGTATGATACACAGTAAGGTATACAAGTGGTGCAGTCTATGTATGATACACAGTAAGGTATACAAGTGGTACTGTCTATGTATGATACACAGTAAGGTCAGTATACAAGTGGTACTGTCGATGTATGATACACAGTAAGGTATGCAAGTGGTACTGTCTATGTATGATACACAGTAAGGTCAGTATACAAGTGGTACTGTCTATGTATGATACACAGTAAGGTCAGCATACAAATGGTACTGTCTAGGTATGGTACACAGTAAGGTATACAAGTGGTACTTTCTATGTATGATACACAGTAAGGTATACAAGTGTTACTTTCTATGTATGATACACAGTAAGGTCAGTATACAAGTGCTGTTGTTTATGTATGATACACAGTAAGGTATAGAAGTGGTACTGTCTATGTATGATATACAGTAAGGTATACAAGTGGTACTGTCTATGTATGATACACAGTAAGGTATACAAGTGGTACTGTCTATGTATGATACACAGTAAGGTATACAAGTGGTACTGTAAATGTATGATACACAGTAAGGTATACAAGTGGTACTGTCTATGTATGATACACTGTAAGGTATACAAGTGGTACTGTCTATGTATGATACACAGTAAGGTCAGTATACAAGTGGTGCTGTCTATGTATGATACACTGTAAGGTATACAAGTGGTACTGTCTATGTATGATACACAGTAAGGTATACAAGTGGTACTGTCTATGTATGATACACAATAAGGTATACAGGTGGTACTGTCTATGTATGATACACAGTAAGGTCAGTATACAAGTGGTACTGTCTATGTATGATACACAGTAAGGTATACAAGTGGTACTGTCTATGTATGATAAACAGTAAGGTATACAAGTGGTACTGTCTATGTATGATACACAGTAAGGTATACAAGTGGAACTGTCTATGTATTATACACAGTAAGGTATACAAGTTGTACTGTCTATGTATGATACACAGTAAGGTATACAAGTGGTACTGTCTATGTATGATACACAGTAAGGTATACAAGTGGTACTGTCTATGTATGATACACAGTAAGGTATACAAGTGGTACTGTCTATGTATGATACACAGTAAGGTATACAAGTGGTACTGTCTATGTATGATACACAGTAAGGTATACAAGTGGTACTGTCTATGTATGATACACAGTAAGGTATACAAGTGGTACTGTCTATGTATGATACACAGTAAGGTATACAAGTGGTACTGTCTATGTATGATACACAGTAAGGTATACAAGTGGTACTGTCTATGTATGATACACAGTAAGGTATACAAGTGGTACTGTCTATGTATGATACACAGTAAGGTATACAAGTGGTACTGTCTATGTATGATACACAGTAAGGTATACAAGTGGTACTGTCTATGTATGATACACAGTAAGGTCGTATACAAGTGGTACTGTCTATGTATGATACACAGTAAGGTATACAAGTGGTACTGTCTATGTATGATACACAGTAAGGTATACAAGTGGTACTGTCTATGTATGATACACAGTAAGGTATACAAGTGGTACTGTCTATGTATGATACACAGTAAGGTATACAAGTGGTACTGTCTATGTATGATACACAGTAAGGTATACAAGTGGTACTGTCTATGTATGATACACAGTAAGGTATACAAGTGGTACTGTCTATGTATGATACACAGTAAGGTATACAAGTGGTACTGTCTATGTATGATACACAGTAAGGTATACAAGTGGTGCTGTCTATGTATGATACACAGTAAGGTATACAAGTGGTACTGTCTATGTATGATACACAGTAAGGTATACACGTGGTACTGTCTATGTATGATACACAGTAAGGTATACAAGTGGTACTGTCTATGTATGATACACAGTAATGTATACAAGTGGTACTGTCTATGTATGATACACAGTAAGGTATACAAGTGGTACTGTCTATGTATGATACACAGTAAGGTATACAAGTGGTGCTGTCTATGTATGATACACAGTAAGGTATACAAGTGGTACTGTCTATGTATGATACACAGTAAGGTCAGTATACAAGTGGTACTGTCGATGTATGATACACAGTAAGGTATACAAGTGGTACTGTCTATGTATGATACACAGTAAGGTATACAAGTGGTACTGTCTATGTATGATACACAGTAAGGTCGGTATACAAGTGGTACTGTCTATGTATGATACACAGTAAGGTAGCCAAATGGTACTGTCTAGGTATGGTACACAGTAAGGTATACAAGTGTTACTGTCTATGTATGATACACTGTAAGGTATACAAGTGGTACTGTCTATGTATGATACACAGTAAGGTCAGTATACAAGTGGTGCTGTCTATGTATGATACACAGTAAGTTATACAAGTGGTACTGTCTATACATGATACACAGTAAGGTATACAAGTGGTACTGTCTATGTATGATACACAGTAAGGTCAGCATACAAATGGTATTGTCTATGTATGATCCACAGTAAGGTATACAAGTGGTACTGTCTATGTATGATACACAGTAAGGTATACAAGTGGTACTGTCTATGTATGATACACAGTAAGGTCAGTATACAAGTGGTACTGTCTATGTATGATACACAGTAAGGTATACACGTGGTACTGTCTATGTATGATACACAGTAAGGTCAGTATACAAGTGGTACTGTCTATGTATGATTCACAGTAAGGTATACAAGTGGTACTTTCTATGTATGATACACAGTAAGGTCAGTATACAAGTGGTACTATCGATATGATACACAGTAAGGTATACAAGTGGTACTGTCTATGTATGATACACAGTAAGGTATACAAGTGGTGCTGTCTATGTATGATACACAGTAAGGTATACAAGTGGTGCAGTCTATGTTTGATACACAGTAAGGTATACAAGTGGTACTATCTATGTATGATACACAGTAAGGTATACACGTGGTACTGTCTAAGTATGATACACAGTAAGGTATACAAGTGGTACTGTCTATGTATGATACACAGTAATGTCAGTATACAAGTGGTACTGTCTATGTATGATACACAGTAAGGTATAGAAGTGGTACTGTCTATGTATGATATACAGCAAGGTATACAAGTGGTGCTGTCTATGTATGATACACAGTAAGGTATACACGTGGTACTGTCTATGTATGATACACAGTAAGGTCAGTATACAAGTGGTACTGTCTATGTATGATACACAGTAAGGTATACAAGTGGTGCAGTCTATGTATGATACACAGTAAGGTATACAAGTGGTACTATCTATGTATGATACACAGTAAGGTATGCACGTGGTACTGTCTATGTATGATACACAGTAAGGTATACAAAGGGTACTGTCTATGTATGATACACAGTAAGGTATACAAGTGGTACTGTCTATGTATGATACACAGTAAGGTTAGTATACAAGTGGTACTGTCTATGTATGATACACAGTAAGGTATACAAGTGGTGCAGTCTATGTATGATACACGGTAAGGTATAAAAGTGGCAATGTCTATGTATGATACACAGTAAGGTCAGTATACAAGTGGTACTGTCTATGTATGATACACAGTTGGGTCAGTATACAAGTGGTGCTGTCTATGTATGATACACAATAAGGTATACAAGTGGTACTGTCTATGTATGATACACAGTAAGGTATACAAGTGGAACTGTCTATGTATGATACACAGTAAGGTATACAAGTGGTACTGTCTATGTATGATACACAGTAAGGTATACAAGTGGTACTGTAAATGTATGATACACAGTAATGTATACAAGTGGTACTGTCTATGTATGATACACAGTAAGGTATACAAGTGGAACTGCCTATGTATGATACACAGTAAGGTCAGTATACAAGTGGTACTGTCTATGTATGATACACAGTAAGGTATACAAGTGGTACTGTCTATGTATGATACACAGTAAGGTCAGCATACAAATGGTACTGTCTAGGTATGGTACACAGTAAGGTATACAAGTGGTACTGTCTATGTATGATACACTGTAAGGTATACAAGTGGTACTGTCTATGTATGATACACAGTAAGGTCAGTATACAAGTGGTGCTGTCTATGTATGATACACAGTAAGTTATACAAGTGGTACTGTCTATACATGATACACAGTAAGGTATACAAGTGGTACTGTCTATGTATGATACACAGTAAGGTCAGCATACAAATGGTATTGTCTATGTATGATCCACAGTAAGGTATACAAGTGGTACTGTCTATGTATGATACACAGTAAGGTATACAAGTGGTACTGTCTATGTATGATACACAGTAAGGTATACAAGTGGTACTGTCTATGTATGATACACAGTAAGGTATACAAGTGGTACTGTCTATGTATGATACACAGTAAGGTATACAAGTGGTACTGTCTATGTATGATACACAGTAAGGTATACAAGTGGTACTGTCTATGTATGATACACAGTAAGGTATACAAGTGGTACTGTCTATGTATGATACACAGTAAGGTATACAAGTGGTACTGTCTATGTATGATACACAGTAAGGTATACAAGTGGTACTGTCTATGTATGATACACAGTAAGGTATACAAGTGGTACTGTCTATGTATGATACACAGTAAGGTATACAAGTGGTACTGTCTATGTATGATACACAGTAAGGTATACAAGTGGTACTGTCTATGTATGATACACAGTAAGGTATACAAGTGGTACTGTCTATGTATGATACACAGTAAGGTATACAAGTGGTACTGTCTATGTATGATACACAGTAAGGTCAGTATACAAGTGGTACTGTCTATGTATGATACACAGTAAGGTATACAAGTGGTACTGTCTATGTATGATACACAGTAAGGTATACAAGTGGTACTGTCTATGTATGATACACAGTAAGGTAGTATACAAGTGGTACTGTCTATGTATGATACACAGTAAGGTGATACAAGTGGTACTGTCTATGTATGATACACAGTAAGGTATACAAGTGGTACTGTCTATGTATGATACACAGTAAGGTCAGTATACAAGTGGTACTGTCTATGTATGATACACAGTAGGGTCAGTATACAAGTGGTGCTGTCTATGTATGATACACAGTAAGGTATACAAGTGGTACTGTCTATGTATGATACACAGTAAGGTATACAAGTGGTACTGTCTATGTATGATACACAGTAAGGTATACAAGTGGTACTGTAAATGTATGATACACAGTAATGTATACAAGTGGTACTGTCTATGTATGATACACAGTAAGGTATACAAGTGGAACTGCCTATGTATGATACACAGTAAGGTATACAAGTGGTGCAGTCTATGTATGATACACAGTAAGGTATACAAGTGGTACTGTCTATGTATGATACACAGTAAGGTCAGTATACAAGTGGTACTGTCGATGTATGATACACAGTAAGGTATGCAAGTGGTACTGTCTATGTATGATACACAGTAAGGTCAGTATACAAGTGGTACTGTCTATGTATGATACACAGTAAGGTATGCAAGTGGTACTGTCTATGTATGATACACAGTAAGGTCAGCATACAAATGGTACTGTCTAGGTATGGTACACAGTAAGGTATACAAGTGGTACTGTCTATGTATGATACACTGTAAGGTATACAAGTGGTACTGTCTATGTATGATACACAGTAAGGTCAGTATACAAGTGGTGCTGTCTATGTATGATACACAGTAAGGTATACAAGTGGTACTGTCTATACATGATACACAGTAAGGTATACAAGTGGTACTGTCTATGTATGATACACAGTAAGGTCAGCATACAAATGGTATTGTCTATGTATGATCCACAGTAAGGTATACAAGTGGTACTGTCTATGTATGATACACAGTAAGGTATACAAGTGGTACTGTCTATGTATGATACACAGTAAGGTCAGTATACAAGTGGTACTGTCTATGTATGGTACACAGTAAGGTATGCAAGTGGTACTGTCTATGTATGATACACAGTAAGGTATACAAGTGGTACTGTCTATGTATGATACACAGTAAGGTCAGTATACAAGTGGTGCTGTCTATGTATGATACACAGTAAGGTATACAAGTGGTACTGTCTATACATGATACACAGTAAGGTATACAAGTGGTACTGTCTATGTATGATACACAGTAAGGTATATAAGTGGAACTGTCAATGTATGATACACAGTAAGGTATACAAGTGGTACTGTCTATGTATGATACACAGTAAGGTATACAAGTGGAACTGTCTATGTATGATACACAGTAAGGTATACAAGTGGAACTGTCTATGTATGATACACAGTAAGGTATACAAGTGGTACTGTCTATGTATGATACACAGTAAGGTCAGTATACAAGTGGTACTGTCTATGTATGATACACAGTAAGGTATACAAGTGGTACTGTCTATGTATGATACACAGTAAGGTATACAAGTGGAACTGTCTATGTATGATACACAGTAAGGTATACAAGTGGTACTGTCTATGTATGATACACAGTAAGGTCAGTATACAAGTGGTACTATCGATGTATGATACACAGTAAGGTATACAAGTGGTACTGTCTATGTATGATACACAGTAAGGTATACAAGTGGTGCTGTCTATGTATGATACACAGTAAGGTATACAAGTGGTGCAGTCTATGTATGATACACGGTAAGGTATACAAGTGGTACTGTCTATGTATGATACACAGTAAGGTCAGTATACAAGTGGTACTGTCTATGTATGATACACAGTAGGGTCAGTATACAAGTGGTGCTGTCTATGTATGATACACAGTAAGGTATACAAGTGGTACTGTCTATGTATGATACACAGTAAGGTATACAAGTGGTACTGTCTATGTATGATACACAGTAAGGTATACAAGTGGTACTGTCTATGTATGATACACAGTAAGGTATACAAGTGGTACTGTCTATGTATGATACACAGTAAGGTATACAAGTGGTACTGTCTATGTATGATACACAGTAAGGTATACAAGTGGTGCTGTCTATGTATGATACACAGTAAGGTATACAAGTGGTACTGTCTATGTATGATACACAGTAAGGTCAGTATACAAGTGGTACTGTCTATGTATGATACACAGTAAGGTATACAAGTGGTACTGTCTATGTATGATACACAGTAAGGTCAGTATACAAGTGGTACTGTCTATGTATGATACACAGTAAGGTATACAAGTGGTACTGTCTATGTATGATACACAGTAAGGTCAGTATACAAGTGGTACTGTCTATGTATGATACACAGTAAGGTATACAAGTGGTACTGTCTATGTATGATACACAGTAAGGTATACAAGTGGTACTGTCTATGTATGATACACAGTAAGGTATACAAGTGGTACTGTCTATGTATGATACACAGTAAGGTATACAAGTGGTACTGTCTATGTATGATACACAGTAAGGTCAGTATACAAGTGGTACTGTCTATGTATGATACACAGTAAGTCAGTATACAAGTGGTACTGTCTATGTATGATACACAGTAAGGTATACAAGTGGTACTGTCTATGTATGATACACAGTAAGGTATACAAGTGGTACTGTCTATGTATGATACACAGGTAAGGTATACAAGTGGTACTGTCTATGTATGATACACAGTAAGGTATACAAGTGGTACTGTCTATGTATGATACACAGTAAGGTATACAAGTGGTACTGTCTATGTATGATACACAGTAAGGTATACAAGTGGAACTGTCATGTATGATACACAGTAAGGTATACAAGTGGTACTGTCTATGTATGATACACAGTAAGGTATACAAGTGTACTGTCTATGTATGATACACAGTAAGGTATACAAGTGGTACTGTCTATGTATGATACACAGTAAGGTATACAAGTGGTACTGTCTATGTATGATACACAGTAAGGTCAGTATACAAGTGGTACTGTCTATGTATGATACACAGTAAGGTATACAAGTGGTACTGTCTATGTATGATACACAGTAAGGTCAGCATACAAATGGTACTGTCTAGGTATGGTACACAGTAAGGTATACAAGTGGTACTGTCTATGTATGATACACTGTAAGGTATACAAGTGGTACTGTCTATGTATGATACACAGTAAGGTCAGTATACAAGTGGTGCTGTCTATGTATGATACACAGTAAGGTATACAAGTGGTACTGTCTATATATGATACACAGTAAGGTATACAAGTGGTACTGTCTATGTATGATACACAGTAAGGTCAGCATACAAATGGTATTGTCTATGTATGATCCACAGTAAGGTATACAAGTGGTACTGTCTATGTATGATACACAGTAAGGTATACAAGTGGTACTGTCTATGTATGATACACAGTAAGGTCAGTATACAAGTGGTACTGTCTATGTATGGTACACAGTAAGGTATGCAAGTGGTACTGTCTATGTATGATACACTGTAAGGTATACAAGTGGTACTGTCTATGTATGATACACAGTAAGGTCAGTATACAAGTGGTGCTGTCTATGTATGATACACAGTAAGGTATACAAGTGGTACTGTCTATGTATGATACACAGTAAGGTATACAAGTGGTACTGTCTATGTATGATACACAGTAAGGTATACAAGTGGAACTGTCTATGTATGATACACAGTAAGGTATACAAGTGGTACTGTCTATGTATGATACACAGTAAGGTATACAAGTGGAACTGTCTATGTATGATACACAGTAAGGTATACAAGTGGTACTGTATATGTATGATACACAGTAAGGTATACAAGTGGTACTGTCTATGTATGATACACAGTAAGGTCAGTATACAAGTGGTACTGTCTATGTATGATACACAGTAAGGTATACAAGTGGTGCAGTCTATGTATGATACACAGTAAGGTATACAAGTGGAACTGTCTATGTATGATACACAGTAAGGTATACAAGTGGTACTGTCTATGTATGATACACAGTAAGGTCAGTATACAAGTGGTACTATCGATGTATGATACACAGTAAGGTATACAAGTGGTACTGTCTATGTATGATACACAGTAAGGTATACAAGTGGTGCTGTCTATGTATGATACACAGTAAGGTATACAAGTGGTGCAGTCTATGTATGATACACGGTAAGGTATACAAGTGGCACTGTCTATGTATGATACACAGTAAGGTCAGTATACAAGTGGTACTGTCTATGTATGATACACAGTAGGGTCAGTATACAAGTGGTGCTGTCTATGTATGATACACAATAAGGTATACAAGTGGTACTGTCTATGTATGATACACAGTAAGGTATACAAGTGGAACTGTCTATGTATGATACACAGTAAGGTATACAAGTGGTACTGTCTATGTATGATACACAGTAAGGTATACAAGTGGTACTGTAAATGTATGATACACAGTAAGGTATACAAGTGGAACTGTCTATGTATGATACACAGTAAGGTATACAAGTGGTGCAGTCTATGTATGATACACAGTAAGGTATACAAGTGGTACTGTCTATGTATGATACACAGTAAGGTCAGTATACAAGTGGTACTGTCGATGTATGATACACAGTAAGGTATGCAAGTGGTACTGTCTATGTATGATACACAGTAAGGTCAGTATACAAGTGGTACTGTCTATGTATGATACACAGTAAGGTATACAAGTGGTACTGTCTATGTATGATACACAGTAAGGTCAGTATACAAGTGGTGCTGTCTATGTATGATACACAGTAAGGTATACAAGTGGTACTGTCTATACATGATACACAGTAAGGTATACAAGTGGTACTGTCTATGTATGATACACAGTAAGGTCAGCATACAAATGGTATTGTCTATGTATGATCCACAGTAAGGTATACAAGTGGTACTGTCTATGTATGATACACAGTAAGGTCAGTATACAAGTGGTACTGTCTATGTATGATACACAGTACAGTCAGTATACAAGTGGTGCTGTCTATGTATGATACACAGTAAGGTATACAAGTGGTACTGTCTATGTATGATACACAGTAAGGTATACAAGTGGTACTGTCTATGTATGATACACAGTAAGGTCAGCATACAAATGGTGCTGTCTATGTATGATACACAGTAAGGTATACAAGTGGTACTGTCTATGTATGATGCACAGTAAGGTATACAAGTGGTACTGTCTATGTATGATACACAGTAAGGTATATAAGTGGAACTGTCAATGTATGATACACAGTAAGGTATACAAGTGGTACTGTCTATGTATGATACACAGTAAGGTATACAAGTGGAACTGTCTATGTATGATACACAGTAAGGTATACAAGTGGAACTGTATATGTATGATACACAGTAAGGTATACAAGTGGTACTGTCTATGTATGATACACAGTAAGGTCAGTATACAAGTGGTACTGTCTATGTATGATACACAGTAAGGTATACAAGTGGTGCAGTCTATGTATGATACACAGTAAGGTATACAAGTGGAACTGTCTATGTATGATACACAGTAAGGTATACAAGTGGTACTGTCTATGTATGATACACAGTAAGGTCAGTATACAAGTGGTACTATCGATGTATGATACACAGTAAGGTATACAAGTGGTACTGTCTATGTATGATACACAGTAAGGTATACAAGTGGTGCTGTCTATGTATGATACACAGTAAGGTATACAAGTGGTGCAGTCTATGTATGATACACGGTAAGGTATACAAGTGGCACTGTCTATGTATGATACACAGTAAGGTCAGTATACAAGTGGTACTGTCTATGTATGATACACAGTAGGGTCAGTATACAAGTGGTGCTGTCTATGTATGATACACAATAAGGTATACAAGTGGTACTGTCTATGTATGATACACAGTAAGGTATACAAGTGGAACTGTCTATGTATGATACACAGTAAGGTATACAAGTGGTACTGTCTATGTATGATACACAGTAAGGTATACAAGTGGTACTGTAAATGTATGATACACAGTAATGTATACAAGTGGTACTGTCTATGTATGATACACAGTAAGGTATACAAGTGGAACTGCCTATGTATGATACACAGTAAGGTATACAAGTGGTGCAGTCTATGTATGATACACAGTAAGGTATACAAGTGGTACTGTCTATGTATGATACACAGTAAGGTCAGTATACAAGTGGTACCGTCGATGTATGATACACAGTAAGGTATGCAAGTGGTACTGTCTATGTATGATACACAGTAAGGTCAGTATACAAGTGGTACTGTCTATGTATGATACACAGTAAGGTATGCAAGTGGTACTGTCTATGTATGATACACTGTAAGGTATACAAGTGGTACTGTCTATTTATGATACACAGTAAGGTCAGTATACAAGTGGTGCTGTCTATGTATGATACACAGTAAGGTATACAAGTGGTACTGTTTATACATGATACACAGTAAGGTATACAAGTGGTACTGTCTATGTATGATACACAGTAAGGTCAGCATACAAATGGTATTGTCTATGTATGATCCACAGTAAGGTATACAAGTGGTACTGTCTATGTATGATACACAGTAAGGTATACAAGTGGTACTGTCTATGTATGATACACAGTAAGGTCAGTATACAAGTGGTACTGTCTATGTATGATACACAGTACAGTCAGTATACAAGTGGTGCTGTCTATGTATGATACACAGTAAGGTATACAAGTGGTACTGTCTATGTATGATACACAGTAAGGTATACAAGTGGTACTGTCTATGTATGATACACAGTAAGGTCAGCATACAAATGGTGCTGTCTATGTATGATACACAGTAAGGTATACAAGTGGTACTGTCTATGTATGATGCACAGTAAGGTATACAAGTGGTACTGTCTATGTATGATACACAGTAAGGTATATAAGTGGAACTGTCAATGTATGATACACAGTAAGGTATACAAGTGGTACTGTCTATGTATGATACACAGTAAGGTATACAAGTGGAACTGTCTATGTATGATACACAGTAAGGTATACAAGTGGAACTGTATATGTATGATACACAGTAAGGTATACAAGTGGTACTGTCTATGTATGATACACAGTAAGGTATACAAGTGGTACTGTCTATGTATGATACACAGTAAGGTATACAAGTGGTACTGTCTATGTATGATACACAGTAAGGTATACAAGTGGAACTGTCTATGTATGATACACAGTAAGGTATACAAGTGGTACTGTCTATGTATGATACACAGTAAGGTATACAAGTGGTGCTGTCTATGTATGATACACAGTAAGGTATACAAGTGGTGCTGTCTATGTATGATACACAGTAAGGTATACACGTGGTACCGTCTATGTATGATACACAGTAAGGTATACAAGTGGTACTGTCTATGTATGATACACAGTAATGTCAGTATACAAGTGGTACTGTCTATGTATGATACACAGTAAGGTATAGAAGTGGTACTGTCTATGTATTATATACAGCAAGGTATACAAGTGGTGCTGTCTATGTATGATACACAGTAAGGTATACACGTGGTACTGTCTATGTATGATACACAGTAAGGTCAGTATACAAGTGGTACTGTCTATGTATGATACACAGTAAGGTATACAAGTGGTACTATCTATGTATGATACACAGTAAGGTATGCACGTGGTACTGTCTAAGTATGATACACAGTAAGGTATACAAGTGGTACTGTCTATGTATGATACACAGTAAGGTCAGTATACAAGTGGTACTGTCTATGTATGATACACAGTAAGGTATAGAAGTGGTACTGTCTATGTATGATATACAGTAAGGTAAACAAGTGGTGCTGTCTATGTATGATACACAGTAAGGTATACACGTGGTACTGTCTATGTATGATACACAGTAAGGTCAGTATACAAGTGGTACTGTCTTTGTATGATACACAGTAAGGTATAGAAGTGGTACTGTCTATGTATGATATACAGTAAGGTATACAAGTGGTACTGTCTATGTATGATACACAGTAAGGTCAGTATACAAGTGGTACTGTCTATGTATGATACACAGTAAGGTATAGAAGTGGTACTGTCTATGTATGATATACAGTAAGGTATGCAAGTGGTACTGTCTATGTATGATACACAGTAAGGTCAGTATACAAGTGGTACTGTCTATGTATGATACACAGTAAGGTATACAAGTGGTACTGTCTATGTATGATACACAGTAAGGTCAGTATACAAGTGGTACTGTCTATGTATGATACACAGTAAGGTATACAAGTGTTACTGTCTATGTATGATACACAGTAAGGTATACAAGTGGTAATGTCTATGTATGATACACAGTACGGTATACCAGTGGTGCTGTCTATGTATGATACACAGTAAGGTCAGTATACAAGTGGTACTGTCTATGTGTGATACACAGTAAGGTCAGTATACAAGTGGTATTGTCTATGTATGATACACAGTAAGGTATACAAGTGGTACTGTCTATGTATGATACACAGTAAGGTATACAAGTGGTACTCTCTATGTATGATACACCGTAAGGTATACAAGTGGTACTGTCTATGTATGATACACAGTAAGGTATACAAGTGGTACTGTCTATGTATGATACACAGTAAGGTCGGTATACAAGTGGTACTGTCTATGTATGATACACAGTAAGGTATATAAGTGGTACTGTCTATGTATGATACACAGTAAGGTCAGTATACAAGTGGTACTGTCTATGTATGATTCTAACACGACCCAGCTAATAACATACACACTTGTAGAGTAAATCTACCTCGGGTTATTCTGCGATATACCTACCTTGAACTATGTTGCGCGCGCACCGTGTTTTGGCTATTCCATTTATACAATGCGTGTACAGTTTTATGAATGAAAGTCACGTGATGTTTGTAAAAAATACCTTGGGAATTCGCGGAAGTGAGCTATTTTTAGAATCAGATAATCTCTTGTCCGTCTTGATTTTCTGTTAATTAACGTTTCAGTTACTATTATGTACAGTTTTATTTGACAAAATAAATAAAATTATTGATCAGTTACAACATTTGTTCATTTATGCACTAGATTGATTTTTTCCATAACAAATAACGTCATCACCCCACCCCTTACGCGGGAGGAAATTTCGAAAACCAAAGGCAGCGGCGTTTGAAGAAAATACTCTTTTAAAATTATTAGAAGTAAGTCGTGTTAGAATCGAAATAATAAGTATCAACCGTGGTATATCGCAGAATAACCCGAGTTTGAAGTTCTTGTGCGTAGAAACATATCACGAAGGCGTGATATATTTCTACGCATAAGAACGACAAACGAGTATTTCTTAAATATCGTATGCATATTGTTAGTTTATAATAATTTATTTTAGCTCAATTGCGAAACAAGTTCTTATAACTTATATTTATCACTCTCGAGACCTCATTCCTGATGGAATCCATCGCCATGAGGGAGAGAGAAAAGGCAACGTGGAATTTAAATGCATTGTCTAAGGGCACACTCGTAACGGCTGCAGCGGGGCTCGAACTCCGGACCTTTATATATGCATATCGTTAACATATAGTATTTTATAATGAGCATACGGAATGATCGTATAATATTATACCTTATAGTATAGCACATATATACCGTATATATATATATATATATATATATATATATATATATATATATTATAATATGCGCTATCTAATTGTGTTATCATATCTCATAATCATACTATAAGACTCGTTTTGAGAGAGATATAAACTGCCTCTTTATACTAAGATCTTTGTCGCAACGATTTTTTTAGATTATACAAATTTATTTTTGCTCGATTGCGAAACAAGGTCTTTAAACTTATATTGATCACTCTTGAGACCTCATTCCTGATGGAATTCATCTCTATGACGGAGAGAGAAGAGGCATGTGGAATTTAAATGCCTTGCGTAAGGGCACAATCGTAATGGCTCCCGCAGGGCTCGAACTCCAGACCGTTCGCACCTGAAGCGAACGTGCATCCAATGCGCTATCACGACTTCCACGATGTTATAACGTTATGATCGCTGACTGATATACCACTGTAACCTATCATCACAGCTCAGAATGTGTCTCTTTATATGAAAAAGTTGGCAGTTTCTTATGGAGGTTGGTGCACCAAGTACTGGTTAACCGCTGGGGCCTGCCCAGGAATGTGTTGTTTGATAGACTGCCAGATATTAAATAAACTTACATAAAAAACAAACAAAAGATTTCAACACCATAATAAATACAGCCGAGTACAGTGTGATGTTAGTTGATGCACCCGCGCATGTACACACTTTCCGGATCTGCAAATCGGCGCCGTATCCATTATATTGTTTGTCCACCTTCGTGGTCGAGTGGTTAAGGTCGCTGACATGTATACCACTGTAACCTATGATCACTGATGGTCACGGGTTCGAGCCCCGCTCAGACCGTGTCTCATTTATATGAACACATTGTCAGTTTCTTACGGAGGTTGGTGCACCCAAGTACTGGTTAACCGCTGGAGCCTGCCCAGGAAAGGTGTTGTTAGGTAAACTGCCCGCCGGCGATATAGCCCAAAATGGTACTGATGCAGGCGTAAAAACCCGAAATATATATATAGTTAGATTGCGAATCAAGTATATTAATCACTCTCGATATCTCATTCCTGATGGAGTCCATCGTCACGAGGGAAAGAGAAAATGCAACGTGGAATTTAAATGCATTGCCTAAGGTTGTAAAACAAGAAATACATACCTATTAAATACATAGTAAAAAGTAAAAAACATACAGTCTGTTCATTTATATTTCCAATCTTTCATTTCTTCTGATAGCACATCCACTGTGAATAGGTATTCAAATTAAACTGTAAAACAGCAAAAATATCACAAATTTAATGGTTCGCATTTCCAGTGCTCACCCGCGAATAACGTAACTGTGTTTACACACTGTATTCCTCCGCCAAATAATACAGTATACCAACCTTCAGTTTGCAATGGCCTGCATGTGCATTTTATAAGGATAAAAGCCGGTATTTCATGGATGCATGTGCATTTTCTAAGGATAAAGGCCGGTACTTCATGGGTAAATGTGCATTTTCTAAGGATAAAGGCCGGTACTTCATGGATAAATGTGCATTTTTAAGGATAAAGGCACATACATATATAACTGTGTATATTACCTGGATACAAGCATATTGATGAGCCAACTATGCTATGGATACATGGTAATATTTGATAAACACAACTATTTTATAAATATAAAGTGCAAGTATATTATTGGATGCATGCATTTTATATTGCGTGGATGTTCTCACATACAAGTACATGATGACGGATAAACATACATATATTAAGGATAAACCTACATATATTAAGGATAAACATACATATATTAGGATAAACATACATATATTAAGGATAAACCTACATATATTAAGGATACATATACATATATTAAGGATAAACATACATATATTAAGGATAAACATACATATATTAAGGATAAACCTACATATATTATAGATAAACATACATATATTAGGATAAACATACATATATTAAGGATAAACCTACAGATATTAAGGATAAACCTACATATATTAAGGATAAATATACATATATTAAGGATAAACATACATATATTATAGATAAACATACATATATTAGGATAAACATACATATATTAGGATAAACATACATATAGTAAGGATAAACCTACAGATATTAAGGATAAACCTACATATATTAAGGATAAACATACATATATTAAGGATAAACCTACATATAGTAAGGATAAACCTACATATATTAAGGATAAATATACATATATTAAGGATAAACATACATATATTATAGATAAACATACATATATTAGGATAAACATACATATATTAGGATAAACATACATATAGTAAGGATAAACCTACAGATATTAAGGATAAACCTACATATATTAAGGATAAACATACATATATTAAGGATAAACCTACATATAGTAAGGATAAACCTACATATATTAAGGATAAATATACATATATTAAGGATAAACATACATATATTATAGATAAACATACATATATTAGGATAAACATACATATATTAGGATAAACATACATATAGTAAGGATAAACCTACAGATATTAAGGATAAACCTACATATATTAAGGATAAACATACATATATTAAGGATAGACCTACATATATTAAGGATAAACCTATATATATTAAGGATAAACCTATATATATTAAGGATAAACATACATATATTAAGGATAAACCTACATATATTAAGGATAAACATACATATATTAAGGATAAACATACATATATTAAGGATAAACCTACATATATTAAGGATAAACATACATATATTAAGGATAGACCTACATATATTAAGGATAAACCTATATATATTAAGGATAAACCTATATATATTAAGGATAAACATACATATATTAAGGATAAACCTACAGATATTAAGGATAAACCTACATATATAACGAATAAATATACATAGTTTTCGGATAAACCTACACATTTTATGGATAAACCTACACATAAAAACATTTTATGGATAAACCTACACATATTATGGATAAGCCTAAATATTGTATGGACCTGCATATTTTACATGAATAACTTACATAGTCTATGTATAAACACACACACATTACGGATAAATCTACACACTTTACGGATACATCTACATACTTTACGGATAAATCTACACACACTACCGATAAATCACACTTTATGGATAAATCTACATATTTTATGAATAAATCTCCACACATTATGGATAAATCTACACAACGTACATATACATCTACACACCTTACGGATAAATCTACACATTTTTTTGGAATACATCTACACACTTTTAACTAAATTCACTATGCCTAAGACAACAGAATAAAGTCACTTTAATTAATATGCCCGTGTTCATTACGCTAACAATTATATCAACAGTCATATTTTGTCTTTGACAAATACGAAATAATTCCCTATAGGCTGGTAATCTGTAACGAAGTTCATTATGCGAATATAGTGAGCATTACAGGCAGTATACTCGTTATTTCAAAATGTCAGCTCGTAATACAAATTTGATATAATTAATTTCTTTTAGAAAATTATATGTTATTTACCCATGATAGATCGTTATACGCTGATACGCTAGGGATTTGAGGATCGATTCCCCGAGAAATTCAGACAAGAAATAGACAATCTAGCTATTATTTCGATTCAGAAACCCAAATCAGCAGTTTGATTAAACCCATGGCTGCCATGAAGGTCGTTATGAAACGTTATGATGGAATGTGTGCTATATGCGACATTGTGAAGTAGGGAGGGACCTCCGTAGCTGAGTGAATTGGCCTCCGTCCGTGGCCGAGTGGACGGGCCGCTGTGGCCGAGTGGGGTGATCTCTGTGGCCAAGTGGAGGGGCCGAGTTGTGGAGAGGCCTTTGTGGCCGAGTGAAGGGGCCTCGGTGGACGAATGAAGGGCCTATGTGGCCGAGTGAAGGTGTCTCGGTGACCGAGTGGAGGGCCTCTGTGACCGAGTGGAGGGCCTCTGTGACCGAGTGGAGGGCCTCTGTGACCGAGTGGAGGGCCTCTGTGACCGAGTGTAGGGCATCTGTGACCGAGTAGAGGGCCTCTGTGACCGAGTGAAGGGCCTCTGTGGACGAGTGGAGGGCCTCTGTGGACGAGTGAAGGGCCTCTGTGACCGAGAAGAGGGCCTGTGTGACCGAGTGAAGGGCCTCTGTGACCGAGTGAAGGGCCTCTGTGACCGAGTGGAGGGCCTCTGTGGCCGAGTGGAGGGCCTCTGTGGACGAGTGAAGGGCCTCTGTGACCGAGTGAGGGCTCTGTGGAGTGGGGCCTCTGTGCCGAGTGAAGGGCCTCTGTGGCCGAGTGAAGGGCCTCTGTGGCCGAGTGAAGGGCCTCTGTGGTCGAGTGAGTGGTCGAGTGGGGGCCGCTGTGACCGAGTGAAGAGCCTCTGTGGCCGAGTGGAGGGCCTCTGTGGTCGAGTGGATGGCCTCTGTGGTCGAGTGGAGGGCATCTGTGGTCGAGAGGAGGGCCTCTGTGGTCGAGTGGAGGGCCTCTGTGGTCGAGTGAAGGGCCTCTGTGACCGAGTGTAGGGCCTCTGTGGTCGAGTGGAGGGCCTCTTTGGTCGAGTGAAGGGCCTCTGTGACCGAGTGGAGGGGCCTCTGTGGCCGAGTGGAGGTGCCTCTGTGACCGAGTGGAGGGCCTCTGTGACCGAGTGGAGGGCCTCTGTGACCGAGTGGAGGTGCCTCTGTGACCGAGTGGAGGGCCTCTGTGACCGAGTGGAGGGGCCTCGGTGGACGAGTGAAGGGGCCTCTGTGGACGAGTGAAGAGCCTCTGTAGCCGAGTGGAGGGGCCTCTGTGGACGAGTGAAGGAGTCTCTGTGGCCGAGTGAAGGGGCCTCGGTGGACGAGTGAAGGGGCCTCTGTGGACGAGTGAAGGGGCATCTGTGGCCGAGTGGAGGGGCCTCTGTGGCCGAGTGGAGGGGCCTCGGTGGACGAGTGGAGGGGCCTCTGTGGCCGAGTGGAGCGGCCTCCATGACACACATTTCAAATAAGCCATACCCCGTGCCCGCCACACATTTCGAATAAGCCCTACCCCGTGCCCGCAACACATTTCAAATACGCCATACCCCGTGCCCGCCACACATTTCAAATACGCCATACCCCGTGCCCGCCACACATTTCAAATAAGCCATACCCCGTGCCCGCCACACATTTCAAATACGCCATACCCCGTGCCCGCCACACATTTCAAATACGCCATACCCCGTGCCCGCCACACATTTCAAGTAAGCCATACCCCGTGCCCGCCACACATTTCAAGTAAGCCATACCCCGTGCCCGCCACACATTTCAAATAAGCCATACCCCGTACCCGCCACATATTTCAAATAAGCCATACCCCGTGCCCGCCACACAATTCAATGTCAAATCAAGGCCATGTGAAATTCAAGCATTTGTTCTTGGTTTCCATCGTTACGAATGCTAATCTCAAGTTATGGATATTTTACTACGGGAGATAACCCCACATGCAGTGTCGGTATATCACAGTGTCCTCAGTAGGCACACGTGTAATTAAATGTAATATAAATATATGAGAGGGTGAATTTATTTCTTGTTAAAATAATTGAGTTTAAAGTGCTTGCAATGGATTATGAACTGTCTCCCATTGTTTCCGCGTCCTTTGGAATTTCCCACGAGAGTTGTTAATATAACCGCCATAGTGTAATATCGCATATCACAGACGGATATGTAGTCAAGTGGTAACACGCTGGACTGGTAATCCATGGATCGCAGGTTCGGTCCCCCGTCTGACCTTAATAAAATTAACAGTCTTTCAGATGGGACGTTAAACCGAGGTCTCGTGTTTGTGCTTTACACCGTGCACATAAAAGAAACAGAGGAGACTCTGGAATGGGTCTCTCTCTGTATCATTGCACTATCATCCAAAATCTAAAATGACTAATCTCTTCAGGAGGTGTCGCTCTTATGGGCAACCGGTAGCGACGATAAATAAACGTAAACCACACATAGTATCGCATTAAGACGAGCGCGAGCAGATTATTAATGTCACAGGTATATTACTATATGGACCTGATACACATGCATATCAGAGGAGAACACCGACCCCTTGATTGGTCACTGTCGAATGTACACCGCTAAATCTTGTCCTTCTTCGTTCTATCGATCATCGTTCACAGTAAAATGCTCAGTTCAAAACAAGATTGATCATATAACACATGCAGTTCTGTAAACTCCGGGACTTTTGGTTGAAGTCAAACCCAACGACGTCATAGCATCACCATGAACAATGTTCACCATGTCTCAATGTTTACAAACACCGTTTCATAAATGGAATGCGTAGATATCATAGGGATGTTTACTCATGCATGCGCCAGAGGAAGTAGTACTGAAATAACTTCACAAAACGTCTCCTTAAAACGAACATAAACGCCATAGATGTTCGACACTCGCAATAAGAAATCAAACAGTCTCTGGTTCCATAATTAAACATCATCAAAGTATGGTCTGCTTGTTTGTAATAACGCACACCGACCTGGAACCAATTCATTCAATGGGATCACACGTGTTTTAGTTGGAAATATCAAATTATGTCCCTTTAATGGTTAGAGTTGTGTTTGTATTTAATAACGCGTTTGATCAGCATTAATAGATAGACCTAATCGTAGATGCAATAAATGCATTGATGCAAAGCATCAAATGTGCCGCCAAATAGATGTACAAGTAAGGCACATGCATGGATAATGGTACTTGCAGAAGAAGACAATGTAGAACTAATGTGTATTCAATTTTCAAAAATAACAACATAAATTGTAGAATCGCAAGAGCACCAATGAGCACTGAGTCATGCAAAAACACTACCTCCCAGGGGAAATTCTTAAAATTGATATTTTTTTATAATACATGTATATTGAAAACCTTTGAATTCTTTTTCAAGAACTATATATTTTTATACACTCATACAGATGCTTACAAAGGAAGATATCACTGTTATATTGGAAAATACTATGGACAATGTCGAAGATATCACTGTTATATTGGACAATGCTATGGACAATGTCGAAGATATCATTGTTATATTGGACAATGCTATGAACAGTGTCGAAGATATCACTGTTATATTGGACAATGCTATGAACAGTGTAGATGATAGCACTGTTATATTGGACAATGCTATGAACAGTGTAGATGATAGCACTGTTATATTGGACAATGCTATGAACAGTGTAGATGATAGCACTGTTATATTGGACAATGCTATGAACAATGTCGAAGATATCACTGTTATATTGGACAATGCTATGAACAATGTCGAAGATATCACTGTTATATTGGACAATGCTATGAACAGTGTAGATGATAGCATTGTTAAATTGGACAATGCTATTAACAATGTCGAAGATATCATTGCTATATTGGACAATGCCATGAACAATGTCGAAGATATCATTGCTATATTGGACAATGCCATGAACAATGTCGAAGATATCATTGCTATATTGGACAATGCCATGAACAATGTCGAAGATATCATTGCTATATTGGACAATGCTATGAACAATGTCGAAGATATCATTGCTATATTGGACAATGCTATGAACAATGACGAAGATATCATTGTTAAATTGGACAATGCTATTAACAATGTCGAAGATATCATTGTTATATTGGACAATGCTATGAACAATGTCGAAGATATCATTGTTATATTGGACAATGCTATGAACAATGTCGAAGATATCACTGTTATATTGGACAATGCTATGAACAATGTCGAAGATATCACTGTTATATTGGACAATGCTATGAACAGTGTAGATGATAGCATTGTTAAATTGGACAATGCTATTAACAATGTCGAAGATATCATTGCTATATTGGACAATGCTATGAACAGTGTCGAAGATATCACTGTTATATTGGACAATGCTATGAACAATGACGAAGATAGCATTGTTAAATTGGACAATGCTATTAACAATGTCGAAGATATCATTGTTAAATTGGACAATGCTATTAACAATGTCGAAGATATCATTGCTATATTGGACAATGCCATGAACAATGTCGAAGATATCATTGCTATATTGGACAATGCCATGAACAATGTCGAAGATATCATTGCTATATTGGACAATGCCATGAACAATGTCGAAGATATCATTTCTATATTGGACAATGCTATGAACAATGTCGAAGATATCATTGCTATATTGGACAATGCTATGAACAATGACGAAGATATCATTGTTAAATTGGACAATGCTATTAACAATGTCGAAGATATCATTGTTATATTGGACAATGCTATGAACAATGTCGGAGATATCATTGTTATATTGAACAATACTATGAACAATGTCGGAGATATCATTGCTGTATTGGACACTACTATGAACAATGTCGAAGATATCATTGCTGTATTGGACACTACTATGAACAATGTCGAAGATATCATTGCTGTATTGGACAATACTATGAACAATGTTATCCATACGGTGCACCATTTCTGACATTGATAAGTTTGTGTCACAGAATGGGCACGATGTATAGCTTCTTCTGTCAGGACAAAGAATAAGCACACTATGAGTATGTTTATATATTTATTCAGTAGCCTATATTTATGTACCTAGATATAATCTACTTTAGTTAGCCGTGAGCACAGTGTCGATATAATATATCGTTCTACAGTAGCCTGTAATTATGTAGGATGCATTATGGATATATCGCGGTATTAGCTATTAAAAAGCAACTATAGATATACTATTATGTACCTGAATTTTAAACTCATTTTGCTTCATCCTCAGTAGTTCCGGGTATACCGCGGCAAATTATTGAAGCCCTGATTTGGATGTTTATACAAAGGTAGTCATAATAATATTATGTGAGTATTTGCTAGAGGTCTTAATCTGTATAATAAGTAAGTCTAGCAGTAAATTTATCAATTTAACATAAAACATGAATATTTTTTTAATCTCCCACCAGGAAACAACAAATTATATAGCCTTAGGCCCATCGTGGGCCTATTTATTATGAATAATAAAAATGCGGGAATCTGGCTATGTCAATAGATGTACATCACGGGAGAAAGTTCCATAGGTATGAACATCAACTTGTTTTTAATAAAAAATACTAAATTTGGGGGGAAATCATTCAGTAGCAAAAAGCGCGTCTCGTACCTTAAAAGTATGCCCATATTTGGTAATACGGGAATTATGTAGTAACATAAACACGTGATCAAAACAGTTTCATTCATAAATATCAGATAGCAGACCGCCATTTTACAAAGTTGGAATGAACACAAATATATATTATGGACATTTGGAGCACTTTTTCCGATAAAGTGGTGGGGTAATTTTTCATAGATATTCAGGTAAGCATCTTGCATCAGTAATTTACTCACCACTTACGTTGACAGTTTATGATTTCTTATTTATCAACACATGTTTACCGTTCTGGGTCAACACGGATCCAATGGAAAGAATGATAGGTGGCGTTATTTTACCTCGTTCTGAAAAATTGTGAGTGCATCGGTATGCTACGACCAGCGGTATGTTAAGAAACGACTATACCTACTAACTCTGTATAATAGATCACTCTACATTAGCATGCATTTATGTACCTAACTCTGTATGTTATATCGATCTATATTAGTCTGTATTTATGTACCTAACTTTGTATGTTATATCGCTCTACATTGGCCTGTATTTATGTACCTAACTCTGTATGAAATACCGCTTTACAGCAGCTTATGTTTATGCACCAACCAACTCTGTATGCTATATCGCTCTACATTAGTATGCATTTATGTACCTAACTCTGTATGATATATCATTCTACTGTAGCCTTCATATATGTACCTACTAACGCACTACATTTGGCTTTATTTATGTACCTAACTCTGTATGATATATCGTTCTATAGTAGCCACCATTTATGTACCTACTAACTATGTGTGCTATATCGCATTTCATTAGCCTGTATTTATGTACCTACTAACTCTGTATTATAAATCACTCTACAGTAGCCTGTATTGATGTGCCCACTAACTCACTACATTTGCCTTTATTTATGTACCGACCTCTGTACGATATATCGCTCTATTATAGCTTGTATTTAAGTACCTAACTATGTATGATATATCGCTCTATTATAGCTTGTATTTAAGTACCTAACTATGTACGATATATCGCTCTACAATAGCTTGTATTTAAGTACCTAACTCTGTACGATATATCGCCCTATTGTAGCTTGTATTTAAGTACCTAACTATGTATGATATATCGCTCTACAATAGCTTGTATTTAAGTACCTAACTATGTAGTTAGTTATCATATATAGTTAGGTGTACACTAATCTGTATTATATACCTAACTATGCATGATATATCGCCCTTCAGTAGCCTGTATTATATACCTATCTATATATGATATATCGCCCTTCAGTAGCCTGTATTATATACCTAACTATGTATGATGCATCGCCCTTCAGTAGCCTGTATTATATACCTAACTATATATGATGCATCGCCCTTCAGTAGCCTGTATTATATACCTAACTATATATGATGCATCGCCCTTCAGTAGCCTGTATTATATACCTAACTATATATGATGCATCGCCCTTCAGTAGCCTGTATTATATACCTAACTATATATGATGCATCGCCCTTCAGTAGCCTGTATTATATACCTAACTATATATGATGCATCGCCCTTCAGTAGCCTGTATTATATACCTAACTATATATGATGCATCGCCCTTCAGTAGCCTGTATTATATACCTAACTATATATGATGCATCGCCCTTCAGTAGCCTGTATTATATACCTAACTATATATGATATATCTCCCTACAGTAGCCTGTATTATATACCTAACTATATATGATACATTGCCCTTCATTAGCCTGTATTATATACCTAACTATATATGATATATCACCCTTCAGTAGCCTGTATTATATACCTAACTATATATGATGCATCGTCCTTCAGTAGCCTGTATTATATACCTAACTATATATGATGCATCGCCCTTCAGTAGCCTGTATTATATACCTAACTATATATGATATATCTCCCTTCAGTAGCCTGTATTATATACCTAACTATATATGATATATCTCCCTTCAGTAGCCTGTATTATGTTCGTGTATGTCTTTGCTTTGCTCTGATTGCCCACTGCCACTACCGAGTCGCATACTGTCTACGATGCCAGGTAGGTCAGACACCGCTATTGCAATTTCCATTGGCCACCATTATAACATACAGTGCCATTATATTTCCCCCCAAAATAGTTTGGCTCAAAAGACAGTAGTTTTCAACAGACTGGCCTTTGAGCCACAGGAAAATGTCGAAAATATAATGGGGTTGACCGATTGCGGTATTTTTTATTTCCCACTAAAGGCACAATTACCCTACTCCGAAGGTAATTTAGTGGTGAATATTGCACTGACACCTGCATTTATAATATGCTGTTTATTTGTCACCATATTGTCTGCAAATATTTTTAAATATTCCAAAATGCAGCTCATATATTGTATTTTAATATTTAGAAGTCATTTTCACATATTTGTGACAATACCTACTCAGCCAATCAGTTCATGTATCAATAACTCTTAAGGGCTTCTCTACACTTTTTCAACCAATCCCAGACCACTATATCAATAACACCGTCTGACCTAGGCGTCACTCATGCTGGTAACGGTTTAAAATGTCCTCTTTTTTTGTGAAACCATAAACTTTCGTTTATTTACGTATTTTTACATAGTGTTCACATATATGTATACATAAAAAACAAAACAACGATAACAATGTGAATTTTGGCATGAGCTAAAATTACACCTGTATAATTATAGAATGTGTATCATTACCTGGTTTGTTTGGTATTTAAATGAAACACAAATAAAGTATTTTGCAAGATATATCTGAAAATACTTAGCCTTTGGGCCTGGTGGTTATCGCCTAAATAAGTAATTGTTAGTTTATACAAATTTATTTTAGCTCGATTGCGAAACAAGTTCTTACAACTTATACTAATCACTCTCGAGACCTCATTCCTGATGGAATCCATCGCAATGAGGGAGAGAGAAGAGGCAACGTGGAATTTAAATGCCTTGTCTAAGGGCACAATCGTAACGGCTCCAGGGCAAGTGATTGTTAAAAGACTGTAGGAAAATATTATTTTGAATTCTCCCTTAAATGTATTATAAATGCCATTTAGTATTGCGTCTGCAATCGCTTATGAAGTAACATTTATAAATAGTACCAATGAGACTAAGAACAAAGTTAGCATTATGGGATTCTGGGTATGGGAAATTATAGCCCGCTACAATATATTATATTTTAATTTTCTTAGGTTTTGTTCGATGCCGCAGTGCTTAAAAGTTGTCATAATATTTGACCATATTATTGCTGGGCATGGGAAGACATGTTCATAGTTTTCTAATGTATTTCATATTGATGCAGTTTGGTGAATCAGATAATATTCATCTGTGTTGTAGTTGCCTATAGGGGATAATGTAGATAATCAGTTTGTACTTGTGCTGACAATAAGTTATTGTCTGGAATGTTATGTAAATGTTTGTAAAAAGATTGCCAGTGTATGTCTTGTTTGGATTCTAAATCCCAATAATTGTGATTGTATGACCACATGTTTTGTCAATTAGGTGTTTATAAAACATTTTGTTCTTCATGTTATTTAGTTCAATGTTGTTAATAAAAACACAGATTTATTCTTTATTTCAGTCTCATCGTTGTACAATACATAAAATATACACAACACATTATCGTGGCAAAGTACAACACCATTCATTATAAAAAGAATTATAAGAAACTAATCTAATCACAAATAATCAAACTATCACAGTCTACTGACATATTATTATATTTACATATTAAAACCGAGGAACAGTCGTCGCTAATTGAAAATTAAATACTTATTAAAACCAGAAATATTGAAATACTGAAATGGAAAAAGCACTACTGCGCAATTAAGAAATGTTTTAAAAAATCAGCCACCAACCTCGATCAGATCGTGGTTGAACTAATTAGCAGCTGTTTCTCGGAATGGATAAGAGACACACAATCAATAAAACAAATGTATACATTGTTTACATAAATAAAAGGAGCGTCTTTGAAGAATATAAAAACAGGTTTTGGCAACAATTCTAATCAGAGGTATAGTAGTAAAAATAATTCTAAGCAGGTCGGATACAGGTTTGTTCCGAAAGTCATTTTCATATAATGAGACTTTCTCTAAGAGTAGGGTTTTTATCGTTTTTACTTTCGTTTTAATGGATGTTTCAGTTGCGAGTGTATATATCCATGACTTGGGAATCGCTTTTTTAGCATTGATATTTCTGCTATTCAATTGCATTTATCTTTTAGCTTTGATAAAATAATTGTTCATCAATTATTCCTTTGTCGTTTATTAAATCGTTTACATATAGAATATTATATTGGACATATTTATCTGAACTGTAGGATATGGACATATTTATCTGAACTGTAGGATACGGACATATTTAACTGAACTGTAGGATACGGACATACTGAACTGTAGGATATGGACATATTTAACTGAACTGTAGGATACGGACATATTTAACTGAACTGTAGGATACGAACATATTTAACTTAACTGAACTGTAGGATATGGACATATTTAACTGAACTGTAGGATATGGACATATTTAACTGAACTGTAGGATACGGACATATTTAACTGAACTGTAGGATACGGACATATTTAACTGAACTGTAGGATATGGACATATTTAACTGAACTGTAGGATACGGACATATTTAACTGAACTGTAGGATACGGACATATTTAACTGAACTGTAGGATACGGACATATTTAACTGAACTGTAGGATACGGATATATTTAACTGAACTGTAGGATACGGACATATTTAACTGAACTGTAGGATACGGACATATTTAACTGAACTGTAGGATACGGACATATTTAACTGAACTGTAGGATACGGACATATTTAACTGCACGGTAGGATATGGACATATTTAACTGAACTGTAGGATACGGACATATTTAACTGAACTGTAGGATACGGACATATTTAACTGCACGGTAGGATACGGACATATTTAACTGAACTGTAGGATACGGACATATTTATCTGAACTGTAGGATACGGACATATTTAACTGAACTGTAGGATACGGACATATTTAACTGAACTGTAGGATACGGACATATTTAACTGAACTGTAGGATACGGACATATTTAACTGAACTGTAGGATACGGACATATTTAACTGAACTGTAGGATACGGACATATTTAACTGAACTGTAGGATACGGACATATTTAACTGAACTGTAGGATACGGACATATTTAACTGAACTGTAGGATACGGACATATTTAACTGCACGGTAGGATATGGACATATTTAACTGAACTGTAGGATACGGACATATTTAACTGAACTGTAGGATACGGACATATTTAACTGCACGGTAGGATACGGACATATTTAACTGAACTGTAGGATACGGACATATTTATCTGAACTGTAGGATACGGACATATTTATCTGAACTGTAGGATACGGACATATTTAACTTAACTGAACTGTAGGATACGGACATATTTATCTGAACTGTAGGATACGGACATATTTAACTGAACTGTAGGATACGGACATATTTAACTGAACTGTAGGATACGGACATATTTAACTGCACTGTAGGATACGGACATATTTAACTGAACTGTAGGATACGGACATATTTAACTGAACTGTAGGATACGGACATATTTAACTGCACTGTAGGATACGGACATATTTAACTGAACTGTAGGATACGGACATATTTAACTGAACTGTAGGATACGGACATATTTAACTGCACTGTAGGATACGGACATATTTAACTGAACTGTAGGATACGGACATATTTAACTGAACTGTAGGATACGGACATATTTAACTGCACTGTAGGATACGGACATATTTAACTGAACTGTAGGATACGGACATATTTAACTGAACTGTAGGATACGGACATATTTAACTGCACTGTAGGATACGGACATATTTAACTGAACTGTAGGATACGGACATATTTAACTGAACTGTAGGATACGGACATATTTAACTGCACTGTAGGATACGGACATATTTAACTGAACTGTAGGATACGGACATATTTAACTGAACTGTAGGATACGGACATATTTATCTGAACTGTAGGATACGGACATATTTATCTGAACTGTAGGATACGGACATATTTAACTTAACTGAACTGTAGGATATGGACATATTTATCTGAACTGTAGGATACGGACATATTTATCTGAACTGTAGGATACGGACATATTTAACTTAACTGAACTGTAGGATACGGACATATTTAACTTAACTGAACTGTAGGATACGGACATATTTAACTTAACTGAACTGTAGGATATGGACATATTTAACTTAACTGAACTGTAGGATACGGACATATTTATCTGAACTGTAGGATACGGACATATTTAACTTAACTGAACTGTAGGATATGGACATATTTAACTGGATGGAATCAGCAATCACATCGATCACACATATAATTATTTACACATTAACATACACAATTGACTCAATTACACAATTACCTGTCTGTGGACCGACCAAGCATGCACGTGCTGTCACATCTGTTATCTGTGCATCACATAGTGTGCTGTTGTTTAGCTGTAGCAAACCAGAAGACATGATCTAATTATTAGATAAGAGAAATGGTAGTTTGTTGACTTCCAAACAGGCCAGCGTGGCGAAATCCGTGACCAATACAGAAACGCACACAGCAAGTCCGCCTCCGTGGTCGAGTGGTTAAGGTCGCTGACTTGAATACCACTGTAACCTATCATCACTGATGGCCACGGGTTCGAGCCCCGCTCAGACCGTGTCTCATTTATATGAAAAAGTTGGCAGTTTCTTACGGAGGTTGGTGCACCCAAGTACTGGTTAACCGCTGCAGCCTGTCCAGGAAAGGTGTTGTTAAGTAAACTGCCGCCGGCGATATAGCCCGAAATGTTGCTGATGCAGGCGTAAAACCCGAAACATAACATATAACACACACAGCAACCAAATACAACCGTATCGAACAATACCATGTACTAGGAGTTCGAGCCCCGCTGGAGCCGTTACGATTGTGCCCTTAGGCAAGGCATTTAAATTCCACGTTGCCTCTTCTCTCTCCCTCGTGACGATGGATTCCACCAGGAATGAGGTCTCGAGAGTGATTAATATTAGTACTAATTTTATAGTAAATAGTTTATTTTAGTGACACGTGCTATTACATAGTTACAGTACATACATATAAACAACTAAATATAGCACCAACCATAATTCACCTGGCAAGGCATTTAAATTCCACATTGCCTCTTCTCTATCCCTCGTGGCGATGGATTCCATCTGTAATGAGGTCTCGAGAATGATTAATATAAGTTGAAATAACTTGTTTCGCAATCGAACTAAAATAAATTTGTATAAATATTCACCTGTATATATAATCGTTATAACATGGTATATAAGTCACTGTGATTATATTAACAATCGGTTATTCAGTCATTGCAAGTATGTGCTGGTCAGGGGTGTATCCAGGATTTTCTGAGGGGGGGGGGTGCCGAGATTGGTTGGCCGAGCTAAAACAGCGTGGGTGTACACATTACTAGAAATGACCAGTTAAACTTGGTGTCATGTGCCTTCAGCTACTCTAGAGCTTTTTTGAAGTTAGTGAGTTGTCTGCTCACAAGCACACCCAGGTCTATACCCTGACGACCAACACCAAACAGTATACAAGGTAAGCAGAAACCTCCATCAGCTTGCACACTATACTCCAACCAGCTATACCTCTGCAACCAGCTTGCACACTATACTCCAACCAGCTATACCTCTGCAACCAGCCTGACTGGAAACGTCTCTGGGAACCACGCTTGTCTGGTCTGCCTGGAAACTGGAAGTTAGGTGGTGGGATGTAGCGGTTAGTCAGCTTCTTGAACCTCTTTTCACTAGTCAGTGTGCGCCTTTCATTATATGAAGCATACGTAGCAATGCCACAATCTTTAGGTTCACTTGTCTCAACTGTAGGTACAGGGTCACACCTGACAGATGAGATCTCCTGAGAGTAATCAGGAAACTGACTGGTAGAAGGCCTGGTAGAAGGCCTTTGCATAAACTTGAACATGGAAGACTGTCGCAGAGCCATGGTGGTGGCTAGTGTGACTTGAACTGATGATGATGATTCAGTTTATTTATCCTCGCCGCTGGCAAACCATATGACTTGAACTTGTTGGTGTTTTACGTTTATTTATCGTCGCTACCAGTTGCCCATATGAGCGACGTCTCCTGAAGAGTTTAGTAATTTTAGATTTATGGAGGATAGTGCAATGATACAGACAGAGCCATTCCAGAATCTCCTCGGGTATTTTTACGTGTTCGGTGTAAAGCACCGACACGAGACCTCTGAAAGACTGTTAATTGTATTAGGGTCAGACGGGGAACGAACCTGCGATCCCTGGATTACCAGTCCAGCGTGTTACCACTGGACTACTTTTTTGGTTTTTGTTTGTTTTTTGTTGTTTTATGTTTATTTATCGTCGCTACCGGTTGCCCATATGAGCGACGCCTCCTGAATATGTTAGTCATTTTAGATTTTGGAGGATAGTGCATGATACAGACCCATTCCAGAGTCTCCTCTGGTTCTTTTACGTGCACGGTGCAAAGCACCGACACTAGACCTCGGTTTAACGTCCCATCTGAAAGACTGTTAATTTTATTAGGGTCAGACGGGGGATCGAACCTGCGATCCCTGGATTACCAGTCCAGCGTGTTATCACTGGACTACAGATCCGTCTCCCACTGGACTACAGATCCGTCTGTTATATATATAATAACAACATCACACTTTTCATAATAAAGTTCGACTACCTGAGAATACTGTAAATAGGCAGGTAACATTGTTAATACACAACTGTACATAGTGGGTATATAATTTATGCAATTTGAGACTTGTATACTTAAATTCAATGTTGGTAATATGGTATCTAGTAACTCTACTAGAGAGTGGTAATGTATTTTTATATTGACATTTTATGCATTATATGTGTCTGCGTAGATTGATATATATATGATATCTTTATTTCTGTCTCATCTATGTACAGTACATACATTTCAAGTTATATTATAACATACATAACCATTATACCAATGAGAATTCTAAGAGGCAATGTATGTTCCTTTAATGTCAAACCCCTTGTGGGAACTTAGACATGTTTTCCTGGGCAGGTTTAGCCGACCTAAGCGATTAACCAGTACTAAGCAATGTGTGTGAGGTACCTTGCTCAATGACACTACATACGTGGCCTGACCGAGTATCGAACCCGGGACCGTTCGATTCCAAATCCGACGCTCTACCACTGGACCACGGACGCCACACGTGGTGTCATAATATCATATTACAATACGTTAAGCCACACATACCACACAACGAAGAGTTTTACCATATACACGAACTACCATACCATACTCTTAATGAAACACTAACACGTGCCTGCGGGCGTGACATAGAAGTACATGTGTATGGTAAACGTGATCTAAACAAGCACCGTCTACTTCGAAAACAGAATAAAACTGCAATGTCATATTGCAAAATAAAGCGTAGTTGCCAGCAATACATCGACATGCAATCTGGACAAAACCATTTAATTAAGGCAATTACCAGATTCGTCGAGACACTCTGCCGCGGGATTGAATATAGGAGACATTTTGACGTGAAGTCTGATTGATCAATATACTGGACACTGGTAGCTTACTATTATAATATAAGACCAACGTAACTGTATATAACAGGTAGAGGCGAACAAACTATTTGAATATTGGCTGAAAATGAACCATGTGCATTATTCCACAACTCATGTATTGGAATTCTTGTCATTTGTAATTGTAAAAACTGTTAAACGATTTGAATATTTACGGTTCAATATGACATATGAAAATTATATGATTACGTTAACTTTCTGATTGGTTGAGCCTAGAGCAAATTTCCGACACAACCAATTTATTATCAGATTGAGTTTGAGAACAGATTTGTAACTTCAGAATCATGCTGATTGTAAATCAGTCAATTCTGATTGTAAATCCGTCAATTCTGATTGAAATCCGTCGATTCTGATTGTAAATCCGTCAATTCTTATTGAAATCCGTCAATTCTGATTGTAAATCCGTCAATTCTGATTGAAATCCGTCAATTCTTATTGAAATCCGTCAAGTCTGATTGTCAATCGGTCAATTCTGATTGAAATCCGTCAATTCTGATTGTCAATCGGTCAATTTTGATTGTAAATCCGTCAATTCTGATTGTAAATCCGTCGATTTTGATTGTAAATCCGTCAATTCTGATTGTAAATCCGTCGATTTTGATTGTAAATCCGTCAATTCTGATGTATGTATACGTCAATTCTGATGTATGTATACGTCAATGCTGATTGTATGTATAGAGTACGTCAATTCTGATTGAAATACGTCAATTACGATTGTAAATCCGTCGATTTTGATTGTAAAATCGGTCAATGCTGATGATATGTATACGTCAATGTTGAGAGTATATACACGTCAATGATGACGTATTAATTGTAAATCCGTCGATTTTGATTGTAAATCCGTCAATTCTGATTGTAAATCCGTCGATTTTGATTGTAAATCCGTCAATTCTGATGTATGTATACGTCAATGCTGATTGTATGTATAGAGTACGTCAATTCTGATTGAAATACGTCAATTATGATTGTAAATCCGTCGATTTTGATTGTAAAATCGGTCAATGCTGATGATATGTATACGTCAATGTTGAGAGTATATACACGCCAATGCTGATTGTATGTATAAAGTACGTCAATGCTGATTGTATGCATAGAGTACGTCAATGCTGATTGTGTGTATACGTCAATGCTGATGATATGTATACGTCAATGTTGAGAGTATATACACGTCAATGATGACGTATTAATTGTAAATCCGTCGATTTTGATTGTAAATCCGTCAATTCTGATTGTAAATCCGTCGATTTTGATTGTAAATCCGTCAATTCTGATGTATGTATACGTCAATGCTGATTGTATGTATAGAGTACGTCAATTCTGATTGAAATACGTCAATTATGATTGTAAATCCGTCGATTTTGATTGTAAAATCGGTCAATGCTGATGATATGTATACGTCAATGTTGAGAGTATATACACGCCAATGCTGATTGTATGTATAAAGTACGTCAATGCTGATTGTATGCATAGAGTACGTCAATGCTGATTGTGTGTATACGTCAATGATGAGAGTATATACACGTCAATGCTGATTGTATGTATATAGTACGTCAATGCTGATTGTATGCATAGAGTACGTCAATGCTGAGTGTGTGTAGACGTCAATGCTGAGAGTATTATACACGTCAATGCTGATTGTATGTATAGAGTACGTCAATGCTGATTGTGTGTATAGAGTACGTCAATGCTGATTGTGTGTAGACGTCAATGCTGAGAGTATATCTGCTCGTCAATGCTGAGTTTATGTATAAAGTACGTCAATGCTGATTGTATGCATATAGTACGTTAATGCTGATTGTGTGTATAAAGTACGTCAATGCTGATTGTATGCATATAGTACGTCAATGCTGATTGTGTGTAGACGTCAATGCTGATAGTATATACACGTCAATGCTGATTGTATGTATAAAGTAGGTCAATGCTGATTGTATGCATATAGTACGTCAATGCTGATTGTGTGTAGACGTCAATGCTGTGAGTATATACACGTCAATACTGATTGTATGTATAGAGTACGTCAATGCTGATTGTGTGTAGACGCCAATGTTGAGAGTATATACACGTCAATGCTGACTGTATGTATAAAGTACGTCAATGCTGATTGTATGCATAGAGTACGTCAATGCTGATTGTGTGCATACGTCAATGCTGAGAGTATATCTGCTCGTCAATGCTGATTGTATGTATATAGTACGTCAATGCTGATTGTATGCATAGAGTACGTCAATGCTGAGTGTGTGTAGACGTCAATGCTGAGAGTATTATACACGTCAATGCTGATTGTGTGTAGACGTCAATGCTGTGAGTATATACACGTCAATGCTGATTGTGTGTAGACGTCAATGTTGAGAGTATATACACGTCAATGCTGATTGTATGTATAAAGTACGTCAATGCTGATTGTATGCATAGAGTACGTCAATGCTGATTGTGTGCATACGTCAATGCTGAGAGTATATCTGCTCGTCAATGCTGATTGTATGTATATAGTACGTCAATGCTGATTGTATGCATAGAGTACGTCAATGCTGAGTTTGTGTAGACGTCAATGCTGAGAGTATTATACACGTCAATGATGATTGTGTGTAGACGTCAATGCTGAGAGTTTATACACGTCAATGCTGATTGTATGATAGAGTACGTCAATGCTGATTGTGTGTAGATGTCAATGCTGAGTATATGTATACGTCAATACTGAATATATGTATACGTCAATGCTGATAGTATATATACATCAATGCTGAGTGTGTGTATACGTTAATGCTGATTGTATATATACGTCAATGCTTGTAGTATATATACGTCAATGCTGATTGTATATATACGTCAATGCTGAGTGTGTGTATACGTTAATGCTGATTGTATATATACGTCAATGCTGGTAGTATATATACGTCAATGCTGATTGTATATATACGTTAATGTGTATTGTATATGTACGTCAATGCTGAGTATGTGTATACGACAATGTTGATTGTAAATACGTCAATGTTGATTGTATACATACGTCAATGCTGATTGTATACATACGTCAATGCTGATTGGGTGTATACGACAATTGGGATTATTAAATACGTCAATGCTGATTGTATATATACGTCAATGCTGATTGTATACATACGTCAATGCTGATTGTATATATACGTCAATGCTGTTTGTATATACACGTCAATGCTGATTGTATATATACGTCAATGCTGATTGTATATATACGTCAATGCTGATTGTATATATACGTCAATGCTGATTGTATATATACGTCAATGCTGATTGTATATATACGTCAATGCTGATTGTATATATACGTCAATGCTGATTGCATATATACGTTAATGCTGATTGTATATATACGTCAATGCTGATTGTATACATACGTCAATGCTGATTGTATATATACGTCAATGCTGATTGTATATATAGGTCAATGCTGATTGTATATATACGTCAATGCTGATTGTATATATATGTCAATACTGATTGTATATATACGTCAATGCTGATTGTATATATACGTCAATGCTGATTGCATATATACGTCAATGCTGATTGCATATATACGTCAATGCTGATTGTATATATACGATAATGCTGATGATTGCATACATACGTCAATGCTGATTGTATACATACGTCAATGCTGATTGTATACATACGTCAATTCTGATTGCATATGTACGGCAATGCTGAGTATGTGTATACGACAATGTTGATTGTAAATACGTCAATGTTGATTGTATATAGACATCAATGTGTACTGTATATACGTGAATGCTGATTGTATATATACGGCAATGCTGATTGTGTGTAGACGACAATGCTGAGAGTATTATACACGTCAATGCTGATTGTGTGTAGACGTCAATGCTGTGAGTATATACACGTCAATGCTGATTGTGTGTAGACGTCAATGTTGAGAGTATATACACGTCAATGCTGATTGTATGTATAAAGTACGTCAATGCTGATTGTATGCATATAGTACGTCAATGCTGATTGTGTGCATACGTCAATGCTGAGAGTATATCTGCTCGTCAATGCTGATTGTATGTATATAGTACGTCAATGCTGATTGTATGCATAGAGTACGTCAATGCTGAGTGTGTGTAGACGTCAATGCTGAGAGTATTATACACGTCAATGCTGATTGTGTGTAGACGTCAATGCTGAGAGTTTATACACGTCAATGCTGATTGTATGATAGAGTACGTCAATGCTGATTGTGTGTAGATGTCAATGCTGAGTATATGTATACGTCAATACTGAATATATGTATACGTCAATGCTGATAGTATATATACATCAATGCTGAGTGTGTGTATACGTTAATGCTGATTGTATATATACGTCAATGCTTGTAGTATATATACGTCAATGCTGATTGTATATATACGTCAATGCTGAGTGTGTGTATACGTTAATGTTGATTGTATATATACGTCAATGCTGGTAGTATATATACGTCAATGCTGATTGTATATATACGTCAATGCTGATTGTGTGTAGACGGCAATGCTGTTTGTATATATACGTCAATGCTGATTGTATATATACGTTAATGTGTATTGTATATGTACGTCAATGCTGAGTATGTGTATACGACAATGTTGATTGTAAATACGTCAATGTTGATTGTATACATACGTCAATGCTGATTGTATACATACGTCAATGCTAATTGGGTGTATACGACAATTGGGATTATTAAATACGTCAATGCTGATTGTATATATACGTCAATGCTGATTGTATACATACGTCAATGCTGATTGTATATATACGTCAATGCTGTTTGTATATACACGTCAATGCTGATTGTATATATACGTCAATGCTGATTGTATATATAGGAGGTCAATGCTGATTGTATATATACGTCAATGCTGATTGTATATATACGTCAATGCTGATTGTATATATACGTCAATGCTGATTGTATATATACGTCAATGCTGATTGTATATATACGTTAATGCTGATTGTATATATACGTCAATGCTGATTGTATACATACGTCAATGCTGATTGTATACATACGTCAATGCTGATTGTATATATACGTCAATGCTGATTGTATATATAGGTCAATGCTGATTGTATATATACGTCAATGCTGATTGTATATATACGTCAATACTGATTGTATATATACGTCAATGCTGATTGTATATATATGTCAATACTGATTGTATATATACGTCAATGCTGATTGTATATATACGATAATGCTGATGATTGCATATACATACGTCAATGCTGATTGTATACATACGTCAATGCTGATTGTATACATACGTCAATGCTGATTGCATATGTACGGCAATGTTGAGTATGTGTATACGACAATGTTGATTGTAAATACGTCAATGTTGATTGTATATAGACATCAATGTGTACTGTATATACGTGAATGCTGATTGTATATATACGGCAATGCTGATTGTGTGTAGACGTCAATGCTGATTGTATATATACGTCAATGCTGATTGTATACATATGTCAATGCTGATTGTATACATACGTCAATGCTGATTGTAGATACATCAATATTGATTGTATATATACGTCAATGCTGATTGTATACATACGGCAATGCTGATTGTATATATACGGCAATGCTGATTGTATACATACGGCAATGCTGATTGTATATATACGTCAATGCTGATTGTATACATACGGCAATGCTGATTGTATATATACGGCAATGCTGATTGTGTGTAGACGTCAATGCTGATTGTATATATACGTCAATGCTGTTTGTATATATACGTCAACACTGATTGTATACATACGTCAATGCTGATTGTATACATACGTCAATGCTGATTGTATACATACGTCAATGCTGATTGTATATATATGTCAATACTGATTGTATATATACGTCAATGCTGATTGTATACATACGTCAATGCTGATTGTATATATACGTCAATGCTGATTGTATATATACGTCAATGCTGATTGTATATATACGTCAATGCTGATTGTATACATACGTCAATGCTGATTGTATATATACGTCAATGCTGATTGTATACATACGTCAATGCTGATTGTATACATACGTCAATGCTGATTGTATATATACGTCAATGCTGATTGTATATATACGTCAATGCTGATTGTATATATACGTCAATGCTGATTGTATATATACGTCAATGCTGATTGTATATATACGTCAATGCTGATTGTATATATACGATAATGCTGATGATTGTATACATACGTCAATGCTGATTGTATACATACGTCAATGCTGATTGTATACATATGTCAATACTGAGTGTATATATACGATAATGCTGATTGTATATATACGTCAATGCTGATTAATATATATGTCATGTTGAGAGTATGTACACGTCAATGCTGATTAATATATATGTCATGTTGAGAGTATGTACATGTCAATGCTGATTAATATATATGTCATGTTGAGAGTATGTACATGTCAATGCTGATTAATATATATGTCATGTTGAGAGTATGTACACGTCAATGCTGATTACTATATATGTCATGTTGAGAGTATGTACACGTCAATGCTGATTAATATATATGTCATGTTGAGAGTATGTACACGTCAATGCTGATTAATATATATGTCATGTTGAGAGTATGTACATGTCAATGCTGATTAATATATATGTCATGTTGAGAGTATGTACATGTCAATGCTGATTAATATATATGTCATGTTGAGAGTATGTACACGTCAATGCTGATTAATATATATGTCATGTTGAGAGTATGTACACGTCAATGCTGATTAATATATATGTCATGTTGAGAGTATGTACACGTCAATGCTGATTAATATATATGTCATGTTGAGAGTATGTACATGTCAATGCTGATTAATATATATGTCATGTTGAGAGTATGTACACGTCAATGCTGATTAATATATATGTCATGTTGAGAGTATGTACATGTCAATGCTGATTAATATATATGTCATGTTGAGAGTATGTACACGTCAATGCTGATTACTATATATGTCATGTTGAGAGTATGTACACGTCAATGCTGATTAATATATATGTCGTGTTGAGAGTATGTACACGTCAATGCTGATTAATATATATGTCATGTTGAGAGTATGTACATGTCAATGCTGATTAATATATATGTCATGTTGAGAGTATGTACACGTCAATGCTGATTAATATATATGTCATTTTGAGAGTATGTACACGTCAATGCTGATCTTACGCTTTATTATTTATAACTAACTCAGACTGTTTTCCAAATATAGTCACCAGATGTAATGCGTTTAAAATGTCGTGTTAAGATTTTACAAATAGCGTTGTATCATCTGCACCTGATTGTTGCTATTTTTATTTCAATTCCTGTACTATTATCTGCTTTTCGAATTCGAATAGCTAAGATTTCTGCCGCTAGAATAAATAAAACAGATGATAATTGACACCCCTGTTTAATTCCACGTGTTAGAGTGAAGTTTCTAGATTTGTGTTCATTATTAAATACACACGAGTTTATATCAGCATAACAGTTTCAACCCATTGAATAAAACTTGTTTTAAAACCGAAGTAGTTTAGAGCACTGAATAAAAAGTTCCATTCTAAAGTGTCGTATGCTGAAATCCAGATACACGATAGCAGCTTCTATTTATAATGTGTCCGCATAGTCAATAATGTCTTGTATACTTTGGATATTAAAGCCAATAAATCTATTTTTATGTCTCCTTGTTGGTCTAAACTGACACTTTTAGTGATTATTTTTTGTAAACGATTTGCTAATTTTTGCTATAATATTTTGACATCCACACAAAGTAAAGAAATTGGTCTATAGTTTTCTAAAGAAAGTGGGTCGCCCTTTTTGTATATTAATGATACTTTCATTTAAAGAATTTCTTAGTATATGTCCAATATTATTCCAAAACTCTTTGTAGAATTCTGCCGGTATTCAATCAACTTTTATTTGGTTTCATTTCAAAAATTGCTTTTTTAACGTCCTCCATTGAAAATATTCCTTCGCATATATCTGCTACCTCTTCAGTGAGTTTTTGTTCATGAGGAGTACTTTCTAAATAAGAGTTAATATCATCTTTTTTAGTTTCATTTGTTGTGTATAGCTGCTCGTAATATTTAATTATTTCATCTAAGATTAGTGTTTCATCTTTAGTTATTTTATTGTTTACTCTAAGAGAATTAATTGACTTTTTTGTTTGTCTTGATTTCTCTATACTTAAGAAGTATTTAGTGTTTTTTCGCCCTCCTCTATGTCCTTTATACGTGATCTAACTTGGACCTCTTTGGCTTTTACGTCATAGAGTTCTTGAATATCGTTTTCTAGATACTTTATTTCTTGTGTGTTATTAGATTCTATTTCGGTTTTTTTATTAATGTATTTAGTTTAGCTTCTAGTTTACGTATCGGATTTTGCCTTTGCTTAGCTTTGAATGTAGAATAATTCATCGATTCTGATTTTATTTCTATCTTAAATAGTTGCCAAATATTGTGCCAAAACAGCTATTTTGCACACGATACTAAGTATTGTGATTGTCTAATGTATATATTATAAATAGAAATGACCGTACTATATTTATGCAATATTCGCGCCTAAAATCAACTAGCTATTTTGGCGCGCAAAAAGAATGATTACATGAGAACTTAATTTGTGTATCGTTAATTTAGCTTACCGCGAGGCTGATGTACGTAAATATTACCTCACAGCGAGAGATTATGTAATAGTTGTCGGTTTCTTATGATGAGGCGCCAATATGTCTGGCTGTTTCATTAAAGTTACGATTTTGATTTCGTAAGGTCAAAGGTGGTCAGCGCCACGCTGTCTGACTGAAATGTATATAATTCCGAGTAATATTAAAGAGAAATCAGAGCACAAAAGGCTGTCCTTATGCAAGGATTGATTGTATATCTCAAATAGAAAACAATTACTGTTTCTATGACACTAAAGACGAGATGTCTTCAGTATACTAATTTAATATACTTATAAAACGAACTATAAACTGAACTTAAGTGTTACGGACACATTGGGTAGCGATGGATTAAGTAGCACCGTATTGCTTGAATAGAATATGTGATAGCTAATATAATAAGATAAGAGATACAAATTATCTCTATTATATAGCGGTAATAAATTGATACCAGAACAGTACTGTGAGATATTGAAGTTATTGAGAGACGCGAGCGGCTGATCAACGTAGACAGTCTAATTGAGATATCCTTGATTGTATATTGAAGATTAAAAATGTAATCCAATTATCGACAGGGCGGTGATCTATAAAAAAATTAATATATGAAACTTGAAACTATAAAGACACTAGAAATTAATGAGGCTTGAAGTGACTATTATATAGATAAGAGATCAGATATTCACGAGATGTGAATAAACGAAATAGGAGAATATAAAAAGAGACGATAGAGTAAAATAGATAGAAAAGAACTTTGTGTTACGTTATTGTTGAATTGATAGAGAACTGAAATATACCCCTAGACAACCGACCAGAGAGTTTATACATCTTAAACCTTGGAAAGAGCCGTAAATAGACCAGACGTAGAGTAAGAGCCGACGAGGGGGGACGCCACAATATCTACTCTGTTTTATAAATCATGGTTTCAAGAACATCCAAGATATATATGATTTTCAAAATCATAAATTTTATTATTTCATTACTCTGAAAAGTATATACGGCATTGCGAATGGAGACTTCCTGAAACATCATAAACTAATTTCTAATATTTCTCATTAAATGAAAGAGAAGCTATTCTTGGAAACAGGGATGGAGGAAACATTAGAAGCATTACTAAGAAGCATTACAAAACTTAAAAGACCAAATAAACTTCTATATAATTCATGCATGAAAAAATATAACACTTCCAAAGAATAAGCTGAGAAAATTGGAATAACTGTTACGAACATTTAAACTAGAAGAATATTTACATGGTTTCCAACAAATCTACTATTGATACAAAACTAATAACCTTCCAGTACAAATATATAATGAGAATTGTTCCTACAAATAAACACCTACATACATGTAAACTGGTTAACTCTAGTCTATGTGACCTCTGTGACAGACATATTGAAACCGTGGAACATCTCTTCTCGGAATGTAGTCAAACTCAACATGTCTGGTCAAATATGAATACGTTGCTCAAACAAAATAAAATAGATAACAATATCTTTCGGTTATGATGGGAATATCAGCTCCACAGATCTTATTAATTTTATTCTGGTACTAGGCAAATACTACATATATAAATGCCCCTGTCTTTACTCATTTTATAAATTATCTGAAAGAGAGAAAAGAAATAGAGAAACATATAGCAATGATAAAAGACAAAATATATATTCATAACAAAAATGGGACCAGTTTATATCTTGATACGTTGACGGCAGTAAAATATATGAAAACATTATGACAATGTGTGTGCGTGGAGTGGCTAGAATTGTCCTCTATTTTCACTTCTCTCTACTTATCCTCCTCTATTCTGCTGTATATAAACTGTGATCTAAATTATATATATATTGTACTTATGCGCTATCTTCTATATTCTAATCTGTTTCTCATCCTCCTATGTACATAAACAGATATATCTCTATAATGATAGAACTATGTAGCTGTGCTTCAACAGTATATCAAATGTTATACTGTAATACGGTGAAATTGTATTTATGTTTCTGTGTATGTAAATATGACAAAATAAATAAACGGGTTGCTCCATGGCAACTCAAAAATAAATAAAAGAAGAATACTTAATACATGCGGGTCTAATGTGAGTGTTTAAAATTAAAGGAATTATTTTTTCATCAATCAGCCAAAGGTCAATTCTACTCTTTTTCAATACCATATTTTCGACGTATATTGTTTTTTTTTCTGGGTTAAAATGTTTCCAGACATCTTTAACTTTGTTTGATTTTAAAAATTCAGTCAGGCCTTTTCCAGGTTTAGATGTTCGATTCGTATTAGCGCTAACACTTCTAATATGTCATTCATGTCTCCTCCTGTAATTAGGTATCCTTGTGCGTGTTCATTTCATTTGTTAGATACTTGTAGATAAAAGTTTCTACTATTTCTACTCTATATGTATTGTTCTCTATTAGTAAATTGATTAATTGATCTGCCATTTACATCTGTTAATGAATCTATGTACTCATATTTTAAAGATTTATTTATAAATATGGAAGTACCTCTGCTATTATTTGACCCAAATGAATGAAACATTTCCCAATCATTAGATTCTCGTGATACTGTGTCCATTAAGACATTGATAAATGAGTTTCTTGCATACATAATACGTGTACTTACTGCATTAAAATATATTGTTTCAAGCGTTCTCTTTTGTTTCTATCGCGTAACCCAAGTACATTCAAGGACAGAAAGTGAATAGCTTGTGTCATAGTGCTAAATTTCCACAAGAGACAGGTTTATCATTAATTCGTGTGATTTGGTAAGAACTAGTGTGGAATACAAAGATTCCTCGAAAATGAGATGAAAGAAAGGTAAGCTTTGTATTGTGTGTGCTAAGGTCAATACTCATACATAGTATTACATGCCGAGATATTTGACTGATACATAGAGCATAATATACCGTGCATGTACTGGACATTTCCGAATAACAGTTGTGTACAACTCTATACCTTTGTTACAATCTTTGAAATTTAAGAGTTCGTTTCTTCTACCTGTAGGCAAACACATTTTACAGTGATATTTCAAATAAAACATATTACACAATAATGCTATACGACAATATGAATATACACCAATGTTATACAGCGCTTGGTTGGTAGTCGCGATACGATACGCTATCAAGTACAAATTCTTACTACTTATGTGTGTGTGTGTGGTTACGTTTATTGATCGTCGCTACCGGTTGCCCATATGAGCGACGCCTCCTGAAGAGATTAGTCATTTTAGATTTTGGAGGATAGTGCAATGATACAGACAGAGACACATTCCAGAGTCTCCTCTGTTTCTTTTACGTGCATGGTGTAAAGCACCGACACGAGACCTCGGTTTAACGTCCCATCTGAAAGACTGTTAATTTTATTAGGGTCAGACGGGGGATCGAACCTGCGATCCCTGGATTACCAGTCCAGCGTGTTACCACTGGACTACATATCCGTCTGTTCATACTACTTACATAATGCATAGCGGTTATATAGTAATATCTAATCAAGTTAACACTACAAAAAATTCATTTCAGTTATTTTTCGAAAGACTGTCAGTGTCATTACACAGCGATATACAGTTTTCAATAAAGTTCTGGAATTAACTATATAGTTCTACGTGAATGACATATAATTGGAAGAATGTACGTAAATGTTAGTAAAGCTATAGTTCTACTGTATTTTAGTGGAGTGGGTTTACGCAAATAGCAGTCATTTTTAACATGTAATGCTACCTCAAAACACTGCAGTGATGACACTAGTTTAATGATAGAATGGTTATATTTTTGACCCGTCAACTATACAGAAGTACATTTGTTTCAAATTTTTTAGCAATCTCTAGAATTATTGGTACAACACAAAGTATGCTATTCTTGACTTCATACATGTGGCTAAAATTGATCACGTTTGCTTTATAATGTAACATAATATTAGTATTTCTATATTCTCTATCCGATATATGATTCACAGTCAATGTAACATAATATTAGGATTTCTATATTCTCTATCCGATATATCATTCACAGTCAATGTAACATAATATTAGGATTTCTATATTCTCTATCCGATATATCATTCACAGTCAATGTAACATAATATTAGGATTTCTATATTCTCTATCCGATATATGATTCACAGTCAATGTAACATAATATTAGGATTTCTATATTCTCTATCCGATATATATATATATATATGATTCACAGTCAATGTAACATAATATTAGGATTTCTATATTCTCTATCCGATATATCATTCACAGTCAATGTAACATAATATTAGGATTTCTATATTCTCTATCCGATATATGATTCGCAGTCAATGTAACATAATATTAGGATTTCTATAAACTCTATCCGATATATGATTCGCAGTCAATGTAACATAATATTAGGATTTCTATATTCTCTATCCGATATATGATTCGCAGTCAATGTAACATAATATTAGGATTTCTATATTCTCTATCCGATATATATATATATATATATATATATATATATATGATTCACAGTCAATGTAACATAATATTAGGATTTCTATATTCTCTATCCGATATATGATTCGCAGTCAATGTAACATAATATTAGGATTTCTATATACTCTATCCGATATATGATTCGCAGTTGATGTAACATACTATTAGGATTTCTATATTCGATATCCGATATATGATTCGCAGTCAATGTAACATAATATTAGGATTTCTATATACTCTATCCGATATATGATTCACAGTCAATGTAACATAATATTAGGATTTCTATATTCTCTATCCGATATATGATTCGCAGTCAATGTAACATAATATTAGGATTTCTATATACTCTATCCGATATATGATTCGCAGTTGATGTAACATACTATTAGGATTTCTATATTCGATATCCGATATATGATTCGCAGTCAATGTAACATAATATTAGGATTTCTATATACTCTATCCGATATATGATTCACAGTCAATGTAACATAATATTAGGATTTCTATATACTCTATCCGATATATGATTCACAGTCAATGTAACATAATATTAGGATTTCTATATACTCTATCCGATATATGATTCGCAGTCAATGTAACATAATATTATCATTTCTATATTCTCTATCCGATATATCATTCGCAGTCAATGTAACATAATATTAGGATTTCTATATACTCTATCCGATATATGATTCACAGTCAATGTAACATAATATTAGGATTTCTATATTCTCTATCCGATATATGATTCACAGTCAATGTAACATAATATTAGGATTTCTATATACTCTATCCGATATATGATTCGCAGTTGATGTAACATACTATTAGGATTTCTATATTCGATATCCGATATATGATTCGCAGTCAATGTAACATAATATTAGGATTTCTATATTCTCTATCCGATATATGATTCACAGTCAATGTAACATAATATTAGGATTTCTATATACTCTATCCGATATATCATTCGCAGTCAATGTAACATAATATTATCATTTCTATATTCTCTATCCGATATATCATTCGCAGTCAATGTAACATAATATTAGGATTTCTATATACTCTATCCGATATATGATTCACAGTCAATGTAACATAATATTAGGATTTCTATATTCTCTATCCGATATATGATTCGCAGTCAATGGTAAGACTAGAAATGAGCGTAGAAGTACTGAGCGTATTCGGTAAGTACATATACACATACTTCAACATTATTAATACTAAGATCAACATTAATAGGTCTGTGATAATGTTATTATTTCTACAAATATTATTTCTACAAATGTATGCATTTACTGCTGCAATAAAACACTGTGAGAATAGCAATATTATATAATAATTGTAACATTTTGAATTGTTCTTATTTATACACTTGAATTTCTCAAACGAAATAAGTGTTTCGTGCATAGTTGTCCGTATGTCAATCTGAAATCGTTGATCTAATGCATAAGTCCATCTTGGAGAGGAATTATTATAAGTTTTCTGAAAACTTATTTTCCAATCCAAACCATTCACAATTTATGTAATTTGTAACATTGTTTGTGTTATACATGTAAATTTATTGGAATAAATAACTGTTTAAATCAAGTCCATCTTGGGTAGCATATAGTTTTACACATCACTATATATCGGTTACTTAACAGTTTTAAGTGTCATCGTTGGTATTTCACGATGTTTTCGCAAATAAATTGTTTATCTCTCAACTGCTCGACCGGCGTTGGTGGTGATCTGACCACTGACCCGGATTTGCTTTTGTTGGGAGTCACGTGTTTTTCGTTTTTCGCTTGGAAGAATTTATTATCCAACATGTATATTATTGGTTTGCGTTGATGGTTTTGCCTTCTTATGTTTACGCTTCTGTTTACCTTCGTGGGGTGTCCCGGGGGTGGAGCATTTGTGGAGTGATGTTCATCAGCGGTTGGGTGCGGTTGGGATGGTACATTGTTCTTCGGAGTGAGAGACGTAGACCTCTCCTCGTCGCCCGTGTTCTCGTAGCCATCCGTGTCCGTACCCGGACGAGATTTGTGTTCCGATTCAACATCGGACTGAGGGCACTGTGCCCTTTTGTGTCCCTCAACTGAACATTTTGAACACTCCCTTTCATTTGTGCATACTGCTATTCCATGACCTACTCCGAGACACTTCCCGCACATTATGTTCGCATTAAATTGTCCCTTATGGATGACCTTGGCCTTGAAATGCCCGACATGTACGAATCTTCCAAGAGGCTCAATCTATGCCAACATTACATTCAACATTGTATGCCAACATTATCCTCAACATGTTCAATCTATGCCAACATTACCCTCATCATGTTCAATCTATGCCAACATTACCCTCATCGTGTTCAATCTATGCTAACATTACCCTCAACATGTTCAATATTTGACAACATTACCCTCAACATCGTCAATCTTTGCCAACATTACCCTCAACACGTTCAATATATGCCAACATTACCTTCAACATGTTCAATATATGCCAAGATTACCCTCATCGTGTTCAATCTATGTCAATCTTACCCTCAACATGTTCAATATTTGCCAACATTACCCTCATCATGTTCAATCTATGCCAACCTCAACATGTTCAATCTATGCCAACATTACCCTCAACACGTTCAATATATGCCAACAGTACCTTCAACATGTTCAATATATGCCAACATTACCTTCAACATGTTCAATCTATGCCAACATTACCCTCAACATGTTCAATCTATGCCAACATTACCCTGAACATGTTCAATCTATGCTAACATTACCCTGAACATGTTCAATCTATGCCAACATTACCCTCTACACGTTCAATCTATGCAAACATTACCATCAACATGTTCAATCTATGCCAACATTACCCTCAACATGTTCAATCTATGCAAACATTACCATCAACATGTTCAATCTATGCCAACATTACCCTCAACATGTTCAATCTATGCTAACATTACCATCAACATGTTCAATCTATGCCATTATTACCTTCAACATGTTCAATCTTTGCCAACATTACCCTCAACATGTTCAATCTATGCCAACATTACCCTCAACATCGTCAACCTTTGCCAACATTACCCTCAACATGTTCAATCTTTGCCAACATTACCCTCAACATGTTCAATATATGCCAACATTACCCTCAAAATCTTCAGTCTAAGCCAACATTACCCTCAACATGTTCAATCTTTGCCAACATTACCCTCAACATCGTCAATCTTTGCCAACATTACCCTCAACATGTGCAATCTTTGCCAACATTACCCTCAACACGTTCAATCTATGCCAACATTACCCTCAACATCTTCAATCTATGCCAACATTACCCTCAACATCTTCAATCTATGCCAACATTACCCTCAACATGTTCAATCTATGCCAACATTACCCTCAACACGTTCAATCTATGCTAACATTACCCTCAACATGTTCAATATATGCTAACATTACTCTCAACACGTTCAATCTATGCCAACATTACCCTCAACATCTTCAATCTATGCCAACATTACCCTCAACATCTTCAATCTATGCCAACATTACCCTCAACATCTTCAATCTTTGCCAACATTACCCTCAACATCTTCAATCTATGCCAACATTACCCTCAACATCTTCAATCTTTGCCAACATTACCCTCAACATGTTCAAACTTTGCCAACATTACCCTCAACATCTTCAATCGTTGCCAACATTACCCTCAACATGTTCAATCGTTGCCAACATTACCCTCAACATCTTCAATCTATGCCAACATTACCCTCAACATCTTCAATATATGACAACATTACCCTCGACATCTTCAATATATGCCAACATTACCCTCAACTTGTTCAATCTATGCCAACATTACCCTGAACATGTTCAATCTATGCTAACATTACCCTGAACATGTTCAATCTATGCCAACATTACCATCAACATGTTCAATCTATGCTAACATTACCCTGAACATCTTCAATCTTTGCCAACATTACCCTCAACATCTTCAATCTTTGCCAACATTACCCTCAACATGTTCAAACTTTGCCAACATTACCCTCAACATCTTCAATCGTTGCCAACATTACCCTCAACATGTTCAATCGTTGCCAACATTACCCTCAATATCTTCAATCTATGCCAACATTACCCTCAACATCTTCAATCTATGCCAAAATTACCCTCGACATCTTCAATCTATGCCAACATTACCCTCAACATATTCAATCTATGCCAACATTACCCTCATCATGTTCAATCTATGCCAACATTACCCTCATCATGTTCAATCTATGCCAACATTACCCTCATCATGTTCAATCTATGCCAACATTACCCTCATCATGTTCAAGTGATGCATAAACATTTAGTACTTGATCAATTGTTATACTAGAACCATTTAAATCCACATTAACTATTCTCTCTCCCTCATCACAATTAGTGTAACTAATATTGTAGGAACTTGTTTCGCAATCAAGCTTAAAGAAAGATGTATGAACTATGTTTAATGTGGATGTTTGCAACGTCCACTACGACGAGACTAAAACACTAGACGTGTTCATATGGAACGCTATATCTGCCTTATCATGTGCACTTACATATTGCTATGTACAAATGGCATTGGGGTCTACACAAATGCCAGTATGTTCTGTAATTGTGGCCCAACCCATTTGTATTTTTATGCTATGTATTGTATCTTTATGTGTATGACATATGTTCTATTGATTTGCAAAAAAATATTGCTAAATAAAAATTTAAAAAATAAGTAAGTGTGCACAATAGGGCAGCTATGGTGTTCCATAAGTTCACACATTAATAGTATTATTCCCATCGCCTTTATGTCACTGTCTATAGCACCCGTTTCCGGGAAACATTCCAGGAGCTAAGCCAAGTCCAACAATACATTACCATGGCCTACATATAGTGACATAACTCTCAACAATGTGTGTAAGTGAAAAGAAGTTAGTGTAACATAAATAGCCGTTACGAGATTATATGTAGTTTCATTCACGTAACATGTTCTTATTGCACGTAAATGGTTCTGCGTGTGACAGTTGATTGCGCTAATAGTTCGCTTTAAGTCGGCAATTAATGCTGGAAACAAGAAAGAACGATATTGACTTGCTCTGGTTAGAAATTGCAAACACACGAAGTGATTATCGGCAAACTCTGGAGTGTAGTTCATTCCGCAAGGTTGAAGCTTTTCAGTGGCATGTCTTGTTAAATAGCTCTGAGTGCAAAAGAACATGTTCAGATGTGTCCTTTGCAATAAACCTAAATATGTCTTTTCATTGCAGTGCTGATAAACATTTATTGATAATCGAGTTTTAGTATTGTTAATTTGCAATTACTGTCTGAGAACCGATCCAACGGATATGATGGGCTACGGATATGTGTGGCCACGGATATGTTGGGCTACGGATATGTTGGGCTAAGGATATGTGTGGCCACGGATATGTTGGGCTACGGATATGTTGGGCCACGGATATGTGTGGCCACGGATATGTTGGGCTACGGATATGTGTGGCCACGGATATGTTGGGCCACGGATATGTGTGGCCACGGATATGTGTGGCCACGGATATGTGTGGCTACGGATATGTGTGGCCACGGATATGTGTGGCCACGGATATGTTGGGCTACGGATATGTGTGGCCACGGATATGTTGGGCTACGGATATGTTGGGCTACGGATATGTTGGGCTACGGATATGTTGGGCTACGGATATGTTCGACTACAGGCCATCTGCATCTTTCATTATATGATCATTACACGTTGGGGTGATTCGATGAATATCAAATAAAACTGGAAGTTTAGTAAGCCAAACAACCATATTGAAGTTACTGGAAGTCTAATAGTAATAAGGAATGCATTAAAGGAAAAACTTCGGCAAACTGTTTCCCCGCTTAAACAATCTATGACATTTATACCATCTATACCATCTATGTCACCTATTCCATCTTTGCAATCTATACAATCTATGCCATCTATACCATCTATACCATCTATACAATCTATGCTATCTATAGCACCTATACCATATATGCCATATATACAATCTATACCACCTATACCATCTATGACATCTATACCATCTATGACATCTATACCATCTATGACATCTATACAATCTATGCCATCTATACCATCTATACAATCTATGCTATCTATAGCACCTATACCATATATGCCATATATACAATCTATACCACCTATACCATCTATGACATCTATACAATCTATACCATCTATGCAATCTATACAATCAATACCATCTATATCATATATAACATTTATACCATCTATATCATCTGTGCAATATATACCATATATACCATTTATATCATATATACCATGTATATCATCTATACAATCTATACCATCTATATCACCTATGCGATCTGTGCCATATATACAATCTCATATATATAATCTATACCATCTATGCCATATATAGCACCTATACCATCTATACAATATATACAATCAATACCATCTATATCATCTATGCAATCAATACCATCTACAGAATCTATACCATCTATGACATATATGCAATACATACCATCTATACAATATATACCATCTATACCATCTAGTCCATATACATCATCTATACCATCTATATTATCTATACCATCTATACCACCTATGCCATCTGTACCATATATGCCATCTATACCATCTATACCACCTATACCATCGTACACATCTATGCCATCTATACCATCTATACCATCTATTCCATATATATCATCTATACTATCTATATTATCTATACCATCTATACCACCTATGCCATCTGTACCATATATGCCATCTATGTCATCTATATCATATATGCCATCTATACAATCTTTATCATCTATGCAATATAAACCGTCTATAAAATATTTACCATCTATATAATCTATACAATCTGTACAGTCTAAATAAGCTATATCATCTAAATAATATATACCATCTATAAAATCTAAGCAATATATACATACTATGCCATCTATGACACCTATACCATTTATACCATCTATACCATGTATACCATATGTACCACCTATACCATGTATGCCATCTATACCATCTATATCATCTATATAATCCATACCATCTGTACAATCTATACCATCTATACAATCTTTAACATCTATACCATCTATACAATATATGCCATCTATATTATCTATACCATCTATACCACCTATGCCATCTGTACCATATATGCCATCTATGTCATCTATATCATATATGCCATCTATACAATCTTTATCATCTATGCAATATAAACCGTCTATAAAATATTTACCATCTATATAATCTAAATAAGCTATATCATCTAAATAATATATACCATCTATAAAATCTAAGCAATATATACATTCTATGCCATCTATGACACCTATACCATTTATACCATCTATACCATGTATACCATATGTACCACCTATACCATGTATGCCATCTATACCATCTATATCATCTATATAATCCATACCATCTGTACAATCTATACCATCTATACAATCTTTAACATCTATACCATCTATACAATATATGCCATCTATATCATCTATACAATATATACCACCTATACCATTTATGCCATCTATACCATCTCTACAATCTATACCATCTCTACCATCTATACCATCTATATCATTTATACCATCTATGCAATATACACTTGACATTATACTAGAACCTAAATTTAGAATATCGTTAACCAAAATTCGGAAATCATCCCATGAACTAACAATAGCACAAGGGCGTTACACAAACTTACCATGGAATGAACGAATATGTATATATTGTAATTATGGAATGACCGAAAGTGAGTATCATTTCTTCTTATTTGCCCTTAATTTAGAGATTTAAGGAAACAATATCTGACACGCTACTATTACACTTGGCCTACCGAACAAGAGTGTATTAGCTTAATTACAGAGACTGAGAGGAATATTCTTCCAAACCTATCCAAATTTATATATTACGCACGTCTAGCAAGAAAAGAACAATTTTAGACACCACAACTATCTATGCTCTTCTGAAAATGTATCCATGCCTTTCCATTGTACTTTGTTTATGTATTGTTTGCTATAAATATGTCATCATATTTAATGCAATAAATATATTGAATTGAATATACCATCTATGCCATCTATACCATCTATACCATCTATACAATCTATACCATCTATACCATCTATACCATCTATACCATCTATACCATCTATACCATCTATGCCATCTATACCATCTATACCATCTATACCATCTATACCATATATACCATCTATACCATCTATGCCATCTATGCCATCTATGCCATCTATGCCATCTATACCATATATACCATCTATACAATATATGCCATCAATGCCATCTATGCCATCTATACCATCTATACAATCTATGCCATCTATGCCATCTATACCATATATACCATATATACCATCTATACCATCTATACCATCTATACCATATATACCATCTATACCATATATACCATATATAACATATATGCCATCTATACAATCTATGCCATCTATGCCATCTATACCATCTATACCATCTTTACCATCTATGCAATCTATACCATATATACCATCTATGTCATCTATACCATCTATACCATCTATACCATATATACCATCTATACTATCTATGTCATCTATACCATCTATACCATCTATACCATCTATACCATATATACCATCTATACCATCTATACCATCTGTACCATCTATGTCATCTATACCATCTATGTCATCTATACCATCTATACCATCTATACCATCTATACCATCTATACCATCTATGTCATCTATACCATCTATGCCATCTATACCATCTATACCATCTATACCATCTATGTCATCTATACCATCTATGTCATCTATACCATCTATACCATCTATACCATATATACCATCTATACCATCTATACCATCTATGCCATCTATGCCATCTATGTCATCTATACCATCTATGCCATCTAGACCATCTATGCCATCTATATCATCTAGGCCATCTATACCATCTATACCATCTATACCATCTATACCATATATACCATCTATACCATCTATACCATCTATGTCATTAATACCATCTATACCATCTATACCATCTATGCCATCTAGACCATCTATGCCATCTATATTATCTAAGCCATCTATACCATCTAGACCATCTATGCCATATATACCATCTAAACCATCTATACCATCTAGAACATCTATACCATATATACCATATATACTATCTATACAATCTATACCATATATACCATCTATACCATATATACCATCTATACCATCTATACCATCTATACAATCTATACCATATATACCATCTATACCATATATACCATCTATACCATATATACCATCTATACCATCTATACCATCTATACAATATATACCATCTATACCATATATACCATCTATACCATCTATACCATCTATACCATCTATACCATATATACCATCTATACCATCTATACAATATATACCATCTATACCATCTATACCATATATACCATATATACCATCTATACTATCTATACAATATATACCATCTATACCATCTATACCATCTATACTATCTATACCATATATACCATCTATACCATCTATACAATATATAACATCTATGCCATCTATACAATATATACCATCTATAACATCTATACCATCTATACAATATATACCATCTATACGATCTATACAATATATACAATCTATACTATCTATACAATATATACAATCTATACAATCTATACCATCTATACCATCTATACCATATATACCATCTATACGATCTATACCATCTATACCATCTATACCATATATACCATCTATACCATATATACCATCTATACCATATATACCATCTATACCATCTATACCATATATACCATCTATACCATCTATACAATCTATACAATCTATACAATATATACCATCTATACCATCTATACGATCTATACCATCTATACAATATATACCATATATACCATATATACCATCTATACAATATATACCATATATACCATATATACCATCTATACTATATATACCATCTATACAATCTATACAATATATACCATCTATACCATCTATACAATATATACCATCTATACCATATATACCATCTATAAAATATATACCATCTATACCATATATACCATCTATACAATCTATACAATATATACCATCTATACCATCTATACAATATATACCATCTATACCATATATACCATCTATACAATATATACCATCTATACAATATATACAATCTATACTATCTATACAATATATATAATCTATACCATCTATACAATATATAGCATCTATACCATCTATACAATATATACCATATATACCATCTATACAATATATACAATCTATGCTATCTATACAATCAGTACCATCTATACTACGTATACCATCTATACAATCTATACCATCTATACAATATATACAATATATACAATATATACAATCTATACGATCTATACAATCTATACCATCTATACAATCTATACACTATATACAATCTATACCATCTATGCAATATGTACAATCTGTACAATCTATACAATCGATACCATATATACTATGTATATAATATATACAATATATACCATCTATACAATATATACAATATATACAATCTATACTATCTATACAATCTGTACAATATATACAATCTATACAATCTATACAATATATACAATATATACAATATATACAATATATACCATCTATACAATATATACAATCTATACTATCTATACTATCTATACAATCTATACAATCTATACAATCTATACAATCTATACAATCTATGCAATATATACCATCAATACCATATATACCATCTATACAATATATACAATCTACACAATCTATACAATCTATACAATCTATACATCTATACAATCTATACCATCTATACCATATATACAATCTATACGATATATACAATCTATACCATCTATGCCATCTATACAATATATACCATATATACCATCTATACAATCTATACAATATATACCATATATACCATCTATACAATCTATACAATATATACAATCTATACCATATATACCATCTATACAATATATACCATATATACCATCTATACAATCTATACAATCTATACAATATATACCATCTATGCCATCTATACAATATATACCATCTATACCATCTATACTATCTATACCATCTATACCATCTATACCATCTATACAAACTATACCATCTATACTATCTATACCATATATACCATCTATACCATATATACCATCTATACCATCTATACCATCTATACTATCTATGCCATCTATACCATCTATACTATCTATACAATCTATACAATATATACCATCTATACCATCTATACCATCTATACCATCTATACCATCAATACCATCAATACAATCTATACAATATATACAATCTATACAATCTATACTATCTATACTATCTATACAATCTATACTATCTATACCATCTATACCATCTATGCCATCTATACAATCTATACAATCTATACAATCTATACCATCTATACCATATATACAATATATACCATATATACAATCTATTCCATCTATACAATATATACAATCTATACCATCTATACAATCTATACAATCTATACCATCTATACAATCTATACAATCTATACCATCTATACTATCTATACAATCTATACCATATATACCATATATACCATCTATACGATATATACCATCTATACCATCTAAACCATCTATACCATCTATACAATATATACCATATATACCATATATACCATATATATCATATATACTATATATACAATCTATACCATCTATACAATATATACAATCTATACTATCTATACAATCTATACAATCTATACCATCTATGCCATCTATACCATATACAATCTATACCATCTATACAATCTATACCATATATACCATCTATACAATCTATACCATCTATACAATCTATACCATATATACCATCTATACAATCTATACCATCTATACAATCTATACCATATATACCATCTATACAATCTATACTATATATACCATCTATAAAATCTATACCATCTATACAATCTATACCATCTATACAATCTATACCATCTATACCATCTATACCATCTATACGATCTATACCATATATACAATATATACCATCTATACAATCTATACAATCTATACAATCTATACAATCTATACTATCTATACAATCTATACCATATATACAATCTATACAATCTATACTATCTATACCATATATACCATCTATACAATCTATACCATCTATACCATATATACCATCTATACAATCTATACCATCTATACCATATATACCATCTATACAATCTATACCATCTATACCATATATACCATATATACCATCTATACCATATATACCATATATACCATATATACAATATATACCATCTATACCATATATACCATCTATACCATATATACCATATATACCATATATACCATCTATACCATATATACTATATATACCATATATACCAACTATACCATATATACCATCTATACCATATATACCATCTATACCATCTATACCATCTATACTATCTATACGATATATACCATCTATACCATATATACCATCTATACTATATATACCATATATACCATCTATGCGATATATACCATCTATACAATCTATACCATATATACCATATATACCATATATACCATCTATACGATCTATACGATATATACCATCTATGCGATATATACCATCTATACAATCTATACCATCTATACCATATATACCATATATACCATCTATACCATATATACCATATATACCATCTATACTATAAGTCCGCCTCCGTGGTCGAGTGGTTAAGGTCGCTGACTTGTATACCACTGTAACCTATCATCACTGATGGTCACGGGTTCGAGCCCCGCTCAGAACGTGTCTCATTTATATGAAAAAGTTGGCAGTTTCTTATGGAGGTTGGTGCACCCAAGTACTGGTTAACCGCTGGAGCCTGCCCAGGAAAGGTGTTGTTAGGTAAACTGCCCGCCGGCGATATAGCCGAAAATGGTGCTGATGCAGGCGTAAAACCCGAAATATAACATAACCATCTATACTATATATACCATATATACCATATATACCATATATACCATCTATACGATATATGCCATCTATACCATCTATACGATATATACCATATATACCATCTATACCATATATACCATCTATACCATATATACCATATATACCATATATACCATCTATACTATATATACCATATATACCATATATACCATATATACCATCTATACCATCTATACCATATATACCATATATACCATATATACCATCTATACTATATATACCATATATACCATATATACCATATATACCATATATACCATCTGTACTATATATACCATATATACCATATATACAATCTATACAATCTTTACCATCTATACAATCTATACCATCTCTACAATCTATACCATCTATACAATCTATACCATCTATACAATCTATACAATCTATACCATATATACAATATATACAATCTATACCATCTCTACAATCTATACAATCTATACCATCTATACCATCTATACAATCTATACCATCTATACAATCTATACAATCTATACCATCTATACAATCTATACCATCTATACCATCTATACAATCTATACCATCTATACAATCTATACCATCTATACCATCTATACCATCTATACAATCTATACCATCTATACCATCTATACAATCTATACAATCTATGCAATCTATACCATCTATACAATCTATACCATCTATACAATCTATACCATCTATACAATATATACAATCTATACCATCTATACAATCTATACCATCTATACAATCTATACCATCTATACAATCTATACCATCTATACCATCTATACAATCTATACCATCTAGACCATCTATACAATCTATACCATCTATACAATATATACCATCTATACTATCTATACAATCTATACCATCTAGACCATCTATACAATCTATACCATCTATACAATATATACCATCTATACTATCTATACCATCTATACAATCTATACAATCTATACCATCTAGACCATCTATACGATATATACCATATATACCATCTATACCATATATACCATATATACCATCTATACCATATATACCATCTATACCATATATACAATCTATACAATCTATACCATATATACCATATATACCATCTATACCATATATACCATCTATACAATCTATACAATCTATACCATATATACCATCTATACGATATATACCATCTATACGATATATACAATCTATACAATCTATACCATATATACCATATATACCATCTATACCATATATACCATCTATACAGTATATACAATCTATACCATATATACCATCTATACAATCTATACAATCTATACCATATATACAATCTATACAATATATACCATATATACCATCTATACAATATATACCATATATACCATCTATACAATATATACCATATATACCATCTATACAATCTATACAATATATACCATATATACCATCTATACAATCTATACCATATATACCATCTATATAATACTTACCATATAAACCATATATACAATCTATACAAAGCTGTTTAGGGAATTTGAAAACTTGAAACGGTGTTCAATGTGTCGTAGAACAGAACTGACTGGCGTTTGTATTTATTGAACTGTATTGAGCTATCAGAAACCATGGTGGTTATTAAATTGCAGTGTATTAACTTGACTTATTTATACGTGACATCCTATTACCTTTTTCGAAACCTTGACCACATAATCCCGTTAAATACTTGCCCTATTATATTCCTCCAAAGCTAATCTATACTAACTGAATACTAACATGTCACCTGTGATGCTCAGGTATATTGTGTAATGCCTCGTTGCACTTGGTATCTGAACAGTGTAGCGTCTAGTTACGATATATTGTTGTAATATAAATTATAATAAATATCTAGGATATTTATATCACTTTCAGGTCAGTTACATTTTGTCATATCATGGATAATATTTATAGAATACTTCTGTAACAACCTTGTGTATAGTATATTTGAAATAACTTAGTGTCGAACATGACTGGACATTGAACACTATAGTATACATGTATATATTCAACATGTACATACCACACTATAGTATATATATATATATATATTCAACATGTACATACCACACTATAGTATACATGTATATATATTCAACATGTACATACCACACTATAGTATACATGTATACATTCAACATGTACATACCACACTATAGTATATATATATATATATATATATATATATTCAACATGTACATACCACACTATAGTATACATGTATACATTCAACATGTACATACGACACTATAGTGTACATGTATACATTCAACATGTACATACCACACTATAGTATATATATATATATATATTCAACATGTACATACCACACTATAGTATACATGTATACATTCAACATGTACATACCACACTATAGTATACATGTATACATTCAACATGTACATACCACACTATAGTATACATGTATACATTCAACATGTACATACCACACTATAGTATATATATATATATATATCAACATGTACATACCACACTATAGTATACATGTATACATTCAACATGTACATACCACACTATAGTATACATGTATACATTCAACATGTACATACCACACTATAGTATACATGTATACATTCAACATGTACATACCACACTATAGTATATATATATATATATATATATATATATATATATATATTCAACATGTACATACCACACTATAGTATACATGTATACATTCAACATGTACATACCACACTATAGTATATATATATATATATATATATATATTCAACATGTACATACCACACTATGGTGTACATGTATACATTCAACATGTACATACGACACTATAGTATACATGTATACATTCAACATGTACATACCACACTATAGTGTACATGTATACATTCAACATGTACATACCACACTATAGTTTACATGTATACATTCAACATGTACATACGACACTATGGTATACATGTATACATTCAACATGTACATACCACACTATAGTGTACATGTATACATTCAACATGTACATACCACACTATAGTGTACATGTATATATTCAACATGTACATACCACACTATAGTTTACATGTTTACATTCAACATGTACATACCACACTATAGTATACATGTATACATTCAACATGTACATACGACACTATAGTATACATGTATATATTCAACATGTACATACGACACTATAGTATACATGTATATAGTCAACATGTACATACGACACTATAGTATACATGTATATATTCAACATGTACATACGACACTATAGTATACATGTATATAGTCAACATGTACATACGACACTATAGTATACATGTATATAGTCAACATGTACATACGACACTATAGTATACATGTATACATTCAACATGTACATACGACACTATAGTATACATGTATATAGTCAACATGTACATACGACACTATAGTATAAATGTATACATTCAACATGTACATACGACACTATAGTATACATGTATATAGTCAACATGTACATACGATACTATAGTATACATGTATATATTCAACATGTACATACGACACTATAGTATACATGTATACATTCAACATGTACTTACGACACTATAGTATACATGTATACATTCAACATGTACATACGACACTATAGTATACATGTATATGGTCAACATGTACATACGACACTATAGTATACATGTATATAGTCAACATGTACATACGACACTATAGTATACATGTATACATTCAACATGTACATACGACACTATAGTATACATGTATATATTCAACATGTACATACGACACTATAGTATACATGTATATAGTCAACATGTACATACGACACTATATTATACATGTATATAGTCAACATGTACATACGACACTATAGTATACATGTATATAGTCAACATGTACATACGACACTATAGTATACATGTATACATTCAACATGTACATACGACACTATAGTATACATGTATATAGTCAACATGTACATACGACACTATAGTATACATGTATACATTCAACATGTACATACGACACTATAGTATACATGTATATAGTCAACATGTACATACGACACTATAGTATACATGTATACATTCAACATGTACATACGACACTATAGTATACATGTATATAGTCAACATGTACATACGACACTATAGTATACATGTATACATTCAACATGTACATACGACACTATAGTATACATGTATATAGTCAACATGTACATACGACACTATAGTATACATGTATACATTCAACATGTACATACGACACTATAGTATACATGTATATAGTCAACATGTACATACGACACTATAGTATACATGTATATAGTCAACATGTACATACGACACTATAGTATACATGTATACATTCAACATGTACATACGACACTATAGTATACATGTATATAGTCAACATGTACATACGACACTATAGTATACATATATATATTCAACATGTACATACGACACTATAGTATACATGTATACATTCAACATGTACTTACGACACTATAGTATACATGTATACATTCAACATGTACATACGACACTATAGTATACATGTATACATTCAACATGTACATACGACACTATAGTATACATGTATACATTCAACATGTACATACGACACTATAGTATACATGTATATTGTCAACATGTACATACGACACAATAGTATACATGTATATAGTCAACATGTACATACGACACTATAGTATACATGTATATATTCAACATGTACATACGACACTATAGTATACATGTATACATTCAACATGTACTTACGACACTATAGTATACATGTATACATTCAACATGTACATACCACACTATAGTATACATGTATACATTCAACATGTACATACGACACTATAGTATACATGTATACATTCAACATGTACATACGACACTATAGTATACATTCAGCCCGGAGTATAATGAAGCATACTGTGTGATATTGTTTTAATAATCAAGTTGCATTTGATAAATGGACATTGTAGCCTCTAGTTACGATATATTTGTAATATAATTTAGGATATCTAGACTATTTACATTGCGTTCAGGTGTTGTTGGTTATTTGTTCACTTGGCAACACCACAGAGAACCCTCAATAAATACATATTGGTGTAGCCAATAATCGTGCAGATGTCGAGATTCTACCGTTGACCACCCATTAACTTCGTTCTCTACACTATATGCACATAGTTCATTAATTTGTGATTGAGTAATAATGTTGGCAAAACAATATAGTGAAAGTTATACTTATACCATCGATTGTATTGATCAATTTTCGGTGATACTAATGTAAAATAATAGTGTGTATATATGCACGTAGTAGACACAGAATACTAATGTTGTATTGATCAAATAATAGTATGTATATATGCACGTAGTAGACACAGAGTGCTAATGTTGTATTGATACAATAATAGTATGTATATATGTACGTAGTAGACACAGAGTACTAATGTTGTATTGATACAATAATAGTATGTATATATGCACGTAGTAGACACAGAGTGCTAATGTTGTATTGATACAATAATAGTATGTATATATGCACGTAGTAGACACAGAGTGCTAATGTTGTATTGATACAATAATAGTATGTATATATGTACGTAGTAGACACAGAGTGCTAATGTTGTATTGATACAATACTAGTATATGTATATATGGACGTAGTAGACACAGAGTGCTAATGTTGTATTGATACAATACTAGTATGTATATATGCACGTAGTAGACACAGAGTGCTAATGTTGTATTGATACAATACTAGTATGTATATATGCACGTAGTAGACACAGAGTGCTAATGTTGTATTGATACAATACTAGTATGTATATATGCACGTAGTAGACACAGAGTGCTAATGTTGTATTGATACAATACTAGTATGTATATATGCACGTAGTAGACACAGAGTGCTAATGTTGTATTGATACAATACTAGTATGTATATATGCACGTAGTAGACACAGAGTGCTAATGTTGTATTGATACAATACTAGTATGTATATATGCACGTAGTAGACACAGAGTGCTAATGTATTGATAACATAATAGTATATTACTATTACCACGTAGTATAAATGCAACGCGGTATTGATGACGATACCATTACACTAAGATATAGTGAAACACGCTTTTATTTTATGAGTAAGTGACTGTATCTCATTATACCTTGTAGATACCAACTACCTGAATCATCTATATCGTGTTTATTTTATTGGTTTTCTGTTTATATACATATTTCACATATCGCGTTGGACCAGTAGACACAGCGTACTAATAATGTATTGGTACAATAATAATATATATATAGGCACGTAGTAGAAACAGAGTGCTAATGTATTGATAAAATAATAGTATGTATATATGCACGTAGTAGACACAGAGTACTAATGTATTATAAAATACTAGTATATGTATATATGCACGTAGTAGAAACAGAGTGCTAATGTATTGATAAAATAATAGTATGTATATATGCACGTAGTAGACACAGAGTACTAATGTATTAATAAAATACTAGTATATGTATATATGCACGTAGTAGAAACAGAGTGCTAATGTATTGATAAAATAATAGCATGTATATATGCACGTAGTAGACACAGAGTACTAATGTATTGGTACAATAATAGTATGTATATATGCACGTAGTAGACACAGAGTACTAATGTTGTATTGATAAAATAATAGTATGTATATATGCACGTAGTAGACACAGAGTACTAATGTTGTATTGATAAAATAATAGTATGTATATATGCACGTAGTAGACACAGAGTGCTAATGTTGTATTGATAAAATAATAGTATGTATATATGCACGTAGTAGAAACAGAGTGCTAATGTATTGATAAAATAATAGTATGTATATATGCACGTAGTAGAAACAGAGTGCTAATGTATTGATAAAATAATAGCATGTATATATGCACGTAGTAGACACAGAGTACTAATGTATTGGTACAATAATAGTATGTATATATGCACGTAGTAGACACAGAGTACTAATGTTGTATTGATAAAATAATAGTATGTATATATGCACGTAGTAGACACAGAGTGCTAATGTTGTATTGATACAATAATAGTATGTATATATGCACGTAGTAGACACAGAGTGCTATATTTATAAAATAATAGCATATGTATATATGTACGTAGTAGACACAGAGTGCTAATGTATTTATAATATACATATGGTTCAGGTTCGATAAAAAAAAATGACCAGTGGTCAGTCAGTGTCCGGAGTGTTCAAACTTTAATATGAGACTTCAATTTTCAAACCAATTCCATACACTCATTGTTGTAAATTTCCATATAGTAATTACTGCGGTAGATATATTATGACGTCGAAACGTCTATGCACAGTAAAGGAATTGACCATGTTTAAATCATGGTTTAGCGCTTGTTCACGTCAGCTTACTATCATTTTGGTAGTTTTGTGACGTCATTTACCTTTCTAAAATATATCACCAACACTGTTTGCGCTTTTTATATATTTTAGTCATGTTAGAATCGAAATCATATTTATATTTGCCGTTATTTATTGTCGAATAAAACATGGTTTCTCGTACTGAGCGCCCGGATGTACAACGTTTGATATACGATCTGCGTTGATAATTAATACACGTCAGTATCTTAATTATATGTGCTGGTTGTCATGATAGTATCAGTTCCTATAATGTAGTTCCTTGGTATGTGTAAACAAATATAAAGAACCTTCCATTTATCTCTGTGGTTAGTAAGATCGGTTCTCACACATGCAACTCAGGTTCAATCCACAACCTTGGAAGTATTTGCAAGCCGGGTTCAAACCACAGCCTTGGAAGTATTTGCAAGCCGGGTTCAAACCACAGCCTTGGAAGTATTTGCAAGCCGGGTTCAAACCACAGCCTTGGAAGTATTTGCAAGCCGGGTTCAAACCACATCTTTGGAAGTATTTGCAAGCAGGGTTCAAACCACAGCCTTGGAAGTATTTGCAAGCCGGGTTCAAACCACAGCTTTGGAAGTATTTGTAAGCCGGGTTCAAACCACAGCCTTGGAAATATTTGCAAGCCGGCTTCAAACCACAGCCTTGGAAGTATTTACAAGCCGGGTTCAATCCATAGCCTTGGAAGTATTTGCAAGCCAGGTTCGAATCATAGCTTTGGCAGTATTTGCAAGCCGGGTTCAAACCACAGCCTTGGAAATATTTGCAAGCCGGGTTCAAACCGCAGCCTTGGAAGTATTTACAAGCCGGGTTCAAACCATAGCTTTGGAAGTATTTGCAAGCCAGGTTCGAATCATAGCTTTGGAAGTATTTGCAAGCCAGGTTCGAATCATAGCTTTGGCAGTATTTGCAAGCCGGGTTCAAACCACAACCGTGGACGTATTTGCAAGCCGGGTTCAAACCGCAGCCTTGGAAGTATTTACAAGCCGGGTTCAAACCATAGCTTTGGAAGTATTTGCAAGCCAGGTTCGAATCGTAGCTTTGGAAGTATTTGCAAGCCAGGTTCGAATCATAGCTTTGGCAGTATTTGCAAGCCGGGTTCAAACCACAACCGTGGACGTATTTGCAAGCCGCGTTCAAACCACAGCATTGGAAGTATTTGAGATGGTTGTAATAACTATAATCTGATATATTGTAATGTTTTCTCATTTAATCAAATCCCTCCGTCAGTTTCGTAGATTTGCGTAAATATTAAGTATGTACAATTGTATAAATGCGGTAATACTTCTGTACGTAAGTTGTATTATAATTGAATGTCATTCCAAAATCACAAATTCCAATTTTCCCGACCAATTTCCATGATCTAGCGGGCCTCTTCTTGTCAAATCTAACAATACGCGGAATATTTATCCGAATTCTACGTTATATTGACAGAAAATTAGATGACTGGGCAGTTTTGTTACGGAAGTGATAAACGGTGTATAAGAATCCTTCAGCATATATTTCCCCAAGGATTGCCAATGGTAACGTTGATCAGTCCAATCTGGAATGAAACTAATAGTAGAAGTCGCACTGGGTCTGTTAAGTAATTACGAAAGCCGCATTTTCACACACGTTACAGTGATACAATGTTATTGGGAGACTTCTATATCCGAGATTGGATGTGTACGCGAAATAGCGTCATGAATGACTGTCTCAACGATTCAGTTTGAGGTTTCATGTGTACTGTTCAGAAAGCCATACACGTTTCAAATATGATGACTAGTACGTGTAAGCTTGCTTACTGTAGGAGGTAGTACGTGTAAGCTTGCTTACTGTAGGAGGTAGTACGTGTAAGCTTGCTTACTGTAGGAGGTAGTACGTGTAAGCTTGCTTACTGTATGAGGTAGTACGTGTAAGGTTGTTTACTGTAGGAGGTACTACATGTAAGGTTGTTTACTGTAGGAGGTAGTACATGTAAGGTGGTTTACTGTAGGAGGTACTACATGTAAGGTTGTTTACTGTAGGAGGTACTACATGTAAGATTGTTTACTGTAGGAGGTACTACATGTAAGGTTGTTTACTGTAGGAGGTAGTACATGTAAGGTTGTTTACTGTAGGAGGTAGTACGTGTAAGGTTGTTTACTGTAGGAGGTAGTACGTGTAAGGTTGCTTACTGTAGCAGGTAGTACGTGTAAGGTTGCTTACTGTAGGAGGTACTACATGTAAGGTTGTTTACTGTAGGAGGTACTACATGTAAGGTTGTTTACTGTAGGAGAGCTACATGTAAGGTTGTTTACTGTAGGAGGTACTACATGTAAGGTTGTTTACTGTAGGAGGTAGTACATGTAGGGTTGTTTACTGTAAGAGGTACTACATGTAAGGTTGTTTACTGTAGGAGGTAGTACGTGTAAGGTTGTTTACTGTAGGAGGTACTACATGTAAGGTTGTTTACTGTAGGAGGTACTACATGTAAGGTTGTTTACTGTAGGAGGTACTACATGTAAGGTTGTTAACTGTAGGAGGTAGTACGTGTAAGGTTGTTTACTGTAGGAGATAGTACGTGTAAGGTTGTTTACTGTAGGAGGTAGTACGTGTAAGGTGGTTTACTGTAGGAGGTAGTACGTGTAAGGTTGTTTACTGTAGGAGGTAGTACGTGTAAGGTTGTTTACTGTAGGAGGTAGTACATGTAAGGTTGTTTACTGTAGGAGGTAGTACATGTAAGGTTGTTTACTGTAGGAGGTACTACATATAAGGTTGTTTACTGTAGGAGAGCTACATGTAAGGTTGTTTACTGTAGGAGGTACTACATGTAAGGTTGTTTACTGTAGGAGGTAGTACATGTAGGGTTGTTTACTGTAGGAGGTACTACATGTAAGGTTGTTTACTGTAGGAGGTACTACATGTAAGGTTGTTTACTGTAGGAGGTAGTACGTGTAAGGTTGTTTACTGTAGGAGGTACTACATGTAAGGTTGTTTACTGTAGGAGGTACTACATGTAAGGTTGTTTACTGTAGGAGGTACTACATGTAAGGTTGTTAACTGTAGGAGGTAGTACGTGTAAGGTTGTTTACTGTAGGAGATAGTACGTGTAAGGTTGTTTACTGTAGGAGGTAGTACGTGTAAGGTGGTTTACTGTAGGAGGTAGTACGTGTAAGGTTGTTTACTGTAGGAGGTAGTACGTGTAAGGTTGTTTACTGTAGGAGGTAGTACATGCAAGGTTGTTTACTGTAGGAGGTAGTACATGTAAGGTTGTTTACTGTAGGAGGTAGTACATGTAAGGTTGTTTACTGTAGGAGGTACTACATATAAGGTTGTTTACTGTAGGAGGTAGTACGTGTAAGGTTGTTTGCTGTAGGATGTAGTGCATGTAAGGTTGTTTACTGTAGGAGGTACTACATGTAAGGTTGTTTACTGTAGGAGGTAGTACATGTAAGGTTGTTTACTGTAGGAGGTAGTACGTGTAAGGTTGTTTACTGTAGGAGGTAGTACATGTAAGGTTGTTTACTGTAGGAGGTACTACATGTAAGGTTGTTTACTGTAGGAGGTACTACATGTAAGGTTGTTTACTGTAGGAGGGAGTACATGTAAGGTTGTTTACTGTAGGAGGTAGTACATGTAAGGTTGTTTACTGTAGGAGGTACTACATGTAAGGTTGTTTACTGTAGGAGGTACTACATGTAAGGTTGTTTACTGTAGGAGGTACTACATGTAAGGTTGTTTACTGTAGGAGGTACTACATGTAAGGTTGTTTACTGTAGGAGGTAGTACGTGTAAGGTTGCTTACTGTAGGTTGTAGTACGTGTAAGGTGGTTTACTGTAAGAGGTAGTATGTGTAAGGTTGTTTACTGTAGGTTGTAGTACGTGTAAGGTTGTTTACTGTAGGAGGTACTACATGTAAGGTTGTTTACTGTAGGAGGTAGTACATGTAAGGTTGTTTACTGTAGGAGGTAGCACGTGTAAGGTTGTATTATGAATTACTGCTTAAAATCGTATAACTCTACCAGAGTGTGAGTATGTATTATTTATGTATTAAAATCCAATGTTATTGTACTTTGTTGATACTAAAAGCACAATATACATATATACATATACATATAGAAAGAAAAAATAACCATTTAAAAGCCTGGACATTGCACGATTCCCACGAGACACCCCTCCAATACTCACCAAGACACCCCTCCAATACACACCCAGACACCCCTCCAATACCCACCCAGACACCCCTCCAATACCCACCCAGACACCCTCCAATACCCACCAAGACACCCCTCCAATACCCACCCAGACACCCCTCCCCAATGTTCCACGAGACACCTATCCAATGCCCATCAAGAACTCCTCCCGAATGCCCCACAAGACACCCCTCCAATACCCACCAAGACACCGCTCCAACAACCACCCAGAACTCCTCCCAATGTTCCACGAGACACCCCTCCAATACCCACCCAGACACCCATCAAACAACCACTCAGAACTCCTCCCCAATATTCCACGAGACACCCTCCAATACCCACCAAGAACTCCTCCCCAATGTTCCACGAGGTGCCCCTCCAATACGCACCAAGAACTCCTCCCCAATGTTCCACGAGACACCCCTCCAATACCCACCAAGAACTCCTCCCCAATATTCCACGAGACGCCCCTCCAATACCCACCCAGACACCCCTCCAATACCCACACAGACACCCCTCCAATACCCACCAAGAACTCCTACCGAAAGTTCCACGAGACGCCCCTCCAATACCCACCAAGAACTCCTACCCAATGTTCCGCGAGACGCCCCTCCAATACCCACAAAGACATCCCTCCAATACACAGCCAGAACTTCTCCCCAATGTTCCACGAGACGCCCCTCCAATACCCACCAAGAACTCCTCCCCAATGTTCCACGAGACACCCCTCCAATACCCCCCAAGACACCACTCCAATACCCACCAAGAACTCTAGTATATAATATATATTTCCCACCTTGTCATATTATTATATAGTTCCCACCTTGTCATATTATTATATAGTTCCCACCTTGTCATATTAGTATATAGTATTTAGTTCCCATCTTGTCATGTTAGTATATAGTATATAGTTCCCACCTTGTCATATTAGTATATAGTTCCCACCTTGTCATGTTAGTATATAGTATATAGTTCCCACCTTGTCATATTAGTATATAGTATATAGTTCCCACCTTGTCATTTTAGTATATAGTTCCCACCTTGTCATGTTAGTATATAATATATAGTTCCCGCCTTGTCATGTTAGTATATAGTTCCCACCTTGTCATATTAGTATATAGTTCCCACCTTGTCATGTTAGTATATAATATATAGTTCCCGCCTGGTCATATTAGTATATAGTATATAGTTCCCACCTTGTCATATTAGTATATAGTATATAGTTCCCACCTTGTCATGTTAGTATATAGTATATAGTTCCCACCTTGTCATATTAGTATATAGTATATAGTTCCCACCTTGTCATGTTAGTATATAGTATATAGTTCCCACCTTGTCATGTTAGTATATAGTATATAGTTCCCCCCTTGTCATATTAGCATATAGTATATAGCTCCCCCTTGTCATGTTAGTATATAGTATATAGTTCCCACCTTGTCATGTTAGTATATAGTATATAGTTCCCACCTTGTCATGTTAGTATATAGTTCCCACCTTGTCATGTTAGTATATAGTATATAGTTCCCACCTTGTCATATTAGTATATAGTTCCCACCTTGTCATGTTAGTATATAGTATATAGTTCCCACCTTGTCATATTAGTATATAGTATATAGTTCCCACCTTGTCATATTAGTATATAGTATATAGTTCCCACCTTGTCATGTTAGTATATATTATATAGTTCCCACCTTGTCATATTAGTATATAGTATATAGTTCCCACCTTGTCATATTAGTATATAGTATATAGTTCCCACCTTGTCATGTTAGTATATAGTTCCCACCTTGTCATATTAGTATATAGTTCCCACCTTGTCATGTTAGTATATAGTTCCCCCTTGTCATGTTAGTATATAGTATATAGTTTCCACCTTGTCATATTAGTATATAGTATATAGTTCCCACCTTGTCATGTTAGATATAGTATATAGCTATATATTAGTATAATTATATACTCTCTAATTATTTCAATTGGCCAAATCACGCCATTAAATTATGAGAACTATTTTATCTGATTCCCTCAACCAATAAAATGTAATATGGCCGCTGATCAAAGAGTTAAATTATTGGTGTAAATTGAAGGTGAGGATGTGGAGTAGACGAAACAAGGCTATGTGCGCCAAATGGAGGGACATAGTGGGTGTATAAGTTTATTACTAAAATAATGGAGTCTTTCTCTTTCATCAAATCATTGGTAATAAAATCCATTCATTTTAATGTTTAAGTTTTTTATCAGATGACACTTGTATATATATATAACCTATATATAAACATACATACATTGCTGTAAAATAGTGTTTATAGCAATGTTTTATGTTTGTTTATGAATTATAGGTTGACACTATGTATTATGGGTTGACTTTACTTTCAATAGGGACGACACCATAAACACTTTACTTTCAAAAGGGACGTACTATAAACACATTACTTTCAATAGTGACGTACAAGACATAATTTACTTTCAATAGGGACGTACTATAAACACTTTACTTTCAATAGGGACGTACTATAAACACTATAATTTCAATAGGGACGTACTATAAACACTTTACTTTCAATAGGGACGTACTATAAACACTTTACTTTCAATAGGGACGTACTATAAACACTTTACTTTCAATAGGGACGTACTATTAATACTTTACTTTCAATAGGGACGTACTATAAACACTACTTTCAATAGGGACGTACTATAAACACTTTACTTTCAATAGGGACGTACTATAAACACTTTACTTTCAATAGGGACGTACTATAAATACTTTACTTTCAATAGGGACGTACTATAAACACAACTTTCAATAGGGACGTACTATAAACACTACTTTCAATAGGGACGTACTATAAACTCTTTACTTTCAATTGGGACGTACTATAAACACTACTTTCAATAGGGACGTACTATAAACACTACTTTCAATAGGGACGTACTATAAACACTTTACTTTCAATAGGGACGTACTATAAACACTTTACTTTCAATTGGGACGTACTATGTACACTTTACTTTCAATAGGGACGTACTATGTACACTTTACTTTCAATAGGGACGTACTATAAATACTTTACTTTCAATAGGGACGTACTATAAACACTACTTTCAATAGGGACGTACTATAAACTCTTTACTTTCAATTGGGACGTACTATGTACACTTTACTTTCAATAGGGACGTACTATGTACACTTTACTTTCAATAGGGACGTACTATAAACACTTTACTTTCAATAGGGACGTACTATAAACACTTTACTTTCAATAGCGACAAACATCCTCATAGCGACATGAAGTTACGGTGAATTCTATTTTTTTATACTTTAATTATTTTACACCGATTGCGAGGAAAGTTTTAACAACTTATATTAATCATTCTCGTTGGCTCGGATGAAAGCGTATATGTGGTCATTCATGTTGGAGGAAACCGGAGTACCCGGAGAAAACCCACCTGTCCAATCTGGCGACCATCGTACCATCTCACATACTTCCCGGTCCGTTCCACACTGAATGCCGTTCGCCTATCAACAACGTTTTAAGCAGCTCCATTTGTCTGCGTGTATCCTTTCACATCTCCTCAAATTCCGATTGACACTGATTAACACTTTGTCTATGATACAGTAATACGGGGTAGGATGAGAATCACCGTCGTCACTGGAATCGTCGACATGTCTTCAATAGCTGGATTACTGTTAATTATGGTGGAATCCTGCAATGGTTGGATATACTGTTAATATATTGTGGTATGTGGTAGGATCCTGCAATGGTTGGATATACTGTTAATATATTGTGGTAGGTCGTAGGATCCTGCAATGGTTGGATATACTGTTAATATATTGTGGTATGTCGTAGGATCCTGCAATGGTTGGATATACTGTTAATATATTGTGGCAGGACGTAGGATCTTGCAATGATTGGATATACTGTTAATATATTGTGGTAGGACGTAGGATCTTGCAATGGTTGGATATACTGTTAATATATTGTGGTATTAAGTAGGATCCTGCAATGATTGGATATACTGTTAATATATTGTGGTAGGACGTAGGATCTTGCAATGGTTGGATATACTGTTAATATATTGTGGTATTAAGTAGGATCCTGCAATGATTGGATATACTGTTAATATATTGTGGTAGGACGTAGGATCTTGCAATGATTGGATATACTGTTAATATATTGTGGTAGGACGTAGGATCTTGCAATGATTGGATATACTGTTAATATATTGTGGTAGGACGTAGGATCCTACAATGATTGGATATACTGTTACTATATTGTGGTAGGACGTAGGGTCCCTACCCGTTTCTTGATCAAATCTTTGTTATTGTACCTGTCGTGTTATTTAGAGGCATGTTCTTCGATGTGCTAACATTGAGTGTGTGATGTCCTTTAACAAGCAAGAACGGTTCGTCAGAATTCAAGCACAATTAACCATACCGCACATTATTAAATCGGACAGCCCATGTGTACTCTGGTCGGCGTGTAGAATGAGGCATGAGTTACTTCCCCTGTGTAAAATAGCGGCGTCAGTCGTGGGTCAATTGGTATCGAGACAATTCTTAAGTACATGTTACAAATGCTCGCTATTGGCTGTCAACAATGTTGAACATATAATGTGTTATTGCCATGCAATTGATCACCTAAGGTGTAAAGTGTTGAACATTTTAGCTGACATTGTTAGTACTAAAGATTATATAGAATTCATGCATTTATCACCAATGGACCAGTGCAGTGCATTACTATCGTTAGCATTACAGGTAGATGATAATCTTGTTCCAAGGAACTTGTTGCTATTGAAGCTAATATGTAGAATGTTTTCCGGGTAGTTGAAAGCAAACTGATTCTATGTTTTACTGGTGCACATTGTTATGTTCGGACATCATAACTGTTATATATTGCTAATTATGTATTCGTCCATAGTCGAGGTCAATTGACTAAATACAAGGTTATATGTGCTGCGATTACTCAACTGACACTTAACCCTGATATTTGTGCATTGATATTATACTGTTTGTACATATATATTAATATGATTTGTAAATATGTTATGCTCTTCAGCAATGGAGGAAATAAAAGCTACCTTTAACGAGATACAAATAAAGTATAACATGTAGACGAGACACAGAAAGTGATGACATGTAGACGAGACACAGAAAGTGATGACGTAGATTACATTAATGTTTCCGATGTCAATAATACAGAACTTAATTAGTGTAGTTTGTGTGATAATGTATGTTTTATGAGCGATAGTTTGACAGGATAGACTAGTAAGGTGCTAGCATGGTTCCTAGTAACGGACACGAAGCACACCTTGCTGTATTACGAATCACCGTTGGGCCTCATTCCTAATAAAAACCAAGTTCAACTTCACGAATTAACGATTTCAGCTTCATTGTTCAATTTAATGAATTCACGATTCACTACTTTCAACTTCATGCATGAATTCACGATTTCAACTTCATTATTCAATTTAGCAAATTCACGATTTCACTAATTTCAACTTCATGCATGAATTCACGATTTCAACAACATCATGCATTCACTATTTCAACTTCACGAATTCGCGAAATAACGATTTCAACTTCACGGAATTCAATATTTCAACTTCACGGAATTCACTATTCACGATTTCAACTTCGTGAATTTGCGATTTCAGCTTAACGATTTCAACTTCACGAATAATCTATTTCAACTTTATGAATCTGTCAGGATTTTATGATTTCAACTTCATGAATTGAAAAGTTCAACATGAAGTCGCGTTTCAATTTCAAGTTGATTTCTTTATTTGGGATTCAGTTATTTGGGATTCCGTTATTTGGGATTCCGTTAATTGGGATTTATTTGGGATTCCGTTATTTGTGATTCCATTAATTGGGATTATTGGGTATTCAGTTATTTGGGATTCAGCTATTTGGGATTTATTTGAGATTCAGTTATTTGGGATTCAGTTATTTGGGATTCAGTTATTTGGATTCAGTTTTTGGATTGGGATTTATTTGGGATTCAGTTATTTGAGATTCAGTTATTTGGATTCAGTTTTTGGATTCAGTTATTTGGGATTGAGTTATTTGGGATTGAGTTACTTGGGATTGAGTTATTTGGGATTGAGTTATTTGGGATTCAGTTACAATTAGGAACAGGTATTATTATTATATAACCTTGAAATTAGAGGTAGTGAAATGCGTCATCCTTGTTGGTGTAGTTGTAATATAGAATGCTATTTGCACCATTAAAACATGGTATAATACAAAATGCACCATTAAAACATGATATAGCAAAGCACCATTAAAACATGATGTAGCAAAGCACCATTAAAACATGATGTAGCAAAGCACCATTAAAACATGGTATAATACAAAGAGTACCATTAAAACATGGTAGAATACAAAGAGTACCATTAAAACATGATGTAATACAAAATGCACCATTAAAACATGGTATAATACAAAGAGTACCATTAAAACATGATGTAATACAAAATGCACCATTAAAACATGATGTAGCAAAGCACCATTAAAACATGGTAGAATACAAAGCACCATTAAAACATGGTAGAATACAAAGCACCATTAAAACATGATATAGTACAAAAAGCACCATTAAAACATGGTAGAATACAAAGCACCATTAAAACATGGTATAATACAAACAGCACCATTAAAACATGATATAATACAAACAGCACCATTAAAACATGATATAATACAAACAGCACCATTAAAACATGATATAATACAAACAGCACCATTAAAACATGATATAATACAAAGCACCATTAAAACATGGTATAATACAAAGCACCATTAAAACATGGTATAATACAAAGCACCATTAAAACATGGTATAATACAAACAGCACCATTAAAACATGATGTAATACAAAGCACCATTAAAACATGGTATAATACAAAGCACCATTAAAACATGGTATAATACAAAGCACCATTAAAACATGGTATAATACAAAGCACCATTAAAACATGGTATAATACAAAAAGCACCATTAAAACAATAAACAATGAAATACTTTATAATAAACGGTTCTGAGCGAGTTATATTCATCCGCAGCCGGTTCCGAGTTAGGACCATGATCCAATTATTGCGCAATACACACATTCTTATAAGTATTTGACAGGTATTTTCACAACCAGACATAATTTATGTTGATAACTGAAGGCATTGTCAACGTTTTCCCGTTAAAATAGTGTAATTAGTAACTATGTGTTTGTTTTTCTTTCTCATGTACAGATATACATCGATCGCTTGGAATTAAACAAGGAATATAGAAGATAATCCTGGACATCACTCGTACGCAATTAGAGGTAACATTTAGTGTTCATCTATCAACTCCGAGACGGAGAAGATCATTAAATGATCGTGTAAGTGCAAGATCACACTGAATGATTCAGCAACTTATGTACATCAGCAACAGTGCTGTTATATGTTGAAATGGGACTAATTTTAATATGTCGCTGAATCTATGATACACACACATCGACCACACGGATACACACATCGACCACTCTGATACACATATCGACCACTCCGATACACACCGATACACACATCGACCACACCGATACACATATCGACCACACCGATACACACCGATACACTCCGATACACACCGATACACATATCGACCACTCCGATACACACCGATACACACATCGACCACTCCGATACACATATCGACCACTCCGATACACATATCGACCACTCCGATACACATATCGACCACTCCGATACACACCGATACACACCGATACACACATCGACCACACCGATAACATCGACCACACCGATACACACATCGACCACACCGATACACACGTCGACCACACCGATACACACATCGACCACACCGATACACACATCGACCACAACGATACACACATCGACCACACCGATACACACATCGACCACACCGATACACACATCGACCACAACGATACACACATCGACCATACGGATACCCACATCGACCACACCGATACACATATCGACCACTCCGATACACATATCGACCACACCGATACACACCGATACACACATCGACACACCGATATACACATCGACCACACCGATACACACCGATAGACACATCGACCACACCGATAGACACATCGACCACACCGATACACACATCGACCACACCGATACAAACAACGACCACACCGATACACACCGATATACACATCGACCACACCGATACACACATCGACCACACCGATATACACATCGATCACACAGATACACACATCGACAACACCGATGCACAAACATCGACCACTCCGATACACACATCGACAACACCGATACACACATCGACAACACCGATACACAAACAACGACCACACCGATACAAACAACGACCACACCGATACACACCGATATACACATCGACCACACCGATACACACATCGACCACACCGATACACAAACAACGACCACACCGATATACACATCGACAACACCGATACACACATCGACCGCACCGATGCACACCGATATACACATCGACCACACCGATACACACATCGACCGCACCGATACACACCGATACACACATCGACCACACCGATACACACCGATAAACACATCGACCACACCGATACACACCGATAGACACATCGACCACACCGATACACACAACGACCACACCGATACAAACAACGACCACACCGATACACACAACGACCACACCGATACACACATCGACCACACCGATACACACCGATAGACACATCGACCACACCGATACACACAACGACCACATCGATACAAACAACGACCACACCGATACAAACAACGACCACACCGATACACACAACGACCACACCGATACACACATCGACCAAACCGATACACACATCGACCGCACCGATACACACCGATACACACATCGACCACACCGATACACACACCGACCACACCGATACACACAACGACCACACCGATACAAACAACGACCACACCGATACACACCGATATACACATCAACCACACATATACACACATCGACCACACCGATACACACCGATAGACACATCGACCACACCGATACACACCGATAGACACATCGACCACACCGATACACACATCGACCACACCGATATACACATCGATTACACCGATACACACATCGACAACACCGATACACAAACATCGACCACTCCGATACACACATCGACAACACCGATACACACATCGACAACACCGATACACAAACAACGACCACACCGATACAAACAACGACCACACCGATACACACCGATATACACATCGACCACACCGATACACACATCGACCGCACCGATACACACCGATACACACATCGACCACACCGATACACACCGATATACACATCAACCACACATATACACACATTGACCGCACCGATACACACCGATACACACCGATACACACCGATACACACATCGACCACACCGATACACACCGATAGACACATCGACCACACCGATACACACCGATAGACACATCGACCACACCGATACACACAACGACCACACCGATACAAACAACGACCACACCGATACACACAACGACCACACCGATACACACATCGACCACACCGATACACACCGATAGACACATCGACCACACCGATACACACAACGACCACATCGATACAAACAACGACCACACTGATACAAACATTCCATCAGAAATGGGGTCTCGAGAGTGATTAATATAAGTTGAAAGAACTTGTTTCGCAATCGAGCTAAAATACATTTGTATAAAATAAGCCCTGAAAAACACAATCGAGGGATCGCAGGTTCGATCCCCCGTCTGACCCTACTAAAATTAACAGTCTTTCAGATGGGACGTTAAACCGAGGTCTCGTGTCGGTGCTTTACACCGTGCACGTATAAGAACCAGAGGAGACTCTGGAATGGGTCTCTGTCTGTATCATGCACTATCCTCCAAAATCTAAAATAACTAATCTCTTCAGGAGGCGTCACTCATATGGGCAACCGGTAGCGACGATAAATAAACGTAAAAACACATACAATCGTTTAAAGAAAGTTATATTCAGTCATTTTCTATCTAATTTTTACAAATGTACATTCTGCGCTAATGCTCAACAGTTTCCTGGTAACATAATCCGGAGTAGTACCGATTGTATAACATTTCCAATAAATATCAGGAAATGAATAAGAAATATTTTGACAAAATAACAAATCTCGCAAATTGGCTTCTTCTCCGCCAGAATGTTGCACGTTACCTATATAAAAAAAATATAAATACAGAAAGTTTGTTTTATCCCGATCAAGCATTGAACGAATGTACATGTCGTAGGCCTCTCTTAGAGTATTGTGATGTCGTCAGGGACAAGTGCTCAAACGAACCCCAAAACGGCCTCAACGCCGTTCTAAATGAGGCAACGAGGATTGTAGCGGATGTCACCAAAATGTGTAATGTAGATCGGCTACTGAGCGAACTCGATGAGGAATGTCTGACCGACAGAAAACATCAACGTATTCTCTTCTTCTGCAAGATGAAGATCTAACTTTCTCCAATATATCTCACCAACCTCATAATGCTTACATTGTAGCTAACTGTGTCTCCATGGTTACATTGTAGCGTGCTGTGTCTCCATGGTTACATTGTAGCTTCCTGTGTCTCCATGGATACATTGTAGTTTCCTGTGACTCCATGGTTACATTGTAGCTTCCTGTGTCTCCATGGTTACATTGTAGCTTCCTGTGTCTCCATGGATACATTGTAACTTCCTGCGTATCCATAGATACATTGTTGCTTCCTGCGTCTCCATGGTTACATTGTAGCTTCCTGCGTATCCATGGATACATTGTAACTTCCTGCGAATCCATAGATACATTGTTGCTTCCTGCGTCTCCATGGTTACATTGTAGCTTCCTGCGTATCCATGGTTACATTGTAACTTCCTGCGAATCCATGGTTAAATTGTAGCAACTAAATTAGTAGGCGATGGTTGGTTCCCTGGGTAGTTGTTCTTCGGTACCGTATGAGGAACCACGATATATATATGTTTTTATACTTGCATATACCAACACACCATCAAAATAACAGACACCAACGTATTTCCTTTTTTTGACATTGACAGTTGTAAAATCATTAGATAAAACAATATCAGTAGTATGGTATAGTTTTACGTAGTATTATATTGTATAGTTTTACGTAGTATTATATGGTATAGTTTTACGTAGTATTATATTGTAATGCTTTAAGTAGTACTATATTATATAGCTTTAAGTAGTATTATATTGTAATGCTTTAAGTAGTATTATATTGTATAGCTTTACGTAGTATTATATTGTATAGCTTTAAGTAGTATATTATATTGTATAGCTTTACGTAGTATTATATTGTAATGCTTTAAGTAGTATTATATTGTATAGCTTTAAGTAGTATTATATTGTATAGTTTTAAGTAGTATTATATTGTAATGCTTTAAGTAGTATTATATTGTAATGCTTTAAGTAGTATTATATTGTAATGCTTTACGTAGTATTATATTGTATAGTTTTAAGTAGTATTATATTGTATAGTTTTAAGTAGTATTATATTGTATAGTTTTAAGTAGTATTATATTGTATAGTTTTAAGTAGTATTATATTGTAATGCTTTAAGTAGTATTATATTGTAATGCTTTAAGTAGTATTATATTGTATAGTTTTAAGTAGTATTATATTTAGCCGGTAAAGAAGCATTAAAGTGTATCCTTATCGTACCTTATTTTTGCTTATTTTCCAATCCAATTTCATTTGTTTTGATTCATATAAATGTCTAGGTTTAAAATATTATAAACTGAATACAATATGTTTAACTAAGAGGTGAAGCACCGGATGACAGCAGAAGCTCGGTTGACTGTTCATGCTTGAATAATGCAACATGGACAATATCTTATAGGACAACTGTCCGTATGGCGATTGTTCCCCTTTGTTAATATTTATTTATTTATTTTCATATGTTTATTTATCAAGGCTGGTTAATCTGGTGATACATCTGGGGTATATTATATATTAACGCTGGTTAATCTGGTGATACATCCGGGGTATATTATATATTAACGCTGGTTAATCTGGTGATACATCCGGGGTATATTATATATTAACGCTGGTTAATCTGGTGATACATCCGGGGTATATTATATATTAACGCTTGTTAATCTGGTGATACATCCGGGGTATATTATATATTGGAGTATATTATATATTAACGCTGGTTAATCTGGTGATACATCCGGGGTATATTATATATTGGAGTATATTATATATTAACGCTGGTTAATCTGGTGATACATCCGGGGTATATTATATATTAACGCTGGTTAATCTGTTGATACATCCGGGGTAAATAATACCGGTGTTTAATTTTTGTTATAAATACAAACAAACACGAATACAGGAGAGCATCAACCAAGTATAGTATCGATAAAACACGTACACCAATATAGTATTGATAAAACACGTACATTAATATAGTATTGATAAAACACGTACACCAATATAGTATTGATAAAACAAGTAGGCCTACATCAATATAGTATTGATAAAACACGTACACCAATATAGTATTGATAAAACACGTACATCAATATAGTATTGATAAAACAAGTACATCAATATAGTATCGATAAAACACGTACATCAATATAGTATTGATAAAACACACATGTTATTTCCTTTATAAATTCACACATTTTCTGTATTCAATTATATTATTATTTGCTCATAATACATAATATTTTGTCTCCGAAATCACTCGTTGATCGTAAATGTAGAAAGGAACTACATTCTAATACAAATGAAGTTCGTCTCCTATTAACTTGGCCGCTAGTACACACCACGGCAGCTAGTACACACCACGGCCGCTAGTACACACCACGGCCGCTAGTACACAGCACGGCCGCTAGTACACACCACGGCCGCTAGTACACAGCACGGCAGCTAGTACACAGCACGGCCGCTAGTACACAGCACGGCCGCTAGTACACACCACGGCCGCTAGTACACAGCACGGCCGCTAGTACACACCACGGCCGCTAGTACACACCACGGCCGCTAGTACACAGCACACCACGGCAGCTAGTACACACCACGGCCGCTAGTACACAGCACGGCCGCTAGTACACAGCACGGCAGCTAGTACACAGCACGGCCGCTAGTACACACCACGGCCGCTAGTACACAGCACGGCCGCTAGTACACAGCACGGCAGCTAGTACACAGCACGGCCGCTAGTACACACCACGGCCGCTAGTACACAGCACGGCCGCTAGTACACAGCACGGCAGCTAGTACACAGCACGGCCGCTAGTACACAGCACGGCAGCTAGTACACAGCACGGCCGCTAGTACACACCACGGCCGCTAGTACACAGCACGGCAGCTAGTACACAGCACGGCCGCTAGTACACAACACGACCGCCGCTAGTACACACCACGGCCGCTAGTACACAGCACGGCAGCTAGTACACAGCACGGCCGCTAGTACACAACACGACCGCCGCTAGTACACACCACGGCCGCTAGTACACACCACGGACGCTAGTACACAGCACGGCAGCTAGTACACAGCACGGCCGCTAGTACACAACACGACCGCCGCTAGTACACACCACGGCCGCTAGTACACAGCACGTCAGCTAGTACACAGCACGGCCGCTAGTACACAGCACGGCAGCTAGTACACATCACCGCCGCTAGTACACAGCACGGCAGCTAGTACACAGCACGGCCGCTAGTACACAGCACGGCAGCTAGTACACAGCACGGCCGCTAGTACACAACACGACCGCCGCTAGTACACACCACGGCCGCTAGTACACAGCACGTCAGCTAGTACACAGCACGGCCGCTAGTACACAACACGACCGCCGCTAGTACACACACGGCCGCTAGTACACAGCACGTCAGCTAGTACACAGCACGGCCGCTAGTACACATCACGGCAGCTAGTACACATCACCGCCGCTAGTACACAGCACGGCAGCTAGTACACAGCACGGCCGCTAGTACACAGCACGGCAGCTAGTACACAGCACGACCGCTAGTACACATCACCGCCGCTAGTACACACCACGGCCGCTAGTACACAGCACGGCCGCTAGTACACAGCACGGCCACTAGTACACACCACGGCCGCTAGTACACACCACGGCCACTAGTACACAGTACGACAGCTAGTACACAATAATGGTGTTCTGCATGCGTGATTGAGTGTATTCCTAATGAGGCATGACCTAATAGCACCCACACTATAATGCCATAGAATGTATGTAGTGTGTTGGGTACAGATGCCCCCCTTCTTTGTTGACACAGTTCGACATCACCTACATAAGACATGTAGCAAATTCTCTCCATTACTTACCTCATTCCATGCATGAACTTTATATATAATAAATGTGGACCTTTGGGATATTAAATGTAAAATTTAAGTGCAATATGCTGTTTGTTTATTTAATTAATGACCTCCTGTAAAGGGAACGAAGTGTTTACGCTCCATTTTCGCTCCATCTTTCCAGACGAATGAACTATACTGTCGTGGCCTATACTGCTGGCTGTAATAGACAATAAAACACATGTTGCAAAAGGTGAAATTAGGGCTATTGATATTGATGTGTAATCCGATAAAGTGTTTTTCCTCATAACCATGCCGTATGATATATGCAACATCCGCGTAAGGATTGGATCTGAACTTACGGTGTACTTTCGTGAACTGTTGTACAAGTTGCAGATTTATTTCACAAGTCGGACTTTGGAAACTTACGGTGTACGTTCGTGAACTGTTGTACAAGTTGCAGATTTATTTCGCAAGTCGGACTTTAGAAACTTACGGTTTACGTTCGTGAACTGTTGTACAAGTTACAGATTTATTTCACAAGTCGGACTTTAGAAACTTACGGTTTACGTTCGTGAACTGTTGTACAAGTTACAGATTTATTTCA
>CM026389.1:53418089-53445943 GCA_014843695.1 Archivesica marissinica | reverse complement strand
GTATCGTGGACACTGTATGATGTAGTACATTGTTGTATCGTAGGTACTGTATGATGTAGTACATTGTTGTATCGTGGACACTGTATGATGTAGTACATTGTTGTATCGTAGGTACTGTATGATGTTGTATCGTGGACACTGTATGATGTAGTACATTGTTGTATCGTGGACACTGTATGATGTAGTACATTGTTGTATCGTGGACACTGTATGATGTAGTACATTGTTGTATCGTGGACACTGTATGATGTAGTACATTGTTGTATCGTGGGTACTGTATGATGTAGTACATTGTTGTATCGTGGACACTATGATGTAGTACATTGTTGTATCGTGGACACTGTATGATGTAGTACATTGTTGTATCGTGGACACTGTATGATGTAGTACATTGTTGTATCGTGGACACTGTATGAGGTAGTACATTGTTGTATCGTGGACACTGTATGATGTAGTACATTGTTGTATCGTGGACACTGTATGATGTAGTACATTGTTGTATCGTGGCACTGTATGATGTAGTACATTGTTGTATCGTGGACACTGTATGATGTAGTACATTGTTGTATCATGGACACTGTATGAGGTAGTTCATTGTTGTATCATGGACAGTGCATGAGGTAGTACATTGTTGTATCATGGACACTGTATGATGTAGTACATTGTTGTATCGTGGACACTGTATGATGTAGTACATTGTTGTATCGTGGACACTGTATGATGTAGTACATTGTTGTATCGTGGACACTGTATGATGTAGTACATTGTTGTATCGTGGACACTGTATGATGTAGTACATTGTTGTATCGTGGACACTGTATGATGTAGTACATTGTTGTATCGTGGACACTGTATGATGTAGTACATTGTTGTATCGTGGACACTGTATGATGTAGTACATTGTTGTATCGTGGACACTGTATGATGTAGTACATTGTTGTATCGTGGACACTGTATGATGTAGTACATTGTTGTATCGTGGACACTGTATGATGTAGTACATTGTTGTATCGTGGACACTGTATGATGTAGTACATTGTTGTATCGTGGACACTGTATGATGTAGTACATTGTTGTATCGTGGACACTGTATGATGTAGTACATTGTTGTATCGTAGGTACTGTATGATGTAGTACATTGTTGTATCGTGGACACTGTATGATGTAGTACATTGTTGTATCGTAGGTACTGTATGATGTAGTGCATTGTTGTATCGTAGGTACTGTATGATGTAGTGCATTGTTGTATCGTGGACACTGTATGATGTAGTACATTGTTGTATCGTAGGTACTGTATGATGTAGTACATTGTTGTATCGTGGACACTGTATGATGTAGTACATTGTTGTATCGTGGACACTGTATGATGTAGTACATTGTTGTATCGTGGACACTGTATGATGTAGTACATTGTTGTATCGTAGGTACTGTATGATGTAGTACATTGTTGTATCGTGGACACTGTATGATGTAGTACATTGTTGTATCGTGGACACTGTATGATGTAGTACATTGTTGTATCGTGGACACTGTATGATGTAGTACATTGTTGTATCGTGGACACTGTATGATGTAGTACATTGTTGTATCGTAGGTACTGTATGATGTAGTACATTGTTGTATCGTGGACACTGTATGATGTAGTACATTGTTGTATCGTGGGTACTGTATGATGTAGTGCATTGTTGTATCGTAGGTACTGTATGATGTAGTACATTGTTGTATCGTGGACACTGTATGATGTAGTACATTGTTGTATCGTAGGTACTGTATGATGTAGTACATTGTTGTATCGTGGACACTGTATGATGTAGTACATTGTTGTATCGTGGGTACTGTATGATGTAGTACATTGTTGTATCGTGGGTACTGTATGATGTAGTGCATTGTTGTATCGTAGGTACTGTATGATGTAGTACATTGTTGTATCGTGGACACTGTATGATGTAGTACATTGTTGTATCGTGGACACTGTATGATGTAGTACATTGTTGTATCGTGGACACTGTATGATGTAGTACATTGTTGTATCGTGGACACTGTATGATGTAGTACATTGTTGTATCGTGGACACTGTATGATGTAGTACATTGTTGTATCGTGGACACTGTATGATGTAGTACATTGTTGTATCGTGGATACTGTATGATGTAGTACATTGTTGTATCGTGGACACTGTATGATGTAGTACATTGTTGTATCGTAGGTACTGTATGATGTAGTACATTGTTGTATCGTAGGTACTGTATGATGTAGTACATTGTTGTATCGTGGACACTGTATGATGTAGTACATTGTTGTATCGTGACACTGTATGATGTAGTACATTGTTGTATCGTGGACACTGTATGATGTAGTACATTGTTGTATCGTAGGTACTGTATGATGTAGTACATTGTTGTATCGTAGGTACTGTATGATGTAGTACATTGTTGTATCGTGGACACTGTATGATGTAGTACATTGTTGTATCGTAGGTACTGTATGATGTAGTACATTGTTGTATCGTGGACACTGTATGATGTAGTACATTGTTGTATCGTGGACACTGTATGATGTTGTATCGTGGACACTGTATGAGGTAGTACATTGTTGTATCGTGGACACTGTATGATGTAGTACATTGTTGTATCGTGGACACTGTATGATGTAGTACATTGTTGTATCGTGGACACTGTATGATGTAGTACATTGTTGTATCGTGGACACTGTATGATGTAGTACATTGTTGTATCGTAGGTACTGTATGATGTAGTACATTGTTGTATCGTGGACACTGTATGATGTAGTACATTGTTGTATCGTAGGTACTGTATGATGTAGTACATTGTTGTATCGTAGGTACTGTATGATGTAGTACATTGTTGTATCGTGGACACTGTATGATGTAGTACATTGTTGTATCGTGGACACTGTATGATGTAGTACATTGTTGTATCGTGGACACTGTATGATGTAGTACATTGTTGTATCGTAGGTACTGTATGATGTAGTACATTGTTGTATCGTGGGCACTGTATGATGTAGTACATTGTTGTATCGTGGACACTGTATGATGTAGTACATTGTTGTATCGTGGACACTGTATGATGTAGTACATTGTTGTATCGTGGACACTGTATGATGTAGTACATTGTTGTATCGTGGACACTGTATGATGTAGTACATTGTTGTATCGTGGACACTGTATGATGTAGTACATTGTTGTATCGTGGACACTGTATGATGTAGTACATTGTTGTATCGTGGACACTGTATGATGTAGTACATTGTTGTATCGTGGCACTGTATGATGTAGTACATTGTTGTATCGTGGACACTGTATGATGTAGTACATTGTTGTATCGTAGGTACTGTATGATGTAGTACATTGTTGTATCGTAGTACTGTATGATGTAGTACATTGTTGTATCGTGGACACTGTATGATGTAGTACATTGTTGTATCGTGGACACTGTATGATGTAGTACATTGTTGTATCGTGGACACTGTATGATGTAGTACATTGTTGTATCGTGGGTACTGTATGATGTAGTACATTGTTGTATCGTAGGTACTGTATGATGTAGTACATTGTTGTATCGTGGACACTGTATGATGTAGTACATTGTTGTATCGTGGACACTGTATGATGTAGTACATTGTTGTATCGTGGACACTGTATGATGTAGTACATTGTTGTATCGTGGACACTGTATGATGTAGTACATTGTTGTATCGTGGACACTGTATGATGTAGTACATTGTTGTATCGTGGACACTGTATGATGTAGTACATTGTTGTATCGTGGACACTGTATGATGTAGTACATTGTTGTATCGTGGACACTGTATGATGTAGTACATTGTTGTATCGTAGGTACTGTATGATGTAGTACATTGTTGTATCGTGGACACTGTATGATGTAGTACATTGTTGTATCGTAGGTACTGTATGATGTAGTGCATTGTTGTATCGTAGGTACTGTATGATGTAGTACATTGTTGTATCGTGGACACTGTATGATGTAGTACATTGTTGTATCGTGGACTGTATGATGTAGTACATTGTTGTATCGTGGACACTGTATGATGTAGTACATTGTTGTATCGTGGACACTGTATGATGTAGTACATTGTTGTATCGTGGACACTGTATGATGTAGTACATTGTTGTATCGTGGACACTGTATGATGTAGTACATTGTTGTATCGTGGACACTGTATGATGTAGTACATTGTTGTATCGTGGACACTGTATGATGTAGTACATTGTTGTATCGTGGACACTGTATGATGTAGTACATTGTTGTATCGTGGACACTGTATGATGTAGTACATTGTTGTATCGTGGACACTGTATGATGTAGTACATTGTTGTATCGTGGACACTGTATGATGTAGTACATTGTTGTATCGTGGACACTGTATGATGTAGTACATTGTTGTATCGTAGGTACTGTATGATGTAGTACATTGTTGTATCGTGGACACTGTATGATGTAGTACATTGTTGTATCGTAGGTACTGTATGATGTAGTGCATTGTTGTATCGTAGGTACTGTATGATGTAGTACATTGTTGTATCGTGGACACTGTATGATGTAGTACATTGTTGTATCGTGGACACTGTATGATGTAGTACATTGTTGTATCGTGGACACTGTATGATGTAGTACATTGTTGTATCGTGGACACTGTATGATGTAGTACATTGTTGTATCGTGGACACTGTATGATGTAGTACATTGTTGTATCGTGGACACTGTATGATGTAGTACATTGTTGTATCGTAGGTACTGTATGATGTAGTACATTGTTGTATCGTAGGTACTGTATGATGTAGTACATTGTTGTATCGTGGACACTGTATGATGTAGTACATTGTTGTATCGTAGGTACTGTATGATGTAGTACATTGTTGTATCGTGGACACTGTATGATGTAGTACATTGTTGTATCGTAGGTACTGTATGATGTAGTACATTGTTGTATCGTGGACACTGTATGATGTAGTACATTGTTGTATCGTGGACACTGTATGATGTAGTACATTGTTGTATCGTGGACACTGTATGATGTAGTACATTGTTGTATCGTAGGTACTGTATGATGTAGTACATTGTTGTATCGTGGACACTGTATGATGTAGTACATTGTTGTATCGTAGGTACTGTATGATGTAGTGCATTGTTGTATCGTAGGTACTGTATGATGTAGTACATTGTTGTATCGTGGACACTGTATGATGTAGTACATTGTTGTATCGTGGACACTGTATGATGTAGTACATTGTTGTATCGTGGACACTGTATGATGTAGTACATTGTTGTATCGTGGACACTGTATGATGTAGTACATTGTTGTATCGTGGACACTGTATGATGTAGTACATTGTTGTATCGTTGACACTGTATGATGTAGTACATTGTTGTATCGTGGACACTGTATGATGTAGTACATTGTTGTATCATGGACACTGCATGATGTAGTACATTGTTGTATCGTGGACACTGTATGATGTAGTACATTGTTGTATCATGGACACTGTATGATGTAGTACATTGTTGTATCGTGGACACTGTATGAGGTAGTACATTGTTGTATCGTGGACACTGTATGATGTAGTACATTGTTGTATCGTGGACACTGTATGATGTAGTACATTGTTGTATCGTGGACACTGCATGATGTAGTACATTGTTGTATCGTAGGTACTGTATGATGTAGTACATTGTTGTATCGTGGACACTGTATGATGTAGTACATTGTTGTATCGTAGGTACTGTATGATGTAGTGCATTGTTGTATCGTAGGTACTGTATGATGTAGTGCATTGTTGTATCGTGGACACTGTATGATGTAGTACATTGTTGTATCGTAGGTACTGTATGATGTAGTACATTGTTGTATCGTAGGTACTGTATGATGTAGTACATTGTTGTATCGTGGACACTGTATGATGTAGTACATTGTTGTATCGTGGACACTGTATGATGTAGTGCATTGTTGTATCGTGGACACTGTATGATGTAGTACATTGTTGTATCGTAGGTACTGTATGATGTAGTACATTGTTGTATCGTGGACACTGTATGATGTAGTACATTGTTGTATCGTGGACACTGTATGATGTAGTACATTGTTGTATCGTGGACACTGTATGATGTAGTACATTGTTGTATCGTGGTACTGTATGATGTAGTACATTGTTGTATCGTGGACACTGTATGATGTAGTACATTGTTGTATCGTGGACACTGTATGATGTAGTACATTGTTGTATCGTGGACACTGTATGATGTAGTACATTGTTGTATCGTGGACACTGTATGATGTAGTACATTGTTGTATCGTGGACACTGTATGATGTAGTACATTGTTGTATCGTGGACACTGTATGATGTAGTACATTGTTGTATCGTGGACACTGTATGATGTAGTACATTGTTGTATCGTGGACACTGTATGATGTAGTACATTGTTGTATCGTGGACACTGTATGATGTAGTACATTGTTGTATCGTGGACACTGTATGATGTAGTACATTGTTGTATCGTGGACACTGTATGATGTAGTACATTGTTGTATCGTGGACACTGTATGATGTAGTACATTGTTGTATCGTGGACACTGTATGATGTAGTACATTGTTGTATCGTGGACACTGTATGAGGTAGTTCATTGTTGTATCATGGACACTGCATGATGTAGTACATTGTTGTATCGTGGACACTGTATGATGTAGTACATTGTTGTATCATGGACACTGTATGATGTAGTACATTGTTGTATCGTGGACACTGTATGATGTAGTACATTGTTGTATCGTGGACACTGTATGATGTAGTACATTGTTGTATCGTGGACACTGTATGATGTAGTACATTGTTGTATCGTGGACACTGTATGATGTAGTACATTGTTGTATCGTAGGTACTGTATGATGTAGTACATTGTTGTATCGTGGACACTGTATGATGTAGTACATTGTTGTATCGTAGGTACTGTATGATGTAGTGCATTGTTGTATCGTAGGTACTGTATGATGTAGTACATTGTTGTATCGTAGGTACTGTATGATGTAGTGCATTGTTGTATCGTAGGTACTGTATGATGTAGTACATTGTTGTATCGTAGGTACTGTATGATGTAGTACATTGTTGTATCGTGGACACTGTATGATGTAGTACATTGTTGTATCGTAGGTACTGTATGATGTAGTGCATTGTTGTATCGTAGGTACTGTATGATGTAGTACATTGTTGTATCGTAGGTACTGTATGATGTAGTACATTGTTGTATCGTAGGTACTGTATGATGTAGTACATTGTTGTATCGTAGGTACTGTATGATGTAGTACATTGTTGTATCGTGGACACTGTATGATGTAGTACATTGTTGTATCGTAGGTACTGTATGATGTAGTACATTGTTGTATCGTAGGTACTGTATGATGTAGTACATTGTTGTATCGTGGACACTGTATGATGTAGTACATTGTTGTATCGTGGACACTGTATGATGTAGTACATTGTTGTATCGTGGACACTGTATGATGTAGTACATTGTTGTATCGTAGGTACTGTATGATGTAGTACATTGTTGTATCGTGGACACTGTATGATGTAGTACATTGTTGTATCGTGGACACTGTATGATGTAGTACATTGTTGTATCGTGGACACTGTATGATGTAGTACATTGTTGTATCGTGGACACTGTATGATGTAGTACATTGTTGTATCGTGGGTACTGTATGATGTAGTACATTGTTGTATCGTGGACACTGTATGATGTAGTACATTGTTGTATCGTGGACACTGTATGATGTAGTACATTGTTGTATCGTGGGTACTGTATGATGTAGTACATTGTTGTATCGTGGACACTGTATGATGTAGTACATTGTTGTATCGTGGACACTGTATGATGTAGTACATTGTTGTATCGTGGGTACTGTATGATGTAGTACATTGTTGTATCGTGGACACTGTATGATGTAGTACATTGTTGTATCGTAGGTACTGTATGATGTAGTACATTGTTGTATCGTAGGTACTGTATGATGTAGTACATTGTTGTATCGTGGACACTGTATGATGTAGTACATTGTTGTATCGTGGACACTGTATGATGTAGTACATTGTTGTATCGTGGACACTGTATGATGTAGTACATTGTTGTATCGTAGGTACTGTATGATGTAGTACATTGTTGTATCGTGGACACTGTATGATGTAGTACATTGTTGTATCGTGGACACTGTATGATGTAGTACATTGTTGTATCGTGGACACTGTATGATGTAGTACATTGTTGTATCGTGGACACTGTATGATGTAGTACATTGTTGTATCGTGGACACTGTATGATGTAGTACATTGTTGTATCGTAGGTACTGTATGATGTAGTACATTGTTGTATCGTGGACACTGTATGATGTAGTACATTGTTGTATCGTGGACACTGTATGATGTAGTACATTGTTGTATCGTGGACACTGTATGATGTAGTACATTGTTGTATCGTAGGTACTGTATGATGTAGTACATTGTTGTATCGTGGACACTGTATGATGTAGTACATTGTTGTATCGTGGGTACTGTATGATGTAGTGCATTGTTGTATCGTAGGTACTGTATGATGTAGTACATTGTTGTATCGTGGACACTGTATGATGTAGTACATTGTTGTATCGTAGGTACTGTATGATGTAGTACATTGTTGTATCGTGGACACTGTATGATGTAGTACATTGTTGTATCGTAGGTACTGTATGATGTAGTGCATTGTTGTATCGTAGGTACTGTATGATGTAGTACATTGTTGTATCGTGGACACTGTATGATGTAGTACATTGTTGTATCGTGGACACTGTATGATGTAGTACATTGTTGTATCGTGGACACTGTATGATGTAGTACATTGTTGTATCGTGGACACTGTATGATGTAGTACATTGTTGTATCGTGGACACTGTATGATGTAGTACATTGTTGTATCGTGGACACTGTATGATGTAGTACATTGTTGTATCATGGACACTGTATGAGGTAGTACATTGTTGTATCATGGACAGTGCATGAGGTAGTACATTGTTGTATCATGGACACTGTATGATGTAGTACATTGTTGTATCATGGACAGTGCATGAGGTAGTACATTGTTGTATCATGGACACTGTATGAGGTAGTACATTGTTGTATCATGGACAGTGCATGAGGTAGTACATTGTTGTATCATGGACACTGTATGAGGTAGTACATTGTTGTATCATGGACACTGCATGATGTAGTACATTGTTGTATCGTGGACACTGTATGATGTAGTACATTGTTGTATCATGGACACTGTATGATGTAGTACATTGTTGTATCGTGGACACTGTATGATGTAGTGCATTGTTGTATCGTGGACACTGTATGATGTAGTGCATTGTTGTATCATGGACACTGTATGAGGTAGTACATTGTTGTATCGTGGGCCTTGCATGATGTATTACATTGTTTCCATTGCTCCACAGGCACTGTTCAGCGATTCAACAACGTGTTTACGACGAAGGTCGAAATTCATAAAACTATATTTCATACATGATACCTTGTTTAGAGTCTAACTGCAATTACATCTCTGTTACAATTATTTGAAGCTGTCTTTTCTCGTCCTAATCCCCTCAGTCTCGAACAATTCTCAAAAAGTGCAGCCTCAATGCACACTCACCCATCCATACCTCCATCACTAACACAGTACAAGGAGTTTAAAGCTCCTGTCAAGTCTAAGCCCCAATAAAGCTTCAGGTCCTATTGAAATCGCACCTAGGATAAACATACTACCTAAACAACTGCACAATGAAACTGCCCCCATGCGAATATACATCTTTCAAAGGTCACCTAAAACAGGCATTGTCCCCGATGATTGGCGGCATGCAGTTACATCTCCCATATACAAAAATGGTCAAACCTAGCAACTACCGCCCCATTTCTCTTCTTCTTCGTGTACATGTATACAGCACTCCTTCACTTATGAAGATTAGGTGCCGGCGCCGTAACAAAAAGTGTTAGTTAAGTGCTTGATCAGAAAGTGCTCATTAGAAAGGGTACAGTGCATAGACATATTTTAGATATATTTGTAAGTGTTTTTTATAAAACTATGTACATAATTGTGGCAATTTATGCAAAGTATATTGTGGTAAGGACAGACACAGGGATCAGGGCCTTGAAGGCGTCCACTGTGTCTGCGACATATATGGCTGGCGGTAGCATGTTCCACTGAATGACGGCTCTAGGATAGAAAGAGTATTTGTACGAGTCTTTAGCTGCGTGTATGTGTTTGTAGGTATAGGTGTTACTGTATCTGGTTCTGTGGTCTGAAGGAATAATTAGATTACAGGGTGGTTGAATGGCAACTACATGGTGGATGATCTTATAAAACATGATGAGTCTGGTACGGATTCTTCGAATTTCCAAGGGTGGTGAGCATATCAGTTACAGAACTTGTATTGTGGTAGCGGTTGGATGTATAACGGGCTGCATGGCGTTGTACTTTCTCAATCTGACCAATTTGGCTTTTGGTATACATGTGGGTCCCAAACAGAAGAGGAGTATTCTAGTTTGGGTCTGACGAGGGCTTTATAAGTCTTTGGTAGAGTTGACTTTTAAATTTCTGCGGAGGAATCCTAGTGACTGATTAGCTTTGCTTGTTATAGAGTTTATATGCTTATCCCATTTTAAGTTATTCTGTAAAGTGAGGCCTAAATATTTTGCATGTTCGACAATTTCAAGGGGGTGGTTGTGAAGTTTGTATGTAAATTTAACTTGGTTTCTTTTTTGTGTGACATTTAGAACATTAAATTTATCAGGATGAAAATGCATGAGCCAATCCTGCTCCCACCTACCAGCAGCTTCTAGGTCAGATTGTAAGAGTTTTGCATCAGATGTGTTGTTAATTTCTCTATATATAATGCTGTCGTCTGCGAAAGGTCTAAGGTTACTATGATTGAGATATTACGGGAAGTCGTTTATATAGATAAGAAAGAGGATAGGCCCCATGACAGTGCCCTTGGGTACTCCGGATGTGACTGGTACAGTGTCTGATGTTCCCCTTCCAGGACAACTGTCTGGGTCCTATCTCTCAAGAAGTCAGATATCCAATGAAAAGCATTACAATTGATACCGTATAATTGTAGTTTGCAGAGGAGGTGACGGTGAGAAACTTTGTCAAATGCTTTCGCAAAATCCATAATGATGACATCGGTTTGAATATTTTTGTTGTTAGATTCCGTTAGGTTTTGGAGAAATGAAATTAGCTGTGATTCGCAGGAACGGGAAGATCGAAAGTCATGTTGTAGATCATAGAGGATATTATTGTTTTCCAGGTGTGACATTACATTACTTGAGATAATGTGTTCGAGGAGCTTGCAGCAAATACATGTGAGTGAAATTGGTCTGTAATTGATCGCATCATGCTTGTCGCCTTTTTAAATACAGGACATACCATTTGCGTTCTTCCAGTCAGTAGGGATTTCGCCAAGTGAGAGAGATTTGTGAACATTTTTGGTAAGAATTGGTGATATGGATGCGCTACATTCTTTTAAGATTTTACTTTGCAGTTATGTGGTTTGATATTTTTCAGTAATTTTTTAAGTCCATTTTCAGCGATTGAGATGTCTTTCATTTGTAGATGAGGGCTTGGGCCTTTGTCAGGTATATCGTCATTAGTGACAGGGGTAAAAGCTTTTTGGAATTGTTTATTGAGTATGTTAGATTTATCGGTTGCATAGCATCCAAACTCATAGTTTCCAACATGATGTCATATTTAAACGTTCATCATATTCTTATACATATACACACACAGCCTATGGACAGACAGATAGACATAGGGCTATTCATAGAGACATGCGTAGCTAGAGACCGAAAGACGGACGGACAACATAAACAAAAATAAATTTGATAAATTATATTAGTAAGAAAGGGTCCAGAATATCTGTGGTTAAAGTGTCGCAGTGTAGACCTACGGCCGAAATGTTAACTTTGCTCGGTACGGCAACGTACAGATTATATATGATAGTTATGCTTCAGTTTCCTCCCTTACATCCATAACACCATCTACAATATTCAAAAGAAAAATGAGCGGGTGCGAAACTGGATGGCTATCAACAAGAAACAAAACGAAGGTACATAGTAGCTTACTTTTTATTGTTAATATTTGTATTGTGATCATACACGCGAACTGGATGGCTATCAACAAGAAACCACAGGCACAGACAAACTATGTTTTTGTTGGTTTATGCACAGGAACTTGAAATTGTATCCATAAGCCACCAAAGGTCTCGTACCTCTATCCTAGGACACCCCCCTCTATTAATTTTTTTAATAGAGGGGGGTGTCCTAGGATAGAGGTACGAGACCTTTGGTGGCTTATGGATACAATTTCAAGTTCCTGTGGTTTATGGTCATATAGTATCCCGGTGTTACTGGTTTCCGACGATATAGTACATGACGGACTCCTATAGGTTTAGAATGTCCATACACTGTAAACAATGTCACCGAATAAACAATATTTTACCTTTCATTCACAATAATCTCGAAGAAAACCGATTGTTTACTTTGTAAGAAAAGTTGACAAAATGGCGTCACCTCATACTCGGTATTTGCCTATCTGATCACTTGGCATGCAAGTATTTCAAGAACCAGTCTGTTTGATTCATAGAGTGGTGGAACCTATGCTCGGCGTATTCCTAAACTCTGCGTATTTTCATCCGTATTTAAAATATTTATATAGTTCTAGGCTAATTTAGCCGACAGAGCTGAAGCATGGTTCAATAGCATTCCGTTGAGTGTATCGGTAGGCTTAGGCAACTGTCGCGTGACATGTCCAGCAGACGAATATAAACAAGCAAATCATTGGGAGAATATTTCCACCGAAACTGTTACGGTGAGCAATTATGGTAGCTATCCGAATTTAAAAAATCTACACCTAACCCGAAAAATAGTTTCTATACCATTTCTGATTAAGACCAATAAATGTTTTTACTCAATGATGTACTATATCAAAATAAGATATTCAACAAGTTATGGTGGATAATAAAAAATAACAAGTACGCCGTGCATAGGTTCCCTGAAGTCTTCAGTTCCCATATAAACGGGTGCCGACCGACACCGTTGCGATAGCTGTATTGAGCAGCAAGGTCACGTGATGAAGCCAAAACTGTCGACAAGAGTGTTTTGAGAGTTGTTTTCACGACTTAAGAAAATAATAATATACGGCATGTGCAATTAACATTTTATACTGGTCATTATATGTGGGATTTACGCCGAGCATAGGTTCCACCACTCTATAATCTGACATGTAAGAAACTATCAAAGATCTGCCTGATCAAGATGATGTCTTCCGCTGATCTGACATGTAAATAACTATCAGATTGAAATTTCACACTGTCAATTTTCAATGTATTATTGCATGTAAGAAACTACGATATCTCAATTTCCTTGGCTGTGCTACTCCAGCAAATGCCATGCAAAAAGCTATCAGATGCAGAGCGCTACTAGTCGACTTATAAATGGGTTTTCTCTGTAGTGGCATTCCTTCCTCCATACAGATGTTTTGCATTCGTTGTGGTAATACGGAGAACTTCCAGCACTTCACTACCTATGCGGCCTGCGATGATGGCTGCTGTTAAGCCGATTAAATTTGGCAGTTATTCTAGATACATGAACAGTGTCTTCCGGATGTTCCTTATTGTAGGAAAAGGTAAAGTATGGTGCATATGTCTTTAGAAGTAACCGGTCATCATCGACGCTACTTAGGCCCTCCACTTGCTGGTTGTTGAAACGAGTTACCATACGCGTAAAACAAAAGTAGGTGTTTGGAAACACATTCAACCAATCCCGGACTACTTGTTACGTACCCTTGAAACAATGCAGATGTATGGCCTGATCAGGACTGACCATATTCTTTAACTGGAACAACAAAGTACTGTACGCTTCACTTGTATCTTCCAGACCAGTCATACTGCGACAGTGAATAATAATCACATGTCAATCTTGCAGAAAAGGTAAAGACTGGCTCATTACCTTCTGTTGAGTAGACCATTGAGCTGAGAGTGTAGCTGTCTGACCTCATCTCCGTAGGGAAGGTAGCTGCGTCATAAATTTTTTTTTTATTACTCATAGTTTCATAGTAATATTAACATTTATAATATATATATACAGATAAGTACATACCATGACAGTATCAACGTTACGCATTACATACATTATGTGCATAATCATTATTTCTAGCGGTTCTATATTTAAACAAGATATTTTATATATAGTGTGGGGGATAATATATATGACGTTTATTTATCGTCGCTACCGGTTGCCCATATGAGCGACGCCTCCTGAAGAGATTAGTAATTTTATATTTTGGAGGATAGTGCAATGATACAGACAGAGACCCATTCCAGAATCTCCTCTGGTTCTTTTACGTGCACGGTGTAAAGCACCGACACGAGACCTCGGTTTAACGTCCCATCTGAAAGACTGTTAATTTTATTAGGGTCAGACGGGGGATCGAACCTGCGATCCCTGGATTACCAGTCCAGCGTTTTACCACTGGGCTACAGATCCGTCTGTATATCCATACACTTATGAATGTGTTTATATTTGACTGTTTATATGCAAATAAATGGGTAACACTTAATATAAATAATGGACTAGTCATATTTCTGACTGAAAAAGTATTTCCATTTCCAATTTTAATTGTTGCAATGGTTTCTTCAATTTTTATAGTTTGATTCAGATATAGATTAAACATGCTAATTGATGGTATTTCTGAATTACATTTACACTTGAAAATAAAGTATTTTGCAAATAGAAATGTATGACCGTTTTTGTTTTACTAGAATTTGCACTATTTGCATTACAGGCTGTTATATTTTCATAGGATAGATTTAATGAAAGTTCTAATCTTCTAAAATGTAGAAGCCTATTGATTCAGATCAAAATGGTTGCACACTATTACATTCCCAAAACATATGTTTATTTAAGTCTTTTGACATCAGACATAAATCGCAGAGATTAAATGGTTTTAGTTTTGAATAAAAAAGAGTTATTCGGCACGATTCGCACAATATATTTATATTGGAATGCCATAAGTTTTGTACTTATTATTCATTTATATGGTATTGATTTTTTTGCTTCCATTCTAATCTCGTTTATCTAATTCGTTTTACCATTTAATAATGTGTTTCAATTGTGTTAACCTCATTGATTCAATTTGTTTATTATATAATATTTTATTACAATTTTTAATAATAATATTTTGTAAATTAGATTGCTTGGTATGTTATTGTCTGCTATTTTTATCTTCAGCCTTATTTTCCATTCATTTTTTATGTTTCCTATTAATGTGTAGTATATCATAAAAGCTCAATTGTCTATATTGTATAAAGCTATAATGTTATCAATAGTGTAAAATTCCTTTATCCTGTAATCATATTTATGGCGCATCCACATAATTCCTTTATTAAACCATTCCTAGTAGAAAAATGGATTACTGCTTGCGTTTTTTAATAGTGAAATGTTACTGTAGTAATATAGTTGATTTTGCTCCATGCAACTATTATATATTTTTACAAATGGTAGCGATTTGTGATTTTACTATACTGAGCAAAACTAGAAACTCCATATTTAAGGAACTATTTAGCGAAAACCAAAAGGTTTACTTTTATGAATCAAAATGGAAAACAAGTTCATTCATTTCTGTATCAAAGCCAATTCATTTCATCTGGCTATCTTGTTAACGTTTCGAGAGATAACCGGCCATGGGCGGTAGGGGTCAAAATCAAAACACTCAGAAAGGTGTTACTTAATGTTTAGAGATGGAATTTCAATAAAGAAATGTGGCACATCCAGTAAATCTCAGTACCCGAGTGTGGCCACCATTTACATGAATGCATGCAGTGATCCTACGCCGCATCGACGTAACGTAACGCAATACCAGTGCGTTGGGCAAATTCCTCCAGTCCCGTTGTAACGCGCGTGTAGGATCGCGAACATTGTCAATCTGATGGTTAGCTCGTGCTTTGCGGCCCAGCTCATCCCATATGTGTTCAATGGGGTTGAGATCCGCGGGCCATGACATTGACGTTGTTTTGCTGCAAGTATTGAGTAATGACCCTGGTTACATGAGGGCGGTCATTGTCCTGCATCAATGTCATACCAGTGCCATGCTGACGGATACATGGTAAGGCATGTACATATAGCACCTCTGCAACATAACGGTGTTCATTCATGTTGCCCTGTACAACAACCAAATCTGTCTTCCGGTTTCCCATGATCCCACCCAGACCATTACACTCCCCCTAAACCTGTTCTTCTCAACAATGTAACAATCGGCGAATCTTTCATTTTTACCCATAATCTTCCGTCAGCATGACTAACTTTGAAACGAGATTCATCGGTGAACAAAACTCGGGTCCAGTCAGCCTTTCTCCAGTTCAGATGATGTCGCGCCCATAACAGCCTATAGCACGGTGACGTTGGGTCATTATCTGACCAGAGTACGGGCGGCATGTCCTGATTGGTTGGGCGTTACGACACAACCCGTTGCGAATGGTCTGCCCTGAGACACCGTATCGCCTAGCAGTGACTGTGGCTGCCAATCGACGTTAACGTAAGTGCGTCAACGTAATGTAACGATCGGCTTTAGCCGTCGTTACACGAGACCTACCAGGTAGCTGCCGGTCGTGAACAGCCCCAGTCTGCTGGTACCGGGCTGCAAGACAAGACGATCAATCGTCTCCCGACAGCACCCGAACCGACGCGCGACCACCCTGGCGGACATCCCACCCACAATTATCCCAATTGCCTGATTTCGGCTCGTTTTCGAAAAGCCGTGGCATATCGAAAACAGTGACAAATTTAAAAAGTTGTAATTATTCCGAATAGCCCTATCGCATGAATGGTACGACATGAACCAAATCAACATCGATGCCATGTATAGCGTGCACATGCAAATCAACGTTCCGGTCACTGGCCGATATGTAAACTGTGTGTATCGGGTATTATGTACGATCGTATTATGAACATCGCCAGGGTTTAAATTGAACATGTAGCACATACACAGACAGAGCTACACCGGCTATAAAATAGGAACGTTTCTAGTTTTGTTGAGTATAGCATCTATTGGGTTAATATTCCTTTTTATTATCAAATCTCCTCCATAATTACTAGTTCAGCGTTGCATACTATTTTTAAGTGACTCTTTTTACCTTTTAGTCGTTTAAGCCATGACCATTGTTCCTAATTTGAGGACTGAACATGTTGACTTATTTAGTTTTAGACCAGGACCGCCTCCGTGGTCGAGTGGTTAAGGTCGCTGACTTGTATACCACTGTAACCTATCATCACTGATGGTCACGGGTTCGAGCCCCGCTCAGACCGTGTCTCATTTATATGAAAAAGTTGGCAGTTTCTTGCGGAGGTTGGTGCACCCAAGTACTGGTTAACCGCTGCAGCCTGCCCAGGCAAGGTGTTGTTGGGTAAATTGCCCGCCGGCGATATAGCCCAAAATGGTGCTGATTTAGGCGTAAAACCCGAAATATAACATAACATAAGTTTTAGACCAGATACATTTTTTATTAGTTTAATGAACAACTTTTCAGATCCATCTAATGTGAGCTTGCATCGTCAGCAAACAATGTTTGTTTTATTTCATTATCACCAAGAACCAACCCTTTAATATATTGATTAGTGTTTATTGATCTTGAAACAATTTCTATGCAAATTATGAATATATAGGCGGATAATGTCCTTGTCTTGCCCCTTTTTTACTTAAAATAATTCTGATAAATGTCCATTATTTGAAATACAGCTTTTTGAATCGTTGTAAAACATTGCTATCCATTTCACAAGAGAATCGCCAAAGTTGAAATATGTTAAGCATTTAATCATGGATTTATGAATTGTCGGCAAAGAAGATTAGTCCCGGTATGTTATTGTCATTTGTTTCTTCAATGATTTCAATTAGTGTTCTAACATTTGCTCCTATATATCTGCCTTTTATAAATCCAGTTTTATTAACATTAATTAGCGAATCTAGTACATTTTTTATTCTATTGCCTATTACTTTTGTAGCTATATTGTAGTATACATTTGAAAGAGAGATATGCCTCCAATTGTCAAAAGTTGTTCTGTTATGTATAGGCTATTTGGGTTTATTACAATATTTTCTTCTAATCTTATTATTTCCGTTATTATTTTTTCTTCTTCTTCCCTTTGTTTTTTCTTCAATCTGACTGTAGTAGAATACTGTTGTTTAGTTTCAAATAGCCCGGACCTCTCAATGTTTCACAGAGGTTTACATTTAAAGTAACTACGGAGTGGTCCGATAGCAATCCTGGAATTATGTTACAATTTGTCACTGTATTCAATAAATTAGCTGATTTGAGAAAGTAGTCTAATCGACAAAAGGTTGCTGGTTTATCATTTGATCGCCACGTAAATCACAAACATTAGCCACAGCTCCTGCACACACATATGAGCCTCCGGGTTCCCCACCTTCAGACATAGGTCCGTTAGCGCTGCAACTGGCATGTTCAGCATGTTTCGTGTCCGATCTAGGTGAACATGACTACAAACCCCTCTGGACAAATACTTGTAGCTTCAGTCACACCATGCTGAACTTCTTCAGAGTCATGAAACTGTTCCATGACTATCTATGTCTTGGCACCAGCTTTGCCATGATAACCACTATGGCACGCCAATGTACAAGTACAGGTGGAGAATATACTGGGGTACGGGTGAACTGACTCGGGGGGGGGATCAAGCATTAGCTCTCAAGAAACAGCTACCATCGCAGATCTGTCACTTCCCGGTTGACATCCTGGAGCAGCTATTCCGTGCTATTGATATACCTTACTGGGTCTTCATGACCTTGGTAAGTCAACCTAACGGGTGCCTTCCTGTAATATCCGACGTGGTGACGCTCTGTATCATAACGTGCCGGGTAATGAACAGGTGACCTATTCCGTGGTGCTCTGGTCTCCTTTGTGCGGGTGCCCGAATCCCTCCTGATCTCCATGGCCTTCTCACCATGAGAAGATTCAGGGCTTGGCGATCAACCTCCATGGTCCTTTCTAGTAGACTAGGCTGGTGCAAGAGGACGCCTGAAATACTCTTGTCCTCCTGGCTGGAGTTCAACGAAACAACATCTTCATTCGGAACAGTCTCTTCCTGAACGGTGCTCTGGGCGGACCTAGCAAGACGTCCCTGATCCTCTACGTCTCAATGGGATACCAGTATCCATTTTGAGTCCGTAGTCTTTTGTGGCGGTAGCCTCCTTGCTAACCTTGCTTGGCTTTCTTCTACCAAGGTTGTAGATGTTTTCAGTCGTAATCCGCGAAGTTCAGGGAACCCACTTCTTTGGCTAATGTTCTTAACCAAATCGTTGTCCTTTAGTACTTGGAGTTGCTGCTTATGCGTTGCTCGTATACATAGCAACACCCCATCCACTACTATTCTGGAGGACGTTAACAGACGTTGTCTAGAGATTTCCTCCACCTCGTCCAGGAAGTCATTCTTTCTGACTGGTTCTATTGCCATGCCTGAAAGAATACACTACCCACATGTATTATTTCTTTCTAATTCAAATTCCACATCGGTACCGGTACTTAATCTATGGACAGAGAGTCTGTCTACACACGACCCATACATCGCATTAATCGCACTGGATCATGAACCGTCCCTGCCACAGCTTCCGACACAAACAGTACAAGTCACATGCTGATTGATCAGGTTCAGAACCATCACCTGGAGCATCTTTCCACTGTTTGATCCAAACTGGCAACTTCCTGTGATGACAGGGCTTCAGTCGATCTTGGTTCACTACCAATACACTGTTATCCGATTTGACCCTAAAAAGAGAAACCGAAAACATCTTCTCAATTATTGCCTGGGTCTTTCTAAGGGGACGACAATTTCTTGCACCTACCTTTCAATGTTGCGATATCTAATAAATATACTATGTTGCCTACCTCATACGACTTTTCCAGTATTCTAAGGTTATAATTCCTTTTCATCCGCTTCAGGGATGTCTTCAAAGTCTTTCTCGCGGTATTATGTGCTTCTTGCATTTTACTAGTAAGCTACATAGTCGTCTGCATCCGCATTATTTTCTACAGCTTGTGGGAACATCAAATGTGCTGTTACATTTAGTTCTCTCCTTTACTTCTCTACTTTAATATGTTGGCTGTAAACCCAGTATTGCGATTCACTGAAGCCCCTAGAGCCTCAGCCAATTGTTGTAAGTGAGTATACCACTGGTTTTGAGACTTATAAAACATCGAACGGCGTCCATCAGGGTGCGGTTGTACCATTCTACTTGGCCATTTGCGGAAGCTCTATACGGCGTTGTCCTAGTTTTGTGGATTTGTAGAGCCTCACACAAGGCAGTAAACAGCTTAGAACCAAAGTTACGACCTTGAACTGCAGAGGGTAACTGAACCTTCCGCTGTCTGAGATGGCAAGGGCACACATTCCACCAATTCGGTAAACTGTTCTACCACCATGAGGATGTGTTCATTTCCAAGTGGTGTACGGGGCAACGGACCCATGACATCTATATGCACCCTTTCCATGCACCCCTGCTTGGTATTCCTTCATTTCACAGTGACCGTGTCTATTAGTTTTCTTATTACGACTGTATAAACCACACAATGTCACGACGTTGAGCTATATCTTGACCCATGCCTTGCAACTCTCTGATGCATAGAGCAAATCATGATTCCACTGCAGATCTAACTCTTTCACATTAGCTGGAATAACCAAAACGCTGTACTCTGAACTACCCTTGTTTTTGTATAGCACATGGTCTATTAATAGATATTATTCCTTGTTAAGCCATTATGACTTTGCCGCCGGGCTTGCAAGAAACACTATTTTCTCGCTATGCTCTTTAGCCAATCAATAACTATCTCAAGAACTTCATATTTGGCTTGAACCTCCCTATTATAGTACTGGCCGGATTTAGACATTGATCGTAGAGAATGATCATTAGTAAACAGTTTTGAATATTAAAATATAAAATTTTGTAGATGAAACAAATTCAAGCTAGAATTCTGAGAACGAGGTCATCAACTTTGAAACCATTGAAGCAAACATCTGGAAGCCATTCTCCTCCACCAAAACAGCTGTTTACTGCAACCAAGCAGTCGTCACTTAATGACTTCTTCCACGTACAGCAAGGTATGATCAGAACGGAATTGTATAATATAATCAGAAAATATGCTGACAATATATCTTTTAAATTACTACATGTAGTTCTTGAAATGCACTGGACAATAATGGAATTTTAAATTCGAAATGGTTGCATCAACTATTTGTTACAGTAATTATTTGAGTCAGTTATTGGCAGGTCATTGATATTACAACAATAACATTATTCAACTTGCAAATTAATCGCATTTTTTGTCGCATGTGTGAAGTTTCAACACACGCGTATTGAAGTACATGCATTTGCTGATATTACAGATTATCATTTGGAAGTAGAACTTAACATTGAGGGGACAAATGAAGACAGAAACCCAGACATTTATGAAACAGTGAAGGATAATTCCCCTGATTGTGAATCCATAACCGATACTATTAATCTGACGGTGGAAGAACACGAAGGTATTAACAGAAAACTGGATAGTAATGACATTTGTTCAAATCGTTATGAGGGTCCATTTGGACATATAAAGACAGGTAAGGAAGACAACTCTTGTCTGAATAGAAGAAATAAAGAAGGCAATGAATTGATAAGTGCTCATTCAAATGATCATGTTTCTGTTGATGCGCCTTGTGAAGGGAATAATACATCTGTAAATGCTACAGAGAAAACATATGGTACCCGATTAAATGATACTATTTCATTAAAAAGGAAATGTATATTTGGAGAATCAGATGAAATTAAAATACCTAAAGTGCAGGATGATGTATCAGATGAAGAATTGAGTTTTCATCAGTTGATACCACATGATCAAATCAATGGATCTGATAGTAGACACAATCCAATATTGGAAACAGCAGTGAATGATTTTCAGTTACACAGTAGTGAAAATGTATTTGATTCTTGCATTGAAGGACCGGGTTCAAATTATGAAAAGTGTAGATACACGGAAGATATGAGTGTACGCCTCCCATGTTTCGGCAGTCAGAGTTTAGATTTTGCGAGTCAGCTTTCCTTACAGAGTCAGAGCTTAGAGCATGGGAGTCTCTCGTCCTCATATAGTGGGAGTTTAGATCTTGGGAGTCATCTGTCCTCACAGAGTTTAGAATTTGGTTCTGTAAACTCTCGGATTTACGATACTCATACATACAATGATACTTCTACAAATGTAAAATATGACGATTTAGCTACACCAGATAGTCAAATTAGAGACACACAGATTAAGCGACTACAAGCCTGTATCCCATCCGGTTGTCTAACATTTTCTAGTCAGTAGGAAACAGTCGAGATTGTAGATGAAGATCTGATGTTCTCTACAGGTCTTACTTTGTCAAGTCAGAATGAAATTGATGACGCAAATACATGACATAATTGCACGTACCAGAGAGCTTGATTCAGGATTTGAATCTTTAGTTTTCGTCCGTTTCTGCATCGATTCCGGACATAAAAGCTAGATGCGTCTTGACCCCACATCTAGCAGGCAATGGCTGGCACTCGGGTATATACATACACATATGTCATATACAATGTCTACGCATAAACCGGTACTTACAAAACGTTATTTAATGGAGAATATAATTTATATGAGTTCCTTGTTAGTATTATCTGTATGACATGATACATAATTTTGCTTGGTTTTACATTTAGAAGCTTGACAACACATCATGAACATCGTATTATAGTACTACCCGGTTTAAGGTGTTCTTTATAATAGAGACTGATGCCCCCGCTATGATGTCCTATACAAGTTTATATGCAACATATCCTGCTAATTCAATATTACTGTCCTTATGGGTCCACGATTCATATAAAAATACAATGTCATTGTCCGAGATAGGTTTAGCAAACTCAAGACAACTACTTTACATTGGTTAACCCATTCACGTTCCAATAGGAAATCTTTTGCGCACCCTCTCCGTATACCTAGCTTGCACTGTCATCCTTCATGGGTTTGCCATCCATGTATATTGTATCGTAAGCTAGCCATGCCCTCTTGCAGGGTTTTATTGCCACCTCTGAGACACGGCAGTAACTGCCTCCGCTTATCGTTAACCTCCTTCGGGCATTGTTCGTTTACGTAATATGTTCGTTTACGTAATAATATATCTGGCTCCCATACGATGGACCCTCTCGAGCTGCATGCCGTGTATGGCATTTCATCTTACCAATGAGAAACGCCAGTAATTTCATCTCACATTCATCTTGTGTCTCTGTCGGTGCCTCAGTAATATTACCAAATATTAAATTGTTCCTTATAGATTGTGAATGAAGGTAAACAACGTCACCTTTAAGGAAGGTGTTCTCTCCTCCATCTCCACAACCTTATCGTTTACAGCGCTTAACGCCCTTAAGTCATTACTCTCTACCTTATCCCCAACCTGTTTATGCCTAGTATCACTATCATATGTAAATGTCCATAACTTCTTCCTTTCTATCTCAAATCGGTCGACTTTCTGTTCAAGAGATTCGAACTTAAGACGAGAGAGTCCATGTCATCGAGTTTAGTGTTTATACTCCTTAAACAGTTCACAGTGTTGGTTTGCGCTGACGCCCCGACTGACTGGCTCATTTGTGTACGTATGTGGGGTAACATAGGGGGCATGATCGCCGACTCGGATTACAAGTTCCTCAAACATATGTCGCAAGTATATAACCATGTCACTATCAAACAATACTGAGTTAGTTTCCATTCAAATCCTGCTCACATTCACCTCTTCCAGAGACTCTGGAGACTCGCTAAACTTTCCGGCGTTAATAAAAGTTTCATTGTCCAAACTGTTCTCTCCGTTTTCACTTTTCTTACGTTGACTCCTCTTTTATTTGCTATGACCTCCCATAAATCAAACACTACATACATAAACACCAAGACAAACTGGTCATGTATAATTCCATATAGCTTACAAAAGCAAGCGTCACATATATGGACTAGTGTGTAAATGTTGTGACTTTTATTTGGATGACTTTGAGGTGAATTTAGTTTCATTTTGTGTATTTAACCACCTGCGTTATACTGGACGGCTACTTATGTGTTACTAGTTATAGACCTTACTTGTACTTACCGGTTATTTTATGCCTTGCTGGACCGTCCATCTGATCTAAGATTCGTCACGATTGATTTGGCAGCGCACATAGTATGTCGTCTATCGGTGATATTAGTTGTGAAGTTGCAGCATATGTGGACTCAATTGTGTTGTCTCAAAGGCTAACACGAGTTGATACAGAAATCCCTAATATAGGTAGTCGTAAACGAACTATGTGTGTGGAACTAGTGATAAGAAAGTTAGAAACAACAGTTCCAGCTAATGATTCTGCCAAAGCCAAGCGCCTCTTACTTTGCAACTCGAGTACGACTCCTATAAATACAGTTGTAACCAATGCAGACGTACTTGATGGGATTTGCGTTTGGTTCTACTGGTGTAATCGTGATCGCCCCGTACATGTAAGCGAGTTGCTGTGAGTTCAAGCCCAGTCAGAATCATGCTGGTTGTGTCCGTAACCAAGACATTTAAATCCACAGAGCCTCTTCTCTCTCGTTCATGCCGATGGATTCCATCATGAATGAGGTGTCGAGCGAGTTTAGCTACTATTGTAAGAACTTGTTTTACAATCGAGCTAACATCATTTTGTATAAACTACGTTTATTTTCTGTTCATTGGTTCCTTGTCATATGAGTGAATTAAAGTACTAATGTTGTATGACGTAATCCAAACATGGCTGCAGTCGGACGTCGAGAGATGCCTAGTGCTCTATCGTACGTATTCCAAACAATGCCTAGTGCTCTATCGTACTTATTCCAAACAATGCCTAGTGCTCTATCGTACTTATTCCAAACAATGCCTAGTGCTCTATCGTACTTATTCCAAACAATGCCTAGTGCTCTATCGTACTTATTCCAAACAATGCCTAGTGCTCTATCGTACTTATTCCAAACAATGCCTAGTGCTCTATCGTACTTATTCCAAACAATGCCTAGTGCTCTATCGTACTTATTCCAAACAATGCCTAGTGCTCTATCGTACTTATTCCAAACAATGCCTAGTGCTCTATCGTACTTATTCCAAACAATGCCTAGTGCTCTATCGTACTTATTCCAAACAATGCCTAGTGCTCTATCGTACTTATTCCAAACAATGCCTAGTGCTCTATCGTACGTATTCCAAACATGCCTAGTGCTCTATCGTACTTATTCCAAACAATGCCTAGTGCTCTATCGTACTTATTCCAAACACCACCACACACCAACAATGCCTAGTGCTCTATCGTACTTATTCCAAACATGCCTAGTGCTCTATCGTACTTATTCCAAACAATGCCTAGTGCTCTATCGTACTTATTCCAAACAATGCCTAGTGCTCTATCGTACTTATTCCAAACAATGCCTAGTGCTCTATCGTACTTATTCCAAACAATGCCTAGTGCTCTATCGTACTTATTCCAAACAATGCCTAGTGCTCTATCGTACTTATTCCAAACAATGCCTAGTGCTCTATCGTACTTATTCCAAACAATGCCTAGTGCTCTATCGTACTTATTCCAAACAATGCCTAGTGCTCTATCGTACTTATTCCAAACAATGCCTAGTGCTCTATCGTACTTATTCCAAACAATGCCTAGTGCTCTATCGTACTTATTCCAAACAATGCCTAGTGCTCTATCGTACTTATTCCAAACAATGCCTAGTGCTCTATCGTACTTATTCCAAACAATGCCTAGTGCTCTATCGTACTTATTCCAAACAATGCCTAGTGCTCTATCGTACTTATTCCAAACAATGCCTAGTGCTCTATCGTACTTATTCCAAACAATGCCTAGTGCTCTATCGTACTTATTCCAAACAATGCCTAGTGCTCTATCGTACTTATTCCAAACAATGCCTAGTGCTCTATCGTACTTATTCCAAACAGTCACTCTAACACGTTTCATTAAAATCTTTTATTTCTATATACCTAATTATAAATGGATAATAATATTTTCATAATTAACATTGGTAATAATAATATAAACATTTAGGAAAATCTAAAACATTACATAATCCATAAAACTGGCTTCGTCATATAACATACATGTACAAACTGTACATGAGCATAATACAGCTGATGGTGTTAACCAGTGTATTACAGCCTGGTGGTGTAGTACCAATGTATATATATATATGTATATAGTTAACCAGTGTATTACAGCCTGGTGGTGTAGTACCAATGATATATATATATATAGTTAACCAGTGTATTACAGCCTGGTGGTGTAGTCCCAATGTATATATATATATATATATATATATAATATATATATATATATAGTTAACCAGTGTATTACAGCCTGGTGGTGTAGTACCAATGTATATATATATAGTTAACCAGTGTATTACAGCCTGGTGGTGTAGTACCAATGTATATATATATATATATAGTTAACCAGTGTATTACAGCCTGGTGGTGTAGTACCAATGTATATATAGTTAACCAGTGTATTACAGCCAGGTGGTGTAGTCCCAATGTATATATATAGTTAACCAGTGTATTACAGCCTGGTGGTGTAGTACCATGTATATATATATATAGTTAACCAGTGTATTACAGCCTGGTGGTGTAGTACCAATGTATGTATATATATATATATAGTTAACCAGTGTATTACAGCCTGGTGGTGTAGTCCCAATGTATATATAGCTAACCAGTGTATTACAGCCTGGTGGTGTAGTACCAATGTATATATAGTTAACCAGTGTATTACAGCCTGGTGGTGTAGTACCATGTATATATATATATATATATATAGTTAACCAGTGTATTACAGCCAGGTGGTGTAGTACCAATGTATGTATGTATATATATATATATATATAGAGTTAACCAGTGTATTACAGCCTGGTGGTGTAGTACCATGTATATATATATATATATATATATATAAGTTAACCAGTGTATTACAGCCTGGTGGTGTAGTACCATGTATATATATAGTTAACCAGTGTATTACAGCCAGGTGGTGTAGTACCATGTATATATATATATAGTTAACCAGTGTATTACAGCCTGGTGGTGTAGTCCCAATGTATATATATATATATAGTTAACCAGTGTATTACAGCCAGGTGGTGTAGTACCAATGTATGATATATATATATATATATATAGTTAACCAGTGTATTACAGCCTGGTGGTGTAGTACCATGTATATATATAGTTAACCATTGTATTACAGCCAGGTGGTGTAGTACCATGTATATATATATAGTTAACCAGTGTATTACAGCCTGGTGGTGTAGTACCAATGTGTATATATATATAGTTAACCAGTGTATTACAGCCTGGTGGTGTAGTACCATGTATATATATAGTTAACCAGTGTATTACAGCCAGGTGGTGTAGTACCATGTATATATATATAGTTAACCAGTGTATTACAGCCTGGTGGTGTAGTACCAATGTATATATATAGTTAACCAGTGTATTACAGCCTGGTGGTGTAGTACCAATGTATATATATAGTTAACCAGTGTATTACAGCCTGGTGGTGTAGTACCAATGTATATATATAGTTAACCAGTGTATTACAGCCTGGTGGTGTAGTACCAATGTATATATAAATAGTTAACCAGTGTATTACAGCCAGGTGGTGTAGTACCATGTATATATATATAGTTAACCAGTGTATTACAGCCTGGTGGTGTAGTACCAAT
>CM026389.1:53368456-53417089 GCA_014843695.1 Archivesica marissinica | reverse complement strand
TATATATATATAGTTAACCAGTGTATTACAGCCTGGTGGTGTAGTACCAATGTATATATATAGTTAACCAGTGTATTACAGCCTGGTGGTGTAGTACCAATGTATATATATAGTTAACCAGTGTATTACAGCCAGGTGGTGTAGTACCAATGTATATATATATATATATATAGTTAACCAGTGTATTACAGCCTGGTGGTGTAGTACCAATGTAATATATATATATAGTTAACCAGTGTATTACAGCCTGGTGGTGTAGTACCAATGTATATATATAGTTAACCAGTGTATTACAGCCTGGTGGTGTAGTACCAAGTATATATATATAGTTAACCAGTGTATTACAGCCTGGTGGTGTAGTACCAATGTATATATATAGTTAACCAGTGTATTACAGCCTGGTGGTGTAGTACCAATGTATATATATAGTTAACCAGTGTATTACAGCCTGGTGGTGTAGTACCAATGTATATATATAGTTAACCAGTGTATTACAGCCTGGTGGTGTAGTACCAATGTATATATATAGTTAACCAGTGTATTACAGCCTGGTGGTGTAGTACCAATGATATATATATATATAGTTAACCAGTGTATTACAGCCTGGTGGTGTAGTACCAATGTATATATATATAGTTAACCAGTGTATTACAGCCTGGTGGTGTAGTACCAATGATGTATATATATATATAGTTAACCAGTGTATTACAGCCTGGTGGTGTAGTACCAATGTATATATATAGTTAACCAGTGTATTACAGCCTGGTGGTGTAGTACCAATGTATATATATAGTTAACCAGTGTATTACAGCCTGGTGGTGTAGTACCAATGTATATATATAGTTAACCAGTGTATTACAGCCTGGTGGTGTAGTACCAATGATATATATATATATAGTTAACCAGTGTATTACAGCCTGGTGGTGTAGTACCAATGTATATATATATATAATTATATATATAGTTAACCAGTGTATTACAGCCTGGTGGTGTAGTACCAATGTATATATATATAGTTAACCAGTGTATTACAGCCTGGTGGTGTAGTACCATGTATATATATAGTTAACCAGTGTATTACAGCCAGGTGGTGTAGTACCATGTATATATATATAGTTAACCAGTGTATTACAGCCTGGTGGTGTAGTACCAATGTATATATATATAGTTAACCAGTGTATTACAGCCTGGTGGTGTAGTACCAATGATGTATATATATATAGTTAACCAGTGTATTACAGCCTGGTGGTGTAGTACCAATGTATATATATAGTTAACCAGTGTATTACAGCCTGGTGGTGTAGTACCAATGTATATATATATATATAGTTAACCAGTGTATTACAGCCTGGTGGTGTAGTACCCATGTATATATATATATATAGTTAACCAGTGTATTACAGCCTGGTGGTGTAGTACCAATGTATATATATATATATATATATATAGTTAACCAGTGTATTACAGCCTGGTGGTGTAGTACCAATGTATATATATATAGTTAACCAGTGTATTACAGCCTGGTGGTGTAGTACCATGTATATATATAGTTAACCAGTGTATTACAGCCTGGTGGTGTAGTACCAATGTTATATATATATAGTTAACCAGTGTATTACAGCCTGGTGGTGTAGTACCATGTATATATATAGTTAACCAGTGTATTACAGCCTGGTGGTGTAGTACCATGTATATATATAGTTAACCAGTGTATTACAGCCTGGTGGTGTAGTACCAATGTATATATATAGTTAACCAGTGTATTACAGCCTGGTGGTGTAGTACCAATGTATATATATAGTTAACCAGTGTATTACAGCCTGGTGGTGTAGTACCAATGTATATATATAGTTAACCAGTGTATTACAGCCTGGTGGTGTAGTACCAATGTATATATATAGTTAACCAGTGTATTACAGCCTGGTGGTGTAGTACCAATGTATATATATAGTTAACCAGTGTATTACAGCCTGGTGGTGTAGTACCAATGTATATATATATATATATAGTTAACCAGTGTATTACAGCCTGGTGGTGTAGTACCAATGTATATATAGTTAACCGTGTATTACAGCCTGGTGGTGTAGTACCAATGTATATATATATCTATATATATATATATATATATATATATTAATATAAATTAATATATATATATATATATAGTTAACCAGTGTAATACAGCCTGGTGGTGTAGTACCAATGTATATATACACTAGTTAACTATATATATATTGGTACTACACCACCTAGCTGTAATATATTGGTACACATATATATATATAACCACTGTAATACAGCCAGGTGATGTAGTACCAATGTATATATATATAGTTAACCAGTGTATTACAGCCTGGTGCCAACGTATATGCATATAGTTAACCAGTTTATTACGTCATGACGTCATTTCCGCATGCACAATGTTTGATGCCATATTACACTGAATATGTGCTGGGAGCTCACGGGGAAAGGACGTCATGACGTCGTTATCCGATTAATTCAAAAACAAGTTGAAAGGAAATTAATTAGTCGGATTTCTGTTTAAAATTTTCATTGAAAAGGGCATATTAAGCCGAAAAATTGGATATAGAGGGTACCACACATATATTACTTAATTCCCCGTTAGGAACATTCAACATATAATAACGGTTATATTTATTGATGATTATATTATTGTATCGTGCTTATTTGTCCTATACATAAACTGTGTACAATGAGAGACATCAGTCAATTACTGCCCTTGAATACTTATTAAAAGTAGATAGGTCATAATTAGTGTTTTCCTCTGTTTTTATCGTTGTTTCCTTTTGCACAACATGCCAGCAATTTTATTCCAATATCGCTTTATATGATTATTAAATTACTATTATATCTCAACCGATCTCCTACCGCGTATGCAATGGGTACTTATTTATAAAACAATTATATTAGTTAATTAACACGATTTTGATAAAATCACAATTATCATATTGCAACATCTGGTTAGGGAACAATGTGTTCAGTAAAAACAAAGGATTCTAAATGAAAGGACCTATTCACATTTTGGAATAAATCAGAATTATCTGTCAAGGGAGGTAATAGAAAATTAGAGATGTCTCGTTGTAAACATTGCTCGTGTTACACTACAGCTAATTTCTGGTGATATATAGGCCGGGTGCTTGTTTTAAATTTTGTAAATTTTATATGTAAAATTGTTTATATGTCTAAATGTACATAATACAATATACTTATTTACTTACTCTGTTAATGACACTGCTTTGTCATAATTATAACCACCGGAAGTGAATGCCATGTAAATTGTTTGTGTGCGTTTTATTGATAGAAAAATGTCAACTATCTAATTAATACAACATTAACCTTGCATAAATCAAGTTCATTAAATACACTGATCGTTTATACAAACAATAACCACTGAGACGCATTGTACGAAACCCACCAACTGTATGGCGCATATCTGCACCAAAAGCAATCAATAATTACACTATGGTATATTTACAACATGAGTTATTTGTAAAACATGAAACTTTGAAGCAAGTCAAGAAAAAACAAATTGTGAATTCACTAAGTTACTCGAAAGTGTACTAATACAAACTATACATATGCGTGTTAACAGCAAACTTACCCCGCTCACAATATATTCTACTTTTTCATACTGTCCACCAAACCATAGTACCCGTTCACGTTTTGGGGATATGATTCGCAATAGAAAGGTTATGATTTGTCTTAGACTACAATAGACGTTATGCGAAAAATGGTCATAACCAGACGTATGGTCATATAAGCTACACCCGCTGTATAACAATGTTGTTATTGGTTTGGTTGGAGTTCCATTGTAATGTACACATATTATTTGGTTATGTTTCCATCGTACACATATTCGGACAGTTGTTCAAAACTTTCGTTAAATATTTAAAGTTAACGGTTCCTCGTTAAATTCTTCGTTAACTGTTGTCGTTAAATATAGCTGTTCAAACAATTATAGTACTAACGGAGCATTAAATGAACAGACTTTTAACGGCAATTTAACGCAAATATTCAACTCACCACCGAGGCTTCGTTAAGATATCGTTAAATGTTAACGATATCATTCAAAATGGCTGCCATTATTGTGCATTGATAAATACACAGAATGTAGGCGGTCCAGTGAGTGGGTCAATCCCTACCTATACGGCTCCAGCTACACGCGTGGCACCCTCCCCGAAACAAATACTCGTAGAAACAAGTTGAAATATTTACATAAAATGGAATTCATTCATGCATACATTTGGAAATGTAAGGCATTATTATAACATTAGTTTTCACTATTCTAGCTTCATAATACATTACGACTATATATATATACAACCACTTGTATATATAATTATAAATTTATTTTGCCCTCTACATTAAGCTTTAAAGCAGCATTAGGCTACATCGTATGAAATAAAAGATATTTGAAAAATTCAATGTGTACGTATGTGTAGCAATGCTGCTACACATTCTAACATTATACTTTGTATGCTTATGTTCATTTGGTTTTTTGCGATAAAACAAACTCGAAACCGAAAGTAGGACTTTCCGAGTCGATCGGTCACGCACTTGTTTACATTCGGAATGCATTTGTCCCACGTTGTCTGTTTTAATTAAATTACGTGATATGTTGATTCATACCTCTGTTAGCTAAGTCTTTTAGGGACATTTCTACATCCTCGCGAGGGGTTCGACACTAGAGGAAGATAGATAGATAGTATTTCATGTTCAAAATATATACGTTGTTTTCTACATCCTCTGTTGTTTCACACATGCGCACTGGGCGTGTTTAAATTTCGTGTGTTGATAAACAAATTCGCGTATACGACGGTTTAAATTTATTGGAATGTTATCGTTTCTGAGCGACTATTTCGATTTTTGTAAACACACACACATTAGTATTTATATGTTACACAAAAGATCCTTTATTACGATGTAGTGCTGCTTTAACAGTTGTCCTACTAGTGTCCATAAATAACCTACGTCGTTTAAGAAGAAGAAGAATCGTTTATTAAGACACAAACGTATACAGTTTATGGTCTACAAACAAATGAATATAATAATAATGCATCAATCAATCTTGTATTACATATACATGTGTACGCTTCTCTGTTATACAGTGTCCCTATTCGGTATTTAGGGTTTATTCTAGAGTGGTAAAAAGGGCAGGGTGGGTCAGAAAAGGGGCAGGGTGGGCCAGAAAAATGGCAGCGTGGATTTTTAGCCGCAAGAGGGCGCGGTGGAGCTGTCACCCCACCCCCACCAAGAAAACATTAAAACATGTATTTTATTATAAAATAATACACCAAATAGTAGCTGTAAACATTTCCATAAACCTTTTGATACCCGTAGACAACATAACCAGACACACAAACCCATATTGTTATAAACACATCCCTGTCAACAAAGATTCACACAAATTATCTTTTTATCCAAGAACCGTCATCCAATGGAACTTGTTACCCCTTGCCGCACATGAAGCAAAGCAATAACAGTTGATGGCTTTAAAGCACTTATCCCCGTAAATGCCCTCCCAACCATGATCTAAAGCATTCACTCTATGTACAAAATCTTAAACAATCACTGTAGTATATTTGTCTTTGGACATTCACTTATTTGTTAATTAATCATTGTAAATATCATCATCTCAAAATTCACCAGCGACGACACAGTGCCGAAATCACCAAGAAGAAGAAGAAGATAACTACATTCTTTATTATGAGAGGCTGCCGATGCATATTTTAACAAGAGTTTTCAGATCAAACCTGATAGAAAGTTTGCTCAAATGCTAAAGTAATTTGCTGTAAAACGTTGCCCAATGGCTAAATTGAAAGCGTGTTTGAAAAGCACAATTCAGAACGAAATCAATATGATGAAGCTTGTATAAATAGTCCATTTCGGTATTTTGATGTCCATTTCGGAAATCCCAAATAATTCTGTTCGTACTATAAATAGCCCTATGTCCCATAATTAACTGTACTTGGTTTGTTTTGATAATCACTACATTCCTGTTGTGCATATTGTTAGTGGAATGACTTTTGACTGCTTTTTTCCCGGATGACTTATAATTGAATACTGATTGTCTTTCCGCAGGGATCACAAAACAAACCGTGTATGTACGGTTGTTCAACCATTTCTCATAGTTTTGACCGGATTCGTCGATTTCTTCCAACCATTCCCACCTCCACTTGTTCTTTACATCTTTTTCTAGCACTTTAACGTTGGTACCCTTGTCCAAATATTTCATTTTCGGATCGTTTTTTTTCGGTAAGCCTTTTTTCTCAACCACCCAACTGAATAATGACATCAACCACGCATTTTGACGCTAACCCTGGGCGGAGCAAGTGATGAAGGCGTTCTTTATGCGTGGTTGATACTATATTCTGATCGGCTGGTTGAGATAAAGATTTTACGGGTTTTTTTCAAATTCACCAAATAGAAAACAGAGGTGATTGTCGCTAAATGAGTTGTTTCCCTTGTCAGTCTATTTTCCTTTGAAATAACGACAACTCTTCGTCATCTTGCGCGCGCACTCAGCCGAGGTAACTTTCGGGACTTTTCGGAGCGTGTAGTTCAATTGACTAACGGAAAAGGGCGGAAATGCGCGAAACCAGTTCTATTTTAAGTAACATGTCTTGCATCTACGTTTTATTATTATTATTATTATTACGTTTTGAATATGTCTACATTCAATGGTAATTACGTTAAAACTAATTCTCGAAATACTAGGTGTTACAATCATAGGCCCTACTTCTTTTTTTTAACAGTTGCAGTCATCCAATTAATCCATTGATAAATCGATTTCTTATGGTATCGGCATAATTATGCCCCCAGCTGTTGTGTACAGTATATACTAATTATTGATAAATTAAACAGATCACACGTATCGGCTAATATACGGTTGACCGTTAACCTACCTTAGGATGATTGACAGCTATTTAAGCATGATCAAAGAGTTGTGGTTCTAGTTTGGGCAGCAGGGCGGAACAAATCGGGCAAAAGGGCGGGGCTAAAAAGGGGCAGGGCACGGCGCCCTGCCATTCCGCTCTAGAGAAAACCCTATAATACTATTGTTAAAGTGTGCTTATGTGCTAAATGTTTATCCTCCAACATGATTAATATAGTAATCACAAAATATCCTAAAGCTATATTTCGAGGGCTGGGTGCAAAACTATTGTAAGCCTTTCACTAGATCTGTCTTACACCAGCTGTGCTCCGAGCGCTCGATTTGACTAACTTAAAGGGGATACTATTAATTGTAGGTTCGTCCAAGATAAAATATAACGCAGTATATATACTTAAGTTGTGGTAGTTCTAACGTGCTTTAGGTTATACATTGATATTCATACATACTTTTTCACACAAACTCATTGACACCGCTTATGGTTAATATAATTATGGGTACTTGCTCCTGTTTCCGTCTCCGTGGTACTCAATCGCTCGCACGCACCACACACACATCGTGCATGTATGCTATTGGTATATATTTGTGCTTTTCCTAGCTGGGCGTCACAATCTTAATGCTAGTGCATCGTCCAACCAAGAAAAGCACACACATACTAGTTCCAATATTCCAAATATGAATCTATTTTAATAGCAATAGTATACATATTAATTATTATTAACCCTTAACCTGCTATTCGCGACTAAAATCGCCCACGCCAGCGACTTATAGAGCCAGATCAGGTGACACAGAGCGTGTCGTCTGAGCAGGCTCTATACGCCATCTGTTATTAAGCCTTGATAGTGGAGATTAAACACTTGGCTGATTAGCAAACACAATAGATCCCGATCAGACGCGTTTAAGCTCATTAAGATTTTCACTTGATAAGCTTTACTTCAAATTTTAAGATATTGGGGCGATTATAGAAAAATGCCTTTATATACGTTTTCCTATTGTTGTTAAGATATAAGATTGAACTATTTTGGCTACATAGCATGGCCATCAATAAATAAATTTAAATCTATCATGTCATGCAAAAATAAAATATATTTGATAAAAGTTTGTAAGTACATCAAATAAGCTATGTCATTACGTGGTAATACCCTGTCAATTACTACTGTTTCTAAAATGTATTGTATTTGTTTATATATGTATATCTGTAACATGTTTTGTGATGTCTTTGACATATTTCTATCATTGTAAATGGCAATATAGTTGCTGATTATGCCAATACATTTGTGAATGGTGATTCCTAGTTACATATGCGATCATCCTTTTACATAAATATGTTGGCAATATATGTATATATCTTCGATCCCCCGTCTGACCCTAATACAATTAAGTCTTTCAGATGGGACGTTAAACCGAGGTCTTGTGTCGGTGCTTTACACCGTGCACGTAAAAGAACCAGAGGAGATTCTGGAATGAGTCTCTGTCTGTATCATGCACTATCGTCCAAAATCTAAAATAACTAATCTCTTCAGGAGGCGTCGCTCATATGGGCAACCGGTAGCGACGATAAATAAACGTAAAAACACACGTATATATCTACATGTTGGAAATAAGTTTTATAAAGTGTGTACATGTTTGCTTTTGATGTTTGTTCAATGCCAGTGTGCCAAGTTTGAATAAACATCATTTAGCTTTCGATAACTGGACTTAATTAACCATTTAGTATTTATAAAGTTTTGACTGTATCAAATGAGTAAACAGATGAGCATATAATCTCTTATATTATCCACCATTGTGATTTTAATCTACTTGATGCAGTGTAGTTCATACGTCATTTTATTTACTTCAGACGAAAGCTTAGGTTCCTGATTTCCATTAGCATGTTTCAATAGTTTTGTCCAATTTCTTAATCACTGTGTTTGATGTCTACTATCAACGGGTTATACCTATTTCCTTTATATATAAATATGAATTTAACCTAACAATATCAACCATATCTTATATATATATATATAAGATGTGGTTGATCTTGTTAGGTTAAATTCATATTTATAGGATTTAATTTGACTGTACTCTCCCTCTCTATAACTTCAATATTCCCGAAACCCCAGATTTCACTACCATATAGTAGTATTGGCAGTGTTGGACAGCGTTCCTCGCAAGACTTACAGTTAACGTTTTGTTCCAATGGTGATATATTAACCAGGTCCGGTACACTGTAAGACGCACATCTGGACTAAATAATTTATAAATGTAAAGTGTGCTATAGTTTTATTTGTGTCATTGAAAAGAATAAGATGTAAGTAATGAATGGCGGGTTAATTATTTCCATCGTGGTATGAACTACATTTGGCGTGCTTAATGTTAGTGTGGAAGATTTCGGCTACCATATACAACATAACTACGCCCAATGCAGTTCATACCCCGATGGAAACTATTAACCCACGATTAATTCCTTACATGTATCTATATAAACCATGTGCGTGTATATATAATGTAACTATATAACCCCGATATATATATATATATCCAATGTAACTCTATAAATGACGTCACTGCCAGTTAATATACGGAAACGTTCGCGTTGCCAACATTTCAATTCCCACACTTGCAAAGCAGCGAGAAATGAAATGTGTCATTCCACTGCTTTCATCCATCACTGATCAATTTCTATATTTCATTGGAAACCATCAAGCACACACACTACCCACTTTATAGACGTATCTTGTATCACCGGTAGATGAAGTCTACAATATGACGACATGTATGACAGATGACAAAACCGTTACAAACAGCAGTGATCTTGGTAATTGAACTCCGGAATTGAGTTCCAGTTCGTAAGGACCAGCCAATTCTCCATCACATTGGTCTGAAAAGAAAAGTCGAATTATTAATATATTATTAGGAAGATACATATGTATAGATATACAGTAATAGTGTCTCTGTCACTATTATATCTCTTCCTATTCCATAGCAAATACATAATTTCGCTTCCTATTATATAGCAACAATATACTGTCTGAGTGTACTGTAGTCCGTAAGGTCTGTACTATATAGTTTCATGTCGGCATTTACTTCACACAATAATTTTAGTTTATATCAAATACAAATGTTCGGCCGATGTCATTGTAAGCTCTGAACAGTATCTAGAGGATATAAACCTATGTTACTCAAGTCAGTCTGGCTTTAGGTCAAGTCATTCTACTCGCACTATTAACCAATGGATTACTGCCATATACAATGGTGAAATAGGAGGCATGCGTTTCATTGACGTCAAAGGCAATTTTATTTGGTCAATCATAACATCATACATGCCAAAAGGAACGATTCACTCAATCTTGGGTTGGTTCATATCTACATGAGAGGGCTCAGTTGTTACATATTTCTGATAGAAACTGATAGAAAGTAAGAGTATCCGGTATTCCACAGGGATCTGTATTAGATCAGTTGTTTTTACTATTTATAAATGACATTGTCAAAACAAAGCTCAGTGGCAAATATCTTTGCACATGACACGACTATATCAACTAGTAGTCAATTCATATATACTAGAGTGACGTCTCATGCAAAGGAGCGATTCTATGATAAACGTACATTGGCTGGTTAAATTTGACACTAAATGTCACACGGTTGTCTGATAGTTTCCAATACTGTTTGTTTTGAGTGTCTATACATATTAATAGAAACCTAATTGTAAAGTGTATCCAGATAATTTGTCTTGCTGTGTAATATGTTCCTATTTGGTGATGTCAGTATGGCAACAAAATGCCATGTCCCGATGTGCGGTAGATGCGAAAAACAGGCACTTGTATGTCCCAACTGGCAACTATCCTTTGTATGACTGTTTACACTAAGAGGACATCTTGAAACTAACACCGGTTTAGTAAATGAATCAAAAATGTAACCATTTGATTCTGAAACCTCATCCACTGGCTCTGTTGATATATTTGATGATCGACGTGACACAAGAAGATCATAGACTGTCAGAAGAGGAAGAGAATGACGATGGTGATCAGCCTGGCATGGACTCTGATGACAATGAAGGGCACTGGAGGTTCAGACAATGCTACTGAAGAAAGCTCTGCATTCTGGGGAACATCTATCAACCATGTAGTTGGAATCATGCATGTCAAATTTGACGAGCAGTCACCGATCTAGTTCAGCGAAACACAACAGGGAATGTAAAAACGCCTATTAAATGTTGACAGACAATTAAGAAACGTTTACCAGCGATCTATCTGAATTGACATGAATGGAGGATTTTGGATAAGACCAGAACGTTCAGAGAATATGAACGTGAGGAATCAGTGAAATATGGTAAAAGAGACGTTAGCTACTTGAGAACTTGAATGGCTAACTCCTGTTATAAACGTTGTTGCATTTTAGTGTTGTGATTATTCACTATGAATTTCTATAATAAAGTTGATGAATGTAAAATGATCTTGTTATTATGTGCATCCCAGATCTGATGTCTGATTGCATTGATAAGTGGGGAAAACAACACATCATTGGATACACCATCTAACATGATCAGTGATGGTATATTCAGCAATTAGTTTAGCTTGTTTCAACAGTACACCATCTAACATGATCAGTGATGGTATATTCAGCAATTAGTTTAGCCTGTTTCAACAGTATACCATCTAACATGATCAGTGATGGTATATTCAGCAATTAGTTTAGCCTGTTTCAACAGTACACCATCTAACATGATCAGTGATGGTATATTCAGCAATTAGTTTAGCCTGTTTCAACAGTATACCATCTAACATGATCAGTGATGGTATATTCAGCAATTAGTTTAACCTGTTTCAACACTGCCACAGTGATGTTATATACAGCAATATTAGTTTATCCTGTTTAAACATTACACCATCTAACATGATCATTGAGAGTACATACTGCAATTAGTTTAGCCTGTTTCAACACTGCCACATTGATGGTATATACAGTAATTAGTTTAGCCTGTTTCAACAGTACACCATCTAACATGATCAGTGATGGTATATTCAGCAATTAGTTTAGCCTGTTTCAACAGTACACCATCTAACATGATCAGTGATGGTATATTCAGCAATTAATTTAGCCTGTTTCAACACTGCCACAGTGATGGTATATGCAGCAATTAGTTTAGCCTGTTTTAACAGTACACCATCTAACATGATCAGTGATGGTATATTCAGCAATTAGTTTAGCCTGTTTAAACAACAGTACACTGCCACAATCCGATTTCAATAACTGTACGCATTGTCCAGAATGTGTATTCTGATATGTGCTTATGAAATCAGCACACTTTATGCAGCACAATAGCACATCTGGTTAACAAGTATGTGCACTTGTGAAATCAGCATATGTATAGCCGATGTGGGTCCACCTAGGTAGATCTGAGATAATATCTGATGTATAGCCGATGTGGGTCCACCTAGGTAGATCTGAGATAATATCTGATGTATAGCCGATGTGGGTCCACCTAGGTAGATCTGAGATAATATCTGATGTATAGCCGATGTGGGTCCACCTAGGTAGATCTGAGATAATATCTGATGTATAGCCGATGTGGGTCCACCTAGGTAGATCTGAGATAATATCTGATGTATAGCTGATGTGGGTCCACCTAGGTAGATCTGAGATAATATCTGATGTATAGCCGATGTGTGTCCACCTAGGTAGATCTGAGATAATAGCTGATGTATAGCCGACGTGGGTCCACCTAGGTAGATCTGAGATAATAGCTGACGTATAGCCGATGTGGGTCCACCTAGGTAGATCTGAGATAATAGCTGATGTATAGCCGATGTGGGTCCACCTAGGTAGGTCTGAGATAATAGCTGATGTATAGCTGATCTGGGTCCACCTAGGTAGATCTGAGATAATAGCTGATGTATAGCCGATGTGGGTCCACCAAGGTAGATCTGAGATAATAGCTGATGTGGGTCCACCTAGGTAGATCTGAGATAATAGCTGATGTATAGCCGATGTGGGTCCACCAAGGTAGATCTGAGATAATAGCTGATGTGGGTCCACCAAGGTAGATCTGAGATAATAGCTGATGTGGGTCCACCTAGGTAGATCTGAGATAATAGCTGATGTATAGCCGATGTGGGTCCACCTAGGTATGTGAGATGGTACGATGGTCGCCAGATCGGACAGGTGGGTTTTCTCCGGGTACTCCGGTTTCCTCCCACACGAATTACCACATTTACGCTTTCATCCGCACCAACGAGAGTGATTAATATAAGTTGTTAGAACTTGCTTAGCAATCGTTGTAAAATAAATAAAGTCTAAACCAATGGCATTCGTTTTAAAAGTATTCTTTCTTTACAATTGTAATGCAAATGCTCAACTTTTTTGACATTTGCCTATTTTAATGATGCTGCATTGGCGTAGCTTCCTATAGGCCGTGGCCTACACTTTCCCCCGAAAAAATAAAAATGCCAAATCTGCAAGACAGGATTAAATTATATGCGCTATAAATAGTGTTCCTGGGGACGACCCCAGATCCCCATCCCGGCTTAAGTTTTAAGTTGGCCTACACATCGATTCCAGCCAAGCTACGCCTCTGATGCTTCTACCAGATAACATGTCCTACACGTATATAGTGGCAGGATTTCTGGACCAATGACCACGTTTCAGTGTGATAATGTACTCGCCCTCAAGACGGATACACTTTGTTTGCTATTTAGTTTAAACACTATTTTATTTCTTTGAATATACATAGACTCGTATACATAATATGTACATACATGTAGGATTGAGGAGAAAGCAACTTGCTTATATGGTTACCTCTTTCCTATTTATACTATTTTTTTAATTTTATTCTTATACTATATCCTCTACCTGTTTACTATTTAATCCCTGTTGTTTTAATTCATCGCAGTAAACGAGAAAAAGACATACGCGATGCTCTCTCATGCTTACGATTGAATGCAATGCCAAGCGTATCAGTAGACGGAATACCTGCCGGTTACTGAGTGATTGATTTAACAGAACACGTGAATGAGTGAAACAGCGTTAACCTCTCGTGGGAAGAAGGGCCAATTCATTAATATTGGGAGAACTTGTGGCCCAATCCATTTCTTTTTGCTGTTTGTTCTTGTCTGTTTCTTCTTTTCTGTTCCATATGACAACTCTCCAGCAATTGTTGATGGAGGAAGACACCAGGTGGAACCACCGACCTTCTATAGTATATATACAACATTTCCGATGGGACTAAACCGATGTATCATGCATGGGTACTATACACCGGGCATGTAAAACAAACAGTGATAATAAAAATAAAATGACTAATATACTTTTTGAGGCGTCTCTCAGAGTAACCAGGTGAGATATGAGCTTATCCAATGTGTCTCTTCAGTCAAACCAAGACAACGGAGTAAACCAGGACATGCATATCGCTATAACAAATCGATGCGGTAAGCTTTCCAGCAAATATATCGTAAACCCAGAAAGTCCATTTCGTAATTACGTCAGCCCGTTTATCAACAATTGCTCACAGTGGCGTATGACACTAGTCACGCTATGTCGCTAGTCAGACTAGGGTCATACTATCTCACTAGGGTCATACTGTCGCACTAGTCACACTAGGGTCATACTATCTCACTAGGCTCATGCTATCTCACTAGTCACACTAGGGTCATACTATGTCACTAGTCACGTTAGGGTCATACTATCTCACTAGACACACTAGGATCATACCATCACCCTGGTCACACTAGGGTCATACTATCTCACTAATTACACTAGGGTCATACTATCTTACTAGTCAGACTATGGTCACACAATCTCACTAGGGTCACACTATCTCACTAGTCACACTAGGGTCTCACTAGTCACACTAGGATCATACTATCTTACTAGGGTCATACTATCTTACTAGTCACACTATCTCACTAGTCACACTAGGGTCACACTATCTCACTAGTCACACTAGGGTCACAATATCACACTAGGGTCACACTATCTCACTAGTCACACTATCTCACTAGTCAAACTAGGGTCATACTATCTCACTAGTCACACTAGGGTCACACTATCTCACTAGTCACACTAGGGTCACACTAGGGTCATACTATCTCACTAGTCACACTATGGTCACACTATCTCACTAGTCACACTAGGGTAATACTATCTTACTAGGGTCATACTATCTTACTAGTCACACTATCTCACTAGTTACACTAGGGTCACACTATCTAACTAGTCACACTAGGGTCACACTATCTTACTAGTCATACTATCTCGCTAGTCACACTAGGGTCATACTACCTCACTAGTCATACTATCTCACTAGTCACACTAGGGTCATACTATCTCACTAGTCACACTAGGGTCATACTATCTCACTAGTCACACTAGGGTCATACTATCTCACTAGTCACACTAGTGTCATACTATCTCACAAGGTCACACTAGGGTCATACTACCTCACTAGTCATACTATCTCACTAGTCACACTAGGGTCATACTATCTCACTAGTCACACTAGGGTCATACTATCTCACTAGTCACACTAGGGTCATACTATCTCACTAGTCACACTAGTGTCATACTATCTCACAAGGTCAAACTAGGGTCACACTATCTCACTAGTCACACTAGGGTTATACTATCACACTAGGGTCATACAAGTTTACTAGTCATACTATCTTACTAGGGTCATACTATCATACTAGGGTCATACTATCTCACTAGTCACACTAGGGTCATACTATCTCACTAGTCACACTAGGGTCATACTATCTCACCAGTCACACTAGGGTCTTACTAGGGTCTTACTAGGGTCATACTATCTTACTAGTCACACTAGGGTCATACTATCTTACTAGGGTCATACTATCTCACTAGACACACTAGGGTCATACTATTTCACTAGTCACACTAGGGTCATACTATCTCACTAGTCACACTAGGGTATACTATCACACAAGTCACACTATCTCACTAGTCAGACTAGGGTCATACTATCTCACTAGTCACACTATCTCACTAGTCAAACTAGGGTCATACTATCTCACTAGGGTCACACTATCTCACTAGTCACACTAGGGTCACACTATCTCACTAGTCACACTAGGGTCATACTATCTCACTAGTCACACTAGGGTCACACTATCTCACTAGTCACACTAGGGTCATACTATCTCACTAGGGTCATACTATCTTACTAGTCACACTATCTCACTAGTCACACTAGGGTCATAATATCTTACTAGGGTCATACTATCTTACTAGTCACACTATCTCACTAGTCACACTAGGGTCATACTATCTCACTAGACACACTAGGGTCATACTATCTCACTAGTCACACTAGGGTCACACTATCTCACTAGTCACACTAGGGTCATACTATCTCACTAGTCACACTAGGCTCACACTATCTTACTAGTCACACTATCTCACTAGGGTCACAATATCACACTAGGGTCACACTATCTCACTAGTCAAACTAGGGTCATACTATCTCACTTGTCACACTATCTCACTAGTCACACTATTTCACTAGTCACACTAGGGTCATACTATCTCACTAGTCACACTAGGGTCACACTATCTCACTAGTCACACTAGGGTAATACTATCTTACTAGTCATACTATCTTACTAGGGTCATACTATCTTACTAGTCACACTATCTCACTAGTCACACTAGGGTCATACTATCTTACTAGTCACACTCGTTACACTAGGGTCACACTATCTCACTAGTCACACTAGGGTCACACTATCTCACTAGTCACACTATCTTACTAGTCACACTATCTCACTAGTCACACTAGGGTCATACTATCTTACTAGGGTCATACTATCTTACTAGTCACACTATCTCACTAGTTACACTAGGGTCACACTAGTCACACTAGGGTCACACTATCTTACTAGTCATACTATCTCGCTAGTCACACTAGGGTCATACTACCTCACTAGTCATACTATCTCACTAGTCACACTAGGGTCATACTATCTCACTAGTCACACTATGGTCATACTATCTCACTAGTCACACTAGGGTCATACTATCTCACAAGGTCACACTAGGGTCATACTACCTCACTAGTCATACTATCTCACTAGTCACACTAGGGTCATACTATCTCACTAGTCACACTAGGGTCATACTACCTCACTAGTCATACTATCTCACTAGTCACACTAGGGTCATACTATCTCACTAGTCACACTAGGGTCATATATCTCACTAGTCACACTAGGGTCATACTATCTCACTAGTCACACTAGTGTCATACTATCTCACAAGGTCAAACTAGGGTCACACTATCTCACTAGTCACACTAGGGTCATACTATCTCACTAGTCACACTAGGGTTATACTATCACACTAGGGTCATACAAGTTTACTATTCATACTATCATACTAGGGTCATACTATCACACTAGGGTCATACTATCTCACTAGTCACACTAGGGTCATACTATCTCACTAGTCACACTAGGGTCATACTATCTCACTAGTCACACTAGGGTCATACTATCTTACTAGGGTCATACTATCTTACTAGTCACACTAGGGTCATACTATCTTACTAGGGTCATACTATCTCACTAGACACACTAGGGTCATACTATTTCACTAGTCACACTAGGGTCATACTATCTCACTAGTCACACTAGGGTCACACTAGGGTATACTATCACACTAGTCACACTATCTCACTAGTCACACTAGGGTCATACTATCTTACTAGGGTCTTACTATGGTCATACTATCTTACTAGTCACACTAGGGTCATACTATCTCACTAGGGTCACACTATCTCACTAGTCACACTAGGGTCACACTATCTCACTAGTCACACTAGGGTCATACTATCTCACTAGACACACTAGGGTCATACTATCTCGCTAGTCACACTAGGGTCACACTATCTCGCTGGTCACACTAGGGTCATACTATCTCACTAGTCACATTAGGGTCACACTATCTCACTAGACACACTAGGGTCATACTATTTCACTAGTCACACTAGGGTCATACTATCTCACTAGTCACACTAGGGTCACACTAGGGTATACTATCACACTAGTCACACTATCTCACTAGTCACACTAGGGTCATACTATCTCGCTAGTCACACTAGGGTCACACTATCTCGCTGGTCACACTAGGGTCATACTATCTCACTAGTCACATTAGGGTCACACTATCTCACTAGTCACACTAGGGTCATACTATCTCACTAGTCACACTAGGGTCATACTACCTCACTAGTCATACTATCTCACTAGTCACACTAGGGTCATACTATCTCACTAGTCACACTAGGGTCATATATCTCACTAGTCACACTAGGGTCATACTATCTCACTAGTCACACTAGTGTCATACTATCTCACAAGGTCAAACTAGGGTCACACTATCTCACTAGTCACACTAGGGTCATACTATCTCACTAGTCACACTAGGGTTATACTATCACACTAGGGTCATACAAGTTTACTATTCATACTATCATACTAGGGTCATACTATCACACTAGGGTCATACTATCTCACTAGTCACACTAGGGTCATACTATCTCACAAGGTCACACTAGGGTCATACTACCTCACTAGTCATACTATCTCACTAGTCACACTAGGGTCATACTATCTCACTAGTCACACTAGGGTCATACTATCTCACTAGTCACACTAGGGTCATATATCTCACTAGTCACACTAGGGTCATACTATCTCACTAGTCACACTAGTGTCATACTATCTCACAAGGTCAAACTAGGGTCACACTATCTCACTAGTCACACTAGGGTCATACTATCTCACTAGTCACACTAGGGTTATACTATCACACTAGGGTCATACAAGTTTACTATTCATACTATCATACTAGGGTCATACTATCACACTAGGGTCATACTATCTCACTAGTCACACTAGGGTCATACTATCTCACTAGTCACACTAGGGTCATACTATCTCACTAGTCACACTAGGGTCATACTATCTTACTAGGGTCATACTATCTTACTAGTCACACTAGGGTCATACTATCTTACTAGGGTCATACTATCTCACTAGACACACTAGGGTCATACTATTTCACTAGTCACACTAGGGTCATACTATCTCACTAGTCACACTAGGGTCACACTAGGTATACTATCACACTAGTCACACTATCTCACTAGTCACACTAGGGTCATACTATCTTACTAGTCTTACTAGGTCATACTATCTTACTAGTCACACTAGGGTCATACTATCTCACTAGGGTCACACTATCTCACTAGTCACACTAGGGTCACACTATCTCACTAGTCACACTATGGTCATACTATCTCACTAGTCACACTAGGGTCATACTATCTCACTAGTCACACTAGTGTCACACTATCTCACAGGTCACACTAGGGTCATACTATCTCACTAGTCACACTAGGGTCACACTATCTCACTAGTCACACTAGGGTCATACTATCACACTAGGGTCACACAATCTTACTAGTCACACTATCACACTAGGGTCACACTATCACACTAGGGTCATACTATCTCACTAGTCACACTAGGGTCATACTATCTCACTAGTCACACTAGGGTCATACTATCTCACTAGTCACACTAGGGTCATACTATCTTACTAGGGTCATACTATCTTACTAGTCACACTAGGGTCATACTATCTTACTAGGGTCATACTATCTTACTAGACACACTAGTCATCACTAGTCACACTAGGGTCATACTATCTCACTAGTCACACTAGGGTATACTATCACACTAGTCACACTATCTCACTAGTCAGACTAGTCATACTTCTCACTATCTCGCTAGTCACACTAGGGTCATACTACCTCACTAGCCATACTATCTCACTAGTCACACTAGGGTCATACTATCCCACTAGTCACACTAGGGTCATACTATCTCACTAGTCACACTAGGGTCATACTATCTCACTAGTCACACTAGTGTCATACTATCTCACAAGGTCAAACTAGGGTCACACTATCTCACTAGTCACACTAGGGTCATACTATCTCACTAGTCACACTAGGGTTATACTATCACACTAGGGTCATACAATTTTACTAGAGTCATACTATCTTACTAGGATCATACTAGGGTACTACTATCACACTAGTCACACTAGGGTCATACTATCTCACTAGTCACACTAGGGTCATACTATCTCACTAGTCACACTAGGGTCATACTATCTTACTAGGGTCATACTATCTTACTAGTCACACTAGGGTCATACTATCTTACTAGGGTCATACTATCTCACTAGACACACTATGGTCATACTATCTCACTAGTCACACTAGGGTCATACTATCTCACTAGTCACACTAGGGTATACTATCACACTAGTCACACTATCTCACTAGTCAGACTAGGGTCATACTATCTCACTAGGGTCACACTATCTCACTAGTCACACTAGGTTCACACTATCTCACTAGTCACACTAGGGTCATACTGTCTCACTAGTCACACTAGGGTCATACTATCTCACTAGTCACACTAGGGTCATACTATCTCACTAGTCACACTAGGGTCATACTATCTCACTAGTCACACTAGTGTCATACTATCTCACAAGGTCACACTAGGGTCATACTATCTCACTAGTCACACTAGGGTCATACCTCACTAGTCATACTATCTCACTAGGGTCATACTATCTCACTAGTCACACTAGGGTCATACTATCTCACTAGTCAGTCCGCCTTCGTGGTCGAGTGGTTAAGGTCGCTGACTTGTATACCACTGTAACCTATCATCACTGATGGTCACGGGTTCGAGCCCCGCTCAGACCGTGTCTCATTTATATGAAAAAGTTGGCAGTTTCTTACGGAGGTTGGTGCACCCAAGTACTGGTTAACCGCTGGAGCCTGCCCAGGAAAGGTGTTGTTAGGTAAACTGCCCGCCGGCGATATAGCCCAAAATGGTGCTGATGCAGGCGTAAAACCCGAAATATAACATATATAACATAACATCTCACTAGTCACACTAGGGTCATACTATCTCACTAGTCACACTAGTGTCATACTATCTCACAAGGTCAAACTAGGGTCACACTATCTCACTAGTCACACTAGGGTCATACTATCTCACTAGTCACACTAGGGTTATACTATCACACTAGGGTCATACAAGTTTACTAGTCATACTATCATACTAGGGTCATACTATCATACTAGGGTCATACTATCTCACTAGTCACACTAGGGTCATACTATCTCACTAGTCACACTAGGGTCATACTATCTCACTAGTCACACTAGGGTCATACTATCTTACTAGGGTCTTACTAGGGTCATACTATCTTACTAGTCACACTAGGGTCATACTATCTTACTAGGGTCATACTATCTCACTAGACACACTAGTGTCATACTATTTCACTAGTCACACTAGGGTCATACTATCTCACTAGTCACACTAGTCACACTATCTCACTAGTCAGACTAGGGTCATACTATCTCACTAGTCACACTATCTCACTAGTCAAACTAGGGTCATACTATCTCACTAGGGTCACACTATCTCACTAGTCACACTAGGGTCACACTATCTCACTAGTCACACTAGGGTCATACTATCTCACTAGTCACACTAGGGTCACACTATCTCACTAGTCACACTAGGGTCATACTATCTCACTAGGGTCATACTATCTTACTAGTCACACTAGGGTCATAATATCTTACTAGGGTCATACTATCTCACTAGTCATACTATCTCACTAGTCACATTAGGGTCACACTATCTCACTAGTCACACTAGGGTCATACTATCTCACTAGTCACACTATCTTACTAGTCACACTATCTCACTAGGGTCACAATATCACACTAGGGTCACAATATCTCACTAGTCAAACTAGGGTCATACTATCTCACTTGTCACACTATCTCACTAGTCACACTATTTCACTAGTCACACTAGGGTCATACTATCTCACTAGTCTCACTAGGGTCACACTATCTCACTAGTCACACTAGGGTAATACTATCTTACTAGTCACACTAGGGTCATATTATCTTACTAGGGTCATACTATCTTACTAGTCACACTATCACACTAGGGTCATACTATCTTACTAGTCACACTAGGGTCACACTATCTCACTAGTCACACTAGGGTCACACTATCTCACTAGTCACACTATCTTACTAGTCACACTATCTCACTAGTCACACTAGGGTCATACTATCTTACTAGGGTCATACTATCTTACTAGTCACACTATCTCACTAGTTACACTAGGGTCACACTATCTCACTAGTCACACTAGGGTCACACTATCTTACTAGTCATACAATCTCGCTAGTCACACTAGGGTCATACTACCTCACTAGTCATACTATCTCACTAGTCACACTAGGGTCATACTATCTCACTAGTCACACTAGGGTCATACTATCTCACTAGTCACACTAGTGTCATACTATCTCACAAGGTCACACTGGGGTCATACTACCTCACTAGTCATACTATCTCACTAGTCACACTAGGGTCATACTATCTCACTAGTCACACTAGGGTCATACTACCTCACTAGTCATACTATCTCACTAGTCACACTAGGGTCATACTATCTCACTAGTCACACTAGGGTCATACTATCTCACTAGTCACACTAGGGTCATACTATCTCACTAGTCACACTAGTGTCATACTATCTCACAAGGTCAAACTAGGGTCACACTATCTCACTAGTCACACTAGGGTCATACTATCTCACTAGTCACACTAGGGTTATACTATCACACTAGGGTCATACAAGTTTACTAGTCATACTATCATACTAGGGTCATACTATCATACTAGGGTCATACTATCACACTAGTCACACTAGGGTCATACTATCTCACTAGTCACACTAGGGTCATACTATCTCACTAGTCACACTAGGGTCATACTATCTTACTAGGGTCATACTATCTTACTAGTCACACTAGGGTCATACTATCTCACTAGTCACACTAGGGTCATACTATCTCACTAACACTATCACTATCACACTAGACTATCACACTAGGGTCATACTATCTCACTAGTCACACTAGGGTCATACTATCTCACATCCACTAGTCAACTATCACTATCTCACTAGTCACACTAGGTCAACTACCACTAGGTCATACTATCTCACTAGTCACACTAGTCATACTATCTCACTAGTCACACTAGGGTCATACTATCTCACTAGTCACACTAGGTCACACTATCTCACTAGTCACACTAGGGTCATACTATCTACTAGGTCAACTATCTTACTAGTCACACTATCTCACTAGTCACACTAGGGTCATACTATCACTAGCACACACTACACACTATCTCACTAGTCAACTACTACAGTCACACTATCACACTACTCACTAGTCATACTATCTCACTAGTCACACTAGGGTCATACTATCTCACTAGCCACTAGTCACACTATGGTCATACTATCACTAGTCACACTAGGGTCATACTATCTCACTAGTCACACTAGTGTCATACTATCTCACAAGGTCAAACTAGGGTCACACTATCTCACTAGTCACACTAGGGTCATACTATCTCACTAGTCACACTAGGGTTATACTATCACACTAGGGTCATACAAGTTTACTAGTCATACTATCATACTAGGGTCATACTATCATACTAGGGTCATACTATCACACTAGTCACACTAGGGTCATACTATCTCACTAGTCACACTAGGGTCATACTATCTCACTAGTCACACTAGGGTCATACTATCTTACTAGGGTCATACTATCTTACTAGTCACACTAGGGTCATACTATCTTACTAGGGTCATACTATCTCACTAGACACACTAGGGTCATACTATTTCACTAGTCACACTAGGGTCATACTATCTCACTAGTCACACTAGGGTATACTATCACACTAGTCACACTATCTCACTAGTCAGACTAGGGTCATACTATCTCACTATCTCACTAGTCAAACTAGGGTCACACTATCTCACTAGTCACACTAGGGTCACACTATCTCACTAGTCACACTAGGGTCATACTATCTCACTAGTCACACTAGGGTCACACTATCTCACTAGTCACACTAGGGTCATACTATCTCACTAGGGTCATACTATCTTACTAGTCACACTATCTCACTAGTCACACTAGGGTCATAATATCTTACTAGGGTCATACTATCTTACTTGTCACACTATCTCACTAGTCACACTAGGGTCATACTATCTCACTAGGCTCACACTATCTTACTAGTCACACTATCTCACTAGTCACACTATCTCACAAGTCACACTAGGGTCACAATATCACACTAGGGTCACACTATCTCACTAGTCACACTATCTCACTAGTCAAACTAGGGTCATACTATCTCACTAGTCACACTAGGGTCACACTATCTCACTAGTCACACTATTTCACTAGTCACACTAGGGTCATACTATCTCACTAGTCACACTAGGGTCATACTATCTTACTAGGGTCATACTATCTCGCTAGTCACACTAGGGTCACACTATCTCACTAGTCACACTAGGGTAATACTATCTTACTAGTCACACTAGGGTCATACTATCTTACTAGGGTCATACTATCTTACTAGTCACACTATCTCACTAGTCACACTAGGGTCATACTATCTTACTAGTCACACTAGTTACAGTAGGGTCACACTATCTCACTAGTCACACTAGGGTCACACTATCTCACTAGTCACACTATCTTACTAGTCATACTATCTCGCTAGTCACACTAGGGTCATACTACCTCACTAGTCATACTATCTCACTAGTCACACTAGGGTCATACTACCTCACTAGTCACACTAGGGTCATACTATCTCACTAGTCACAATAGGGTCATACTATCTCACTAGTCACACTAGTGTCATACTATCTCACTAGGTCAAACTAGGGTCACACTATCTCACTAGTCACACTAGGGTCATACTATCTCACTAGTCACACTAGGGTTATACTATCACACTAGGGTCATACAATTTTACTAGAGTCATACTATCTTACTAGGGTCATACTATCATACTAGGGTCATACTATCTCACTAGTCACACTAGGGTCATACTATCTCACTAGTCACACTAGGGTCATACTATCTCACTAGTCACACTAGGGTCATACTATCTTACTAGGGTCTTACTAGGGTCATACTTACTATCTTACTAGACACACTAGGGTCATACTGTCACACTAGGGTCACACTAGGGTATACTATCACACTAGTCACACTATCTCACTAGTCAGACTAGGGTCATACTAGTCACACTAGGGTCATACTATCTCACTAGGGTCACACTATCTCACTAGTCACACTAGGGTCACACTATCTCACTAGTCACACTAGGGTCATACTATCTCACTAGTCACACTAGGGTCACACTATCTCACTAGTCACACTAGGGTCATACTATCTTACTAGGGTCATACTATCTTACTAGTCACACTATCTCACTAGTCACACTAGGGTCATAATATCTTACTAGGGTCATACTATCTTACTAGGGTCATACTATCTTACTAGTCACACTATTTCACTAGTCACACTAGGGTCATACTATCTCACTAGACACATTAGGGTCATACTCTCTCGCTAGTCACACTAGGGTCACACTATCTCGCTAGTCACACTAGGGTCACAATATCTCACTAGTCACACTAGGGTCACACTATCTCACTAGTCATACTATCTCACTAGTCACACTAGGGTCACACTATCTCACTAGTCACACTAGGGTCATACTATCTCACTAGGGTCACACTATCTCACTAGTCACACTAGGGTCACACTATCTTACTAGTCACACTATCTCGCTAGTCACACTATCTCGCTACTCACACTATCTCACTAGTCACACTATCTCACTAGTCACACTAGGGTCACACTATCTCGCTAGTCACACTATCACACTAGGGTCACATTATCTCACTAGTCACACTAGGGTCATACGATCTCACTAGTCACACTAGGGTCACACTAGTCACACTAGGGTCACACTATCTCACTAGTCAAACTAGGGTCATACTATCTTACTAGGGTCATACTATCTTACTAGTCACACTATCTCACTAGGGTCATATTAACTTACTAGTCATACTATCTCACACTATCTCACTAGTCACACTAGGGTCACACTATCTCACTAGTCACACTAGGGTCATACTATCTTACTAGGATCATACTATCTTACTAGTCACACTATCTCACTAGTCACACTAGGGTCATACTATCTCACTAGACACACTAGGGTCATACTATCTCGCCAGTCACACTAGGGTCACACTATCTCGCTAGTCACACTAGGGTCACACTATCTCGCTAGTCACACTAGGGTCACACTATCTCACTAGTCACACTAGGGTCATACTATCTCACTAGTTACACTATCTTACTAGTCATACTATCTCACTAGTCACACTAGGGTCATACTATCTCACTAGTCACACTAGTGTCATACTATCTCACAAGGTCAAACTAGGGTCACACTATATCACTAGTCACACTAGGGTCATACTATCTCACTAGTCACACTAGGGTTATACTATCACACTAGGGTCATACAATTTTACTAGGGTCATACTATCTTACTAGGGTCATACTATCTCACTAGTCACACTAGGGTCATACTATCTCACTAGTCACACTAGGGTCATACTATCTCACTAGTCACACTAGGGTCATACTATCTTACTAGGGTCATACTATCTCGCTAGTCACACTAGGGTCATACTACCTCACTAGTCATACTATCTCACTAGTCACACTAGTCATACTATCTCACTAGTCATACTATCTCACTAGTCACACTAGGGTCACACGATCTCACTAGTCAAACTAGGGTCATACTATCTTACTAGGGTCATACTATCTTACTAGTCACACTATCTCACTAGTCACACTAGGGTCATACTATCTTACTAGGGTCATACTATCTTACTAGTCACACTATCTCACTAGGGTCATACGAACTTACTAGTCACACTATCTCACACTATCTCACTAGTCATACTATCTCACTAGTCACACTAGGGTCACACTATCTCACTAGTCACACTAGGCTCACACTATCTCACTGGTCATACTATCTCACTAGTCACACTAGGGTCACACTATTTCACTAGTCACACTAGTGTCATACTATCTCACTAGTCACACTAGGGTCATGCTATTTCACTAGTCACACTAGGGTCATACTATCTCACTAGTCACACTAGGGTCATACTATCTCACTAGGGTCATACTATCTTACTAGTCACGCTAGGGTCATACTATCTCACTAGTCACACTCGGGTCATACTATCTCACTATTCACACTAGGGTCATACTATCTCACTAGGGTCATACTATCTCACTAGACACACTAGGGTCATACTATCTCGCCAGTCACACTAGGGTCACACTATCTCGCTAGTCACACTAGGGTCACACTATCTCGCTAGTCACACTAGGGTCACACTATCTCACTAGTCACACTAGGGTCATACTATCTCACTAGTTACACTATCTTACTAGTCATACTATCTCACTAGTCACACTAGGGTCATACTATCTCACTAGTCACACTAGTGTCATACTATCTCACAAGGTCAAACTAGGGTCACACTATATCACTAGTCACACTAGGGTCATACTATCTCACTAGTCACACTAGGGTTATACTATCACACTAGGGTCATACAATTTTACTAGGGTCATACTATCTTACTAGGGTCATACTATCTCACTAGTCACACTAGGGTCATACTATCTCACTAGTCACACTAGGGTCATACTATCTCACTAGTCACACTAGGGTCATACTATCTTACTAGGGTCATACTATCTCGCTAGTCACACTAGGGTCATACTACCTCACTAGTCATACTATCTCACTAGTCACACTAGTCATACTATCTCACTAGTCACACTAGGGTCATACTATCTCACTAGTCACACTAGGGTCACACGATCTCACTAGTCAAACTAGGGTCATACTATCTTACTAGGGTCATACTATCTTACTAGTCACACTATCTCACTAGTCACACTAGGGTCATACTATCTTACTAGGGTCATACTATCTTACTAGTCACACTATCTCACTAGGGTCATACTAACTTACTAGTCACACTATCTCACACTATCTCACTAGTCATACTATCTCACTAGTCACACTAGGGTCACACTATCTCACTAGTCACACTAGGCTCACACTATCTCACTGGTCATACTATCTCACTAGTCACACTAGGGTCACACTAGTTCACTAGTCACACTAGTGTCATACTATCTCACTAGTCACACTAGGGTCATGCTATTTCACTAGTCACACTAGGGTCATACTATCTCACTAGTCACACTAGGGTCATACTATCTCACTAGGGTCATACTATCTTACTAGTCACGCTAGTGTCATACTATCTCACTAGTCACACTCGGGTCATACTATCTCACTATTCACACTAGGGTCATACTATCTCACTAGGGTCATACTATCTCACTAGTCACGCTAGGGTCATACTATCTCACTAGTCACACTCGGGTCATACTATCTCACTAGACACACTAAGATCATACCATCACGCTGGTCACACCAGGGTCATACTATCTCACTAATTACACTAGGGTCATACTATCTCACTAGTCACACTAGGGTCATACTATCTCACTAGTCACACTATGGTCATGCTAGCTCACTAGTCAGAGTAGGGTCATACAATCTCACTAGGTCATACTATCTCACTTGTCAGACTAGGGTCATACTATCTCACTAGTCACACTAGGGTCATACTATCTCACTAGTCACATTAAGGTTATACTATCTCACTAGTCACACTAGGGTCTCACTAGTCACACTAGGCTCACGCTATCTCACTAGGTCATACTATCTCACTAGTCACACTAGGGTCATACTATCTCACTAGGGTCATACTATCTCACTAGTCACACTAGGGTCATACTATCTTACTAGTGTCATACTATCTCACTAGTCACACTAGGGTCATACTATCACAATAGACACACTAGGCTCACACTAGTCACACTAGGGTCATACTATCTCACTAGTCACACTAGTGTCATACTATCTCACTAGTCACACTAGGGTCATAATATCTTACTAGTCACACTAGGGTCATACTATCACACTAGGGTCATACTATCTCACTAGGGTCACACAATCTCACTAGTCATACTAGGGTCATACTATCTCACTAGTCACACTAGTGTCATACTATCTCACTAGTCACACTAGGGTCATGCTAGCTTACTATTCACTAGTGTCACACAATCTCACTAGTCACACTAGGGTCATACTATCTCACTAGTCACACTAGGGTCATGCTAGCTTACTATTCACTAGGGTCACACAATCTCACTGGTCACACTAGGGTCACACAATCTCACTAGTCACACTAGGGTCATTCTATCTTACTAGGGTCATACTATCTCACTAGTCACACTATCTCACTAGTCACACTAGGGTCATACTATCTCAATAGTCACACTAGGGTCATACTATCTCACTAGTCACACTAGGGTCATACTATCTTACTAGTCTTGACTATTATTGTACAGGACATCGTCATATTGTGCATGCTTTCGTCGTATTGTGCATGATCTCGTCGTATTGTACATGTCATTGTTGTATTGTGCAGGGCATCGTCGTATTGTGCATGCTTTCGTCGCATTGTACATGCCATCGTCGTAGTGTATATGCCATCGTCGTATTGTACATGCCATCGTCATAGTGTATATGCCATCGTCGTATTGTACAGGACATCGTCGTATTGTACATGCCATCGTCGTAGTGTATATGCCATCGTCGTATTGTACGGGACATCGTCGTATTGTACGGGACATCGTCGTATTGTACGGGACATCGTCGTATTGTACAGGACATCGTCGTATTGTACATGCCATCGTCGTATTGTACATGCCATCGTCGTATTGTACATGCCATCGTCGTATTGTACATGACATCGTCGTATTGTACATGACATCGTCGTATTGTACATGACATCGTCGTATTGTACATGCCATCGTCGTATTGTACATGCCATCGTCGTATTGTACATGCCATCGTCGTATTGTACATGACATCGTCGTATTGTACATGACATCGTCGTATTGTACGGGACATCGTCGTATTGTACATAACATCGTCGTATTGTACATGACATCGTCGTATTGTACGGGACATCGTCGTATTGTACATGACATCGTCGTATTGTACGGGACATCGTCGTATTGTACATGACATCGTCGTATTGTACATGACATCGTCGTATTGTACGGGACATCGTCGTATTGTACGGGACATCGTCGTATTGTACATGACATCGTCGTATTGTACATGCCATCGTCGTATTGTACATGCCATCGTCGCATTGTACATGACATCGTCGTATTGTACAGAACATCGTCGTATTGTACAGAACATCGTCGTATTGTACAGAACATCGTCGTATTGTACAGGACATCGTCGTATTGTACAGGACATCGTCGTATTGTACAGGACATCGTCGTATTGTACAGGACATCGTCGTATTGTACAGGACATCGTCGTATTGTACATGACATCGTCGTATTGTACAGGACATCGTCGTATTGTACAGAACATCGTCGTATTGTACAGGACATCGTCGTATTGTACAGGACATCGTCGTATTGTACAGGACATCGTCGTATTGTACATGCCATCGTCGTATTGTACATGCCATCGTCGTATTGTACAGGACATCGTCGTATTGTACAGGACATCGTCGTATTGTACAGGACATCGTCGTATTGTACAGAACATCGTCGTATTGTACAGGACATCGTCGTATTGTACAGGACATCGTCGTATTGTACGGGACATCGTCGTATTGTACAGGACATCGTCGTATTGTACAGGACATCGTCGTATTGTACATGACATCGTCGTATTGTACATGACATCGTCGTATTGTACGGGACATCGTCGTATTGTACAGGACATCGTCGTATTGTGCATTCTCTCGTCGTATTGTGCATGATCTCGTCGTATTGTACAGGGCATCGTCGTATTGTACATGCTCTCGCAGTATTGTACGTGCTCTCGCCGTAGTGTACGTGCTCTCGTCGTATTGTACATGACATCGTCTTATTGTGCATTCCATCGTCCTATTGTACATGCTCTCGTCGTATTGTACATGCTCTCGTCGTATTGTACAGGACATCGTCGTATTGTACATGACATCGTCTTATTGAGCATTCCATCGTCGTATTGTACATGCTCTCGCAGTATTGTACGTGCTCTCGCCGTAGTGTACGTGCTCTCGTCGTATTGTACATGACATCGTCTTATTGTGCATTCCATCGTCCTATTGTACATGCTCTCGTCGTATTGTACAGGACATCGTCGTATTGTACATGCTCTCGTCGTATTGTACAGGACATCGTCCTATTGTACATGCTCTCGTCGTATTGTACAGGACATCGTCGTATTGTACATGCTCTCGTCGTATTGTACAGGACATCGTCGTATTGTACAGGACATCGTCGTATTGTACAGAACATCGTCGTATTGTACATGCTCTCGTCGTATTGTACAGGACATCGTCGTATTGTACATGACATCGTCGTATTGTACAGGACATCGTCGTATTGTACAGGACATCGTCGTATTGTACAGGACATCGTCGTATTGTGCATTATCTCGTCGTATTGTGCATGATCTCGTCGTATTGTACAGGGCATCGTCGTATTGTACATGCTCTCGTCGTATTGTGCATGATCTCGTCGTATTGTACAGGGCATCGTCGTATTGTGCATTCTCTCGTCGTATTGTGCATGATCTCGTCGTATTGTACAGGACATCGTCGTATTGTACAGAACATCGTCGTATTGTACATGCTCTCGTCGTATTGTAACTATGCTCTCGTCGTATTGTACACGGCATCACCGCATTATACCTAACGTTGTCATTTTGTACATGACTTAAAAAAATACGGTACACGGTATATTACTGTATACAGTATATTACTGTACACGTACACGGTATATTACGGTACACGGTATATTACTGTACACTGTATATTACTGTACACGCTATATTACTGTACACGGTATTTTACTGTATACGGTATATTACTGTACACGGTATATTACTGTACACGTACACTGTATATTACGGTACACGGTATATTACTGTACACGGTATATTACTGTACACGTACACTGTATATTACGGTACACGGTATATTACTATACACGGTATATTACTGTACACTGTATATTACTATACACGGTATATTACTGTACACTGTATATTACTGTACACGGTATATTACTATACACGGTATATTACGGTACACGGTATATTTCTGTACACGGTATATTACTATACACGGTATATTAATGTACACGGTATATTACGGTATATTACTGTACACGGTATATTACTGTACACGGTATATTACTGTATACAGTATATTACTGTACACGGTATATTACCGTACACGGTATATTACTGTACACTGTATATTACTGTACACTGTATATTACGGTACACGGTATATTATTGTACACGGTATATTACTGTACACTGTATATTACTGTATACGGTATATTACTGTACACGGTATATTACTATACACGGTATATTACTGTACACATTACTGTACACGGTATATTACTGTATACGGTATATTACCGTACATGGTATATTACTGTACATGGTATATTACCGTACACGGTATATTACCGTACATGGTATATTACTGTACATATTACGGTACACTGTATATTACTGTACACTGTATATTACTGTACACTGTATATTACTGTACACTGTATATTACTGTACACTGTATATTACTGTACATGGTATATTACTGTATACTGTATATTACTGTACACGGTATATTACTGTACACGGTATAGTACTGTACACGGTATATTACTGTACATGGTATATTACTATACACGGTATATTACTGTACACGGTATATTACCGTACACGGTATATTACTGTACACGGTATATTACTGTACACTGTATATTACTGTACATTGTATATTACGGTACATGGTATATTACTGTACACGGTATATTACTGTACACTGTATATTACGGTACACGGTATATTACTGTACATGGTATATTACTGTACACGGTATATTACTGTACACGGTATATTACAGTACACGGTATATTACTGTACATGGTATATTACTGTACATGGTATATTACTGTACACGGTATATTACGGTACATGGTATATTACTGTACACGGTATATTACTGTACACTGTATATTACTGTACACGGTATATTACTGTACACTGTATATTACTGTACATGGTATATCAATGTACACGGTATATTACCGTACATGGTATATTACTGTACTTGGTATATCATGGTACACTGTATATTACGGTACTGTATATTACTGTACACGGTATATTACTGTACACAGTATATTACTGCACACGGTATATTACTGTACACAGTATATTACTGTACACTGTATATTACTGTACACTGTATATTACTGTACACAGTATATTTCGGTACACGGTATATTACAGTACATGGTATATTAATGTACACGGTATATTACCGTACATGGTATATTACTGTACTTGGTATATTATGGTACACTGTATATTACGGTACTGTATATTACTGTACACGGTATATTACTGTACATGGTATATTACTGTACACGGTATATTACTGTACACGGTATATTACTGTACACTGTATATTACTGTACACAGTATATTTCGGTACACGGTATATTACAGTACACGTTATATTACTGTACATGGTGTATTAATGTACACGGTATATTACCGTACATGGTATATTACTGTACACGGTATATTACTGTACACGGTATATTACTGTACACGGTATATTACTGTACACGGTATATTACTGTACACGGTATATTACTGTATACAGTATATAACTGTACACGGTATATTACCGTACACGGTATATTACTGTACACTGTATATTACGGTACACGGTATATTACTGTACACGGTATATTACTGTACACTGTATATTACTGTATACGGTATATTACTGTACACGGTATATTACTATACACGGTATATTACTGTACACATTACTGTACACGGTATATTACTGTATACGGTATATTACCGTACATGGTATATTACTGTACATGGTATATTACCGTACACGGTATATTACCGTACATGGTATATTACTGTACATATTACGGTACACTGTATATTACTGTACACTGTATATTACTGTACACTGTATATTACTGTACATGGTATATTACTGTATACTGTATATTACTGTACACGGTATATTACTGTACACGGTATAGTACTGTACACGGTATATTACTGTACACGGTATATTACTGTACACTGTATATTACTGTACACTGTATATTACGGTACATGGTATATTACTGTACACGGTATATTAATGTACACGGTATATTACAGTACACGGTATATTACTGTACATGGTATATTACTGTACACGGTATATTACTGTACACGGTATATTACGGTACATGGTATATTACTGTACATGGTATATTACTGTACATGGTATATTACTGTACACGGTATATTACTGTACACGGTATATTACGGTACATGGTATATTACTGTACATGGTATATTACTGTACACTGTATATTACTGTACACGGTATATTACTGTACACAGTATATTACTGTACACTGTATATTACTGTACACTGTATATTACTGTACACAGTATATTTCGGTACACGGTATATTACAGTACACGTTATATTACTGTACATGGTATATTAATGTACACGGTATATTACCGTACATGGTATATTACTGTACTTGGTATATTATGGTACACTGTATATTACGGTACTGTATATTACTGTACACGGTATGTTACTGTACACGGTATATTACTGTACACGGTATATTACTGTACACTGTATATTACTGTACACAGTATATTTCCGTACATGGTATATTACAGTACACGTTATATTACTGTACATGGTATATTAATGTACACGGTATATTACCGTACATGGTATATTACTGTACATGGTATATTAATGTACACGGTATATTACTGTACACGGTATATTACTGTACACGGTATATTACTGTACACTGTATATTACGGTATATTACTGTACACGGTATATTACTGTACACGGTATATTACTGTATACAGTATATTACTGTACACGGTATATTACCGTACACGGTATATTACTGTACACTGTATATTACTGTACACTGTATATTACGGTACACGGTATATTACTGTACACGGTATATTACTGTACACTGTATATTACTATACACGGTATATTACTGTACACATTACTGTACACGGTATATTACTGTATACGGTATATTACCGTACATGGTATATTACTGTACATGGTATATTACCGTACACGGTATATTACCGTACATGGTATATTACTGTACATATTACGGTACACTGTATATTACTGTAAACTGTATATTACTGTACACTGTATATTACTGTACATGGTATATTACTGTATACTGTATATTACTGTACACGGTATATTACTGTACACGGTATAGTACTGTACACGGTATATTACTGTACATGGTATATTACTATACACGGTATATTACTGTACACGGTATATTACCGTACATGGTATATTACTGTACACGGTATATTACTGTACACTGTATATTACTGTACACTGTATATTACGGTACATGGTATATTACTGTACACGGTATATTACTGTACACTGTATATTACGGTACACGGTATATTACTGTACATGGTATATTACTGTACACGGTATATTACAGTACACGGTATATTACTGTACATGGTATATTACTGTACACGGTATATTACTGTACACGGTATATTACGGTACATGGTATATTACTGTACACAGTATATTACTGTACACTGTATATTACTGTACACGGTATATTACTGTACACTGTATATTACTGTACATGGTATATTAATGTACACGGTATATTACCGTACATGGTATATTACTGTACTTGGTATATTATGGTACACTGTATATTACGGTACTGTATATTACTGTACACGGTATATTACTGTACACGGTATATTACTGTACACGGTATATTACTGTACACTGTATATTACTGTACACTGTATATTACTGTACACAGTATATTTCGGTACACGGTATATTACAGTACACGTTATATTACTGTACATGGTATATTAATGTACACGGTATATTACCGTACATGGTATATTACTGTACATGGTATATTAATGTACACTGTATATTACTGTACACGGTATATTACTGTACACGGTATATTACTGTACACGGTATATTACGGTACACGGTATATTACTGTACATGGTATATTACTGTACACGGTATATTACTGTACATGGTATATTACTGTACACGGTATATTACTGTACATGGTATATGACTGTACATGGTATATTACGGTACATGGTATATTACTGTATACTGTATATTAATGTACACGGTATATTACTGTACACGGTATATTACTGTATACTGTATATTAATGTACATGGTATATTACTGTACACGGTATATTACGTACACGGTATATTACTGTACACTGTATATTACTGTACACGGTATATTACTGTACACGGTATATTACTGTATACTGTATATTAATGTACATGGTATATTACTGTACATGGTATATTACTGTACACGGTATATTACTGTACACGGTATATTACTATACACGGTATATTATGGTACATGGTATATTACTGTACACGGTATATTACTATACACTGTATATTACTGTATACGGTATATTACGGTACACGGTATATTACTGTACACTGTATATTACTGTACACTGTATATTAATGTACATGGTATATTACTGTACAAGGTATATTACTGTACACGGTATATTACTGTACACGGTATATTACTATACACGGTATATTACGGTACATGGTATATTACTGTACACTGTATATTACGGTACACGGTATATTACTGTACACGGTATATTACTGTACAAGGTATATTACTATACACGGTATATTACGGTACATGGTATATTACTGTACACGGTATATTACTGTATACTGTATATTACTGTACACGGTATATTACTGTATACTGTATATTACTGTACAAGGTATATTACTGTATACTGTATATTACTGTACACTGTATGTTACTGTACACGGTATATTACTGTATACTGTATATTACTGTACACGGTATATTACTATACACGGTATATTACGGTACACGGTATATTACTGTGCATGGTATATTACTGTATACTGTACATTAATGTACATGGTATATTACTGTACAAGGTATATTACTGTACCCGGTATATTACTGTACACTGTATATTACGGTACACAGTATATTACTGTACACTGTATATTACTGTACACGGTATATTACTGTACACGGTATATTACTGTATACTGTATATTAATGTACACGGTATATTACTGTACACGGTATATTACTGTATACTGTATATTAATGTACATGGTATATTACTGTACACGGTATATTACGGTACACGGTATATTACTGTACACTGTATATTACTGTACACGGTATATTACTGTATACTGTATATTAATGTACATGGTATATTACTGTACACGGTATATTACGGTACACGGTATATTAATGTACATGGTATATTACTATACACGGTATATTACTGTACACGGTATATTAATGTACATGGTATATTACTGTATACTGTATATTAATGTACATGGTATATTACTGTACAAGGTATATTACTGTACCCGGTATATTACTGTACACTGTATATTACGGTACACGGTATATTACTGTACACTGTATATTACTGTACACGGTATATTACTGTATGCGGTATATTACTGTATACTGTATATTAATGTACATGGTATATTACTGTACACTGTATATTACTGTATACTGTTTATTAATGTACATGGTATATTACTGTACACGGTATATTACGGTACACGGTATATTACTGTACACTGTATATTACTGTACACGGTATATTACTGTACACGGTATATTACTGTATACTGTATATTAATGTACATGGTATATTACTGTACACGGTATATTACGGTACACGGTATATTAATGTACATGGTATATTACTATACACGGTATATTAATGTACATGGTATATTACTGTACATGGTATATTACTGTACACGTTATATTACTGTACACGGTATATTACTGTACACGGTATATTACTGTACATGGTATATTACTGTACACGTTATATTACTGTACACGGTATATTACTGTACACGGTATATTACTGTACACTGTATATTACTGTACACTGTATATTACTGTACACTGTATATTACTGTACACGGTATATTACTGTACACTGTATATTACTGTACATGGTATATTACTGTACACGGTATATTACTGTACACGGTATATTACTGTACACTGTATATTACTGTACACTGTATATTACTGTACACGGTATATTACTGTACACGGTATATTACTGTACACGGTATATTACGGTATATTACTGTACACTGTATATTACTGTACACTGTATATTACTGTACACTGTATATTATGGTACACGGTATATTACTGTACACGGTATATTACTGTACATGGTATATTACTGTACACGGTATATTACTGTACACTGTATATTACTGTACACTGTATATTACTGTACACGGTATATTACTGTACATGGTATATTAATGTACATGGTATATTACTGTGCATGGTATATTACTGTACACGTTACTGTACACGGTATATTACTGTACACGGTATATTACTGTACACGTTATATTACCGTACACGGTATATTACCGTACATGGTTTATTACGGTACACTGTATATTACTGTATACTGTATATTACTGTACACTGTATATTACTGTACACGGTATATTACTGTACATGGTATATTAATGTACATGGTATATTACTGTGCATGGTATATTACTGTACACGTTACTGTACACGGTATATTACTGTACACGGTATATTACTGTACACGTTATATTACCGTACACGGTATATTACCGTACATGGTTTATTACGGTACACTGTATATTACTGTATACTGTATATTACTGTACACTGTATATTACTGTACACGGTATATTACTGTACATGGTATATTAATGTACATGGTATATTACTGTGCATGGTATATTACTGTACACGTTACTGTACACGGTATATTACTGTACACGGTATATTACTGTACACGGTATATTACTGTACACGGTATATTACCGTACACGGTATATTACTGTACATGGTATATTACGGTACACTGTATATTACTGTACACTGTATATTACTGTATACTGTATATTACTGTACACAGTATATTACTGTACACGGTATATTACTGTACACGTTATATTACTGTACATGGTATATTACTATACATGGTATATTACTGTACACGGTATATTACGGTACACGGTATATTACTGTACACGTTATATTACTGTACATGGTATATTATACACGGTTTATTACGGTACACGATATATTACTGTACACGTTATATTACTGTACATGGTATATTATACACGGTATATTACGGTACACGGTATATTACTGTACAAGGTATATAGATAAAGTTACTATATTGAACATAATGGCATCATGGTGAATACACACAACACAACTTTAAACACGTGAGTTAATTTTAATCTGAATGAATGTGTCTGCTGAAATATGAATGACCCGTTTGGCAACAGTTGTTTCACACAAAATGCATTGGTTGTATCGCTTACCAACCGATGAACTGGAATCTATGCAGAATATGTGCTCACGTCGATAACAACACTGCACTTATTTTTCATTTAACCTGGCATAGATTTCAGATGACGGCATGTGCATATATGGGTCAATGTTTTAACCACAAGATGGTGGCGTGTTGCAAGTCACGTGTTATTTGGTCAGGTTACTTCGGATGAAGGCACGAGCATCACTAGTGTCGAGCTGTATCGGAGTATACAAGCATTACAACAATACACACAGTTACAGGTTTATCCTGTTTTCAATCTGTTTAGCCAGTGTGATCCATTAACAATTTAACACTGTTCAAATATCGAGTTTCTGTTGTTTAGTTTCACATTATTGATACGATTTCTACACGTTTGACCCACAATATGGCGATGTCACGTGGTATGTAACGGCGTCACGTGGTATTCAAAGAGGTCGTGTGGTATTTGACGGCGTCACTTGTATTTGACAATCTAGGTATTCATGACCAATAAGCTACACATAATACATTACGTTATATATATATGACTACTGACACACACTAACCTATTTATAAGCGCCTATGCGCAACTACACACGCTGAACTGTCTCATTCTAAAGCAAGCTACCCGTATATGAAACTATGCACCGTTCAAAAGTGTCCACTACTTGATCATATAATGTTTTACACTACATCATATAAGTCATGGTTCCAGTTCGATAGCTGAACACAATGACCAGGGACCAGGGACCGGAAGAAAGTTTATGTGTAGAATGAGATACATGGACTGGGAGGAAACCCTGGTATGGTTTATGTGTAGAATGAGATACAGGGGCAGGGATGAAATCCTGGTATGGTTTATGTGTAGAATGAGATACATGGACCGGGAGGAAACCCTGGTGTGGTTTATGTGTAGAATGAGATACAGGGGCCGGGAGGAAACCCTGGTGTGGTTTATGTGTAGAATGAGATACAGGGGCCGGGAGGAAACCCTGGTGTAGTTTATGTGTATAATGAGATACAGGGGCCGGGAGGAAACCCTGGTGTGGTTTATGTGTAGAATGAGATACAGGGGCCGGGATGAAACCCTGGTGTGGTTTATGTATAGAATGAGATACATGGACCGGGAGGAAACCCTGGTGTGGTTTATGTGTAGAATGAGATATATGGACCGGGCAGAAACCCTGGTGTGGTTTATGTGTAGAATGAGATACAGGGGCAGGGATGAAATCCTGGTATGGTTTATGTGTAGAATGAGATACATGGACCGGGAGGAAACCCTGGTGTGGTTTATGTGTATAATGAGATACAGGGGCCGGGAGGAAACCCTGGTGTGGTTTATGTGTAGAATGAGATACATGGACCGGGAGGAAACCCTGGTGTGGTTTATGTGTAGAATGAGATACATGGACTGGGAGGAAACCCTGGTGTGGTTTCTGTGTAGAATGAGATACAGGGGCCGGGATGAAACCCTGGTGTGGCGAAATTGGATGCCAAGAAGGGCAGAACGAGAACAAAATTGCTTCCACAGATAAATGAGCAGTGTACGTTCTACAGATATATATCTATCTTCCTCTAATGTCGAACCCCTCGCGGGGATGTAGACATATGTATGTTGTTCTAATATGTATAGTTTAGCAAGAAAACTGTCTAATTGAAATGTTCACTTGTGTTTAACAGTTCATGGCGTTTCTCCATTCATGTTTAACAGTTGATGGTGTTTTGCAGTACATGGTGATTCGCAGTACATGTTGTTTCACAGTACATGGTGTTTTACAGTACATGGTGTTTCATAGTACATGGTGTTTCATCATACATGGTGTTTCGCAGTACATGGCGTTTCACAGTGCATGGTATTTCACAGTTGATGGTGTTTCACAGTACATGGTGTTTTGCAGTACATGGTGTTTCATAGTACATGGTGTTTCACAGTTGATGGTATTTCACAGTACATGGTGTTTCACAGTTCACTGCGTTTCTCCGTTCATGGTGTTGGACATCTTGGCTTCTGTTTTTGTCCATGGTCTAACATGAAGCTGTCAAACTGTGTTTTCCAATCCACAATGTACTTGGTGCTCCACTCATTGAACTGTAGCTTCCACTCCACCTCCATCTCCGACATGTCCGCTGTAACACAACATAGTTCCAAATAAGGATACACATATAGTACATGGTGTTTGTATTTTTACGTTTATTTATCGTCGCTACCGGTTGCGTTGCCCATATGAGCGACGCCTCCTGAAGAGATTAGTCATTTTATTTATATTTATTTATTTATATTTCGGGTTTTACGCCTGCATCAGCACCATTTTGGGCTATATCGCCGGCGGGCAGTTTACCTAACAACACCTTTCCTGGGCAGGCTCCAGCGGTTAACCAGTACCTGGGTGCACCAACCTCCGTAAGAAACTGCCAACTTTTTCATATAAATGAGACACGGCCTGAGCGGGGCTCGAACCCGTGACCATCAGTGATGCTATATTAATCATTTTAGAATTTGGAGGATAGTGCAATGATACAGACAGAGACCAATTCCAGAATCTCCTCTGGATCTTTTACGTGCATAATGTATTACATTTGTATCGCGATACCATTTATATACATGAGAATTTCAAGTTGTAGAATACAACATAATTAGTGTTATAGTTTATACAAATTTATTTTAGCTCGATTGCGAAACAAGTTATTTCAACTTATATTAATCACTCTCGAGACCTCATTCCTGATGGAATCCATCGACACGAGGGAGAGAGAAGAGGCAACGTAGAAATTAAATGCCTTGCCTAAGGGCACAATCGTAACGGCTCCAGTGGGGCTCGAACTCCAGACCTGAAGCGAACGTGCATCCACTGAGCTAAATGCCTTGCCTAAGGGCACAATCGTAACGGCTCCAGCAGAGCTCGAACTCCAGACCTGAAGCGAACGTGCATCCACTGAGCTAAATGCCTTGCCTAAGGGCACAATCGTAACGGCTCCAGCGGGGCTCGAACTCCAGACCTGAAGCGAACGTGCATCCACTGAGCTAAATGCCTTGCCAAAGGGCACAATCGTAACGGCTCCAGCGGGACTCGAACTCCAGACCTGAAGCGAACGTGCATCCACTGCGCTATCACGATTAGTGTTATGTACAAAGCATATACATGCACATTTTAATGATCTAATATAATATTATTACACTAAACTATTTAATATTAATTTCAAACCATATTCATGTTTTCATGCACATTATTTGTTCAATTCATATTAAGGGGGCGATGCTTCCGTAACCGAATAGGCTTCACAATCACTTGTCCCACACGCTGTAGATTCCAATCCCACAATTCTTTCAAGTGAGAAAACTATCCAGATGGTCGGTGGTTCTAGCCGGGTGCCGTCCAAACCTGAACTACTGCTGGGTCTTCCTCCACTAATAATAACTGGATAGTCACCAACTGACTTAAGATGTTATTAAACCTGTAAGACATACAACACCCTAGCCTGGATGCCAGTCTGTCGATTTTTCAAATTGTAACTTCTGGCAAAATGTTGATATTTTTGTTGATATGATCAGAAACTCAATACGACCCAATTAATATTATGTTATATTTCGGGTTTTACGCCTGCATCAGCACCATTTCGGGCTATATCGACGGCGGGCAGTTTACTTAGCAACACCTTTCCTGGGCAGGCTCCAGTGGTTAACCAGTACTTCGGTGCACCAACCTCCGTAAGAAACTGCCAACTTTTCATATAAATGAGGTCCAATTAACCCTTTCAACCCCACAGGCCTCTAAATAGGCTTATGAAAAGTGTAGAGCCAGATGAGCCGGCTCGTGACGAGCCGTCTCATCAGGATCTGCACTTTTTTGCCAGTAATAATTATTACTATTTTTAGATAAAATTACCCATTTTGATAAATGAACTGGTCCAAAGGTAATTTTCTTATTAATTTATTGGTCTGAAAATATCATGGACCAGTCCATGTCAGTTACTTGGGGTTGAATGGGTTAATAGTATCGGTGTTAAAATATATTGATTTGACTGACCAGGCAACATATATCGACGCCTGTTCCCAGGCTAATTCACAATAACAGCATAATTATGGCATATGGCGATTCTGCATGTTTTATTGGTGAAATAAATCCCCGGGGCCCACCAAATCAGTATTTAAGCCATGGAATGGCACACACGGGTAGACCCTCTGACCGTCCGTACGCAGGCTGGATAGCTTCCTCATTTGACATTCTCAGTGGGATTCGAACATTTGTTTTTTAATTTAATTTAAATGATATCAACATTTACATAACATTTATGTATATATTTACAATTTCATGTAAACAATGAACAAAATCATTGCAATCAGTTGAGAATTTAAACCAATTTATACCTGTAATTTAAACCAATTTATACCTGTAATTTTCTTTAAAATCCAATGTGTATTATAATAATCATTCTCGGAAAAATGAATGGTAAGTATATTAAATGTTTAAGAGCTCTAAATTTGTCCATCGATGAATATTGTGTGTGTTTTACGTCTATGTATCCTCGCTACCGGTTGCCCATATGAGCGACGCCTCCTGAAGAGATTAGTCATTTTAGGTATTTGGAGGATAGTGCAATGATACAGAGAGAGACACATTCCAGAGTATTAGTTGGTTCTTTTACATGCACAGTGTACAGCACCGACACGAGATCTCGGTTTAAAGTCCCATCTGAAAGACTTAATTTTATTAGGGTCAGACGTGGGATCGAATCTGCGATCCCTAGATTACCAGTCCAGCGCGTTACCACTGGACTACAGATCCGTCTGTATCGATGACTACGATTTCCGCTTGTACTTTAGATAGTCTTTACTCATTTCGTGAAGAACCTACAGCGGTGAGGGGCAAGTCAACGACCGCAACAATACTGCTCATACTCACGAATAATCACACGGAATAAACATATCATACTCACGAATAATCACAAATAATAAACATATCATACTCACGAATAATCACAAGGAATAAACATATCATACTCACGAATAATCACAAGGAATAACGTATCATACTCACGGATAATCACAAGGAATAAACATATCATACTCACGAATAATCACAAGGAATAACATATCATACTCACGAATAATTACAAGGAATAAACATATCATACTCACGAATAATCACAAGGAATAAACATATCATACTCACGAATAATCACAAGGAATAAACATATCATACTCACGAATAATCACAAGGAATAAACATATCATACTCACGAATAATCACAAGGAATAAACATCATACTCACGAATAATCACAAAGAATAAATATATCATACTCACGAATAATCACAAGGAATAACGTATCATACTCACGGATAATCACAAGGAATAAACATATCATATTCACGAATAATCACAAGGTATAGCATATCATAATCACGAATAATCACAAGGAATAACATTATCATACTCACGAATAATCACAAGGAATAAACATATCATACTCACGAATAATCACAAGGAATAAACATATCATGCTCACGAATAATCACAAGGAATAACATATCATACTCACGAATAATCACAAGGAATAACATATCACAAGGAATAACATCATACTCACGAATAATCACAAACAATAACATAACATACTCACGAATAATCACAAACAATAACATATCATACTCACGAATAATCACAAGGAATAACATATACCACGAATAATCACAAGGAATAAATATCATACTCACGAATAATCACAAGGAATAAACATATCATACTCACGAATAATCACAAGGAATAACATATCATACTCACGAATAATCACAAGGAATAAACATATCATACTCACGAATAATCACAAGGAATAAACATATCATACTCACGAATAATCACAAACAATAGCATATCATACTCAAGAATAATCACAAACAATAACATAGCATACTCACGAATAATCACAAGGAATAACATATCATACTCACGAATAATCACAAGGAATAAACATATCATACTCACGAATAATCACAAGGAATAAACATATCATACTCACGAATAATCACAAACAATAGCATATCATACTCAAGAATAATCACAAACAATAACATAGCATACTCACGAATAATCACAAGGAATAACATATCATACTCAGGAATAATCACAAGGAATAAACATATCATACTCACGAATAATCACAAGGAATAAACATATCATACTCACGAATAATCACAAACAATAACATATCATACTCACGAATAATCACAAGGAATAACATATCATACTCACGAATAATCACAAGGAATAAACATATCATACTCACGAATAATCACAAACAATAGCATATCATACTCAAGAATAATCACAAACAATAACATAGCATACTCACGAATAATCACAAGGAATAACATACTCAGGAATAATCACAAGGAATAAACATATCATACTCACCAATAATCACAAGGAATAAACATATCATACTCACGAATAATCACAAGGAATAACATATCATACTCACGAATAATCACAAACAATAACATATCATACTCACGAATAATCACAAGGAATAACATATCATACTCACGAATAATCACAAGGAATAACATATCATACTCACGAATAATCACAAGGAATAACATATCATACTCACGAATAATCACAAGGAATAAACATATCATACTTACGAATAATCACAAGGAATAAACATATCATATTCACGAATAATCACAAGGAATAACATATCATACTCACGAATAATCACAAGGAATAAACATATCATACTCACGAATAATCACAAGGAATAACATATCATACTCACGAATAATCACAAACAATAACATATCATACTCACGAATAATCACAAGGAATAACATATCATACTCACGAATAATCACAAACAATAGCATATCATACTCACGAATAATCACAAGGAATAGCCTATCATACTCACGAATAATCACAAGGAATAGCCTATCATACTCACGAATAATCACAAGGAATAAACATATCATACTCACGAATAATCACAAGGAATAACATATCATACTCACGAATAATCACAAGGAATAAACATATCATACTCACGAATAATCACAAGGAATAAACATATCATACTCACGAATAATCACAAGGAATACCATACTCACGACTAATAACAGGGAATAAACATATCATACTCACGAATAATCACAAGGAATAACATATCATACTTACGAATAATCACAAGGAATAAACATATCATACTCACGAATAGTAACAAGGAATAACATCATACTCACGAATAATCACAAGGAATAACATACCATACTCACGAATAATCACAAGGAATAAACATATCATACTCACGAATAATCACAAGGAATAACATATCATACTCACGAATAATCACAAGGAATAAACATATCATACTCACGAATAATCACAAGGAATAACATATCATACTCATGAATAATCACAAGAAATAAACATATCATACTCACGAATAATCACAAGGAATAAACATATCATACTCACGAATAATCACAAGGAATAACATATCATACTCACGAATAATCACAAGGAATAAACATATCATACTCACGAATAATCACAAGGAATAGCAACAAAAACAACTCAAAGAAAAACAGTACTTACCAGCACATCACTCCAAGCTACGTATTCATCGTGTTTCTGTTAGAGTCGTACACGACGTGCGTTATTATAAATAGGTTATTGATCACTCCAAGCTACGTATTCATCATGCTTCTGTTAGAGTCGTACACGACGTGCGTTATTATAAATAGGTTATTGATCACTCCAAGCTACGTATTCATCGTGTTTCTGTTAGAGTCGTACACGACGTGCGTTATTATAAATAGGTTATTGATCACTCCAAGCTACGTATTCATCATGCTTCTGTTAGAGTCGTACACGACGTGCGTTATTATAAATAGGTTATTGATCACTCCAAGCTACGTATTCATCGTGTTTCTGTTAGAGTCGTACACGACGTGCGTTATTATAAATAGGTTATTGATCACTCCAAGCTACGTATTCATCATGCTTCTGTTAGAGTCGTACACGACGTGCGTTATTATAAATAGGTTATTGATCACTCCAAGCTACGTATTCATCGTGTTTCTGTTAGAGTCGTACACGACAGGCGTTATTATAAATAGGTTACTGATCACTCCAAGCTACGTATTCATCGTGCTTCTGTTAGAGTCGTATACGACAAGCGTTATTATAAATAGGTTATTGATCACTCCAAGTTACGTATCCATCATGCTTCTGTTAGATATTATAAATAGGTTACTGATCACTCCAAGCTAGGTATTCATCGTGCTTCTGTTAGAGTCGTACACGACAAGCGTTATTATAAATAGGTTATTGATCACTCCAAGCTAGGTATTCATCATGCTTCTGTTAGAGTCGTACACGACAAGCGATATTATAAATAGGTTATTGATCACTCCAAGCTACGTATTCATCATGCTTCTGTTAGAGTCGTACACGACAAGCGTTATTATAAATAGGTTATTGGAAACGTTCGTGAAATTGTGTCTACAATTTGGCCACGTTATTGTAACAACCATAGAGAAGCACACATGGTTACTGAAAGACTGTCGTCTACAATGATGTGTTACTATCCGTTAAAGTAACCTATTAATACAGGGTGTACCCATCAAATGGTACCTCACTACCGCATGCCATGCTAATACAGGACATACCCATCAAATGGTACCTCACTACCGTATGACATGCTACTACAGGACATAACCATCAAATGGTACCTCACTACCGTATGACATGCTAATACAGGATATACCCATCAAATGGTACCTCACTACCATATGACATGCTAATACAGGACATACCCATCAAATGGTACCTCACTACGTATGACATGCTAATACAGGACATACCCATCAAATGGTACCTCACTACCGTATGACATGCTAATACAGGATATACCCATCAAATGGTACCTCACTACCGTATGACATGCTAATACAGGACATACCCATCAAATGGTACCTCACTACCATATGACATGCTAAT
>CM026389.1:53310989-53367456 GCA_014843695.1 Archivesica marissinica | reverse complement strand
ATAAACATATCATACTCACGAATAATCACAAGGAATAAACATATCATACTCACGAATAATCACAAGGAATAACGTATCATACTCACGGATAATAACAAGGAATAAACATATCATACTCACGAATAATCACAAGGAATAACATATCATACTTACGAATAATTACAAGGAATAAACATATCATACTCACGAATAGTAACAAGGAATAACATTCATACTCACGAATAATCACAAGGAATAACATATCATACTCACGAATAATCACAAGGAATAAACATATCATACTCACGAATAATCACAAGGAATAAATATCATACTCACGAATAATCACAGGAATAAATATATCATACTCACGAATAATCACAAGGAATAGTTTTGGTTGGTTTTTTGTTGGTTGTTTTGTTGGTCATTATCATACTCATGAATAATCACAAGGAATAAACATATCATACTCACGAATAATCACAAGGAATAAACATATCATGCTCACGAATAATCACAAGGAATAACATATCATACTCACGAATAATCACAAGGAATAACATATCATACTACGAATAATCACAAGGATAACATATCATACTCACGAATAATCAAAGGAATAAACATATCATACTCACGAATAATCACAAGGAATAACATATCATATCATGAATAATCACAAGAAATAAACATATCATATCACGATAATCACAAGGAATAAACATATCATACTCAGAATAATCACAAGGAATAACATATCATACTCACGAATATCACAAGGAATAAACATATCATACTCACGAATAATCACAAGGAATAGCAACAAAAAAACTCAAAGAAACAGTACTTACCAGCACATTCACTCCAAGCTACGTATTCATCGTGTTTCTGTTAGAGTCGTACACGACGTGCGTTATTATAAATAGGTTATTGATCACTCCAAGCTACGTATTCATCATGCTTCTGTTAGAGTCGTACACGACGTGCGTTATTATAAATAGGTTATTGATCACTCCAAGCTACGTATTCATCGTGTTTCTGTTAGAGTCGTACACGACGTGCGTTATTATAAATAGGTTATTGATCACTCCAAGCTACGTATTCATCATGCTTCTGTTAGAGTCGTACACGACGTGCGTTATTATAAATAGGTTATTGATCACTCCAAGCTACGTATTCATCGTGTTTCTGTTAGAGTCGTACACGACGTGCGTTATTATAAATAGGTTATTGATCACTCCAAGCTACGTATTCATCATGCTTCTGTTAGAGTCGTACACGACGTGCGTTATTATAAATAGGTTATTGATCACTCCAAGCTACGTATTCATCGTGTTTCTGTTAGAGTCGTACACGACAGGCGTTATTATAAATAGGTTACTGATCACTCCAAGCTACGTATTCATCGTGCTTCTGTTAGAGTCGTATACGACAAGCGTTATTATAAATAGGTTATTGATCACTCCAAGTTACGTATCCATCATGCTTCTGTTAGATATTATAAATAGGTTACTGATCACTCCAAGCTAGGTATTCATCGTGCTTCTGTTAGAGTCGTACACGACAAGCGTTATTATAAATAGGTTATTGATCACTCCAAGCTAGGTATTCATCATGCTTCTGTTAGAGTCGTACACGACAAGCGATATTATAAATAGGTTATTGATCACTCCAAGCTACGTATTCATCATGCTTCTGTTAGAGTCGTACACGACAAGCGTTATTATAAATAGGTTATTGGAAACGTTCGTGAAATTGTGTCTACAATTTGGCCACGTTATTGTAACAACCATAGAGAAGCACACATGGTTACTGAAAGACTGTCGTCTACAATGATGTGTTACTATCCGTTAAAGTAACCTATTAATACAGGGTGTACCCATCAAATGGTACCTCACTACCGCATGCCATGCTAATACAGGACATACCCATCAAATGGTACCTCACTACCGTATGACATGCTACTACAGGACATAACCATCAAATGGTACCTCACTACCGTATGACATGCTAATACAGGATATACCCATCAAATGGTACCTCACTACCATATGACATGCTAATACAGGACATACCCATCAAATGGTACCTCACTACGTATGACATGCTAATACAGGACATACCCATCAAATGGTACCTCACTACCGTATGACATGCTAATACAGGATATACCCATCAAATGGTACCTCACTACCGTATGACATGCTAATACAGGACATACCCATCAAATGGTACCTCACTACCATATGACATGCTAATACAGGATATACCCATCAAATGGTACCTCACTACCATATGACATGCTAATACAGGACATACCCATCAAATGGTACCTCACTACCGCATGACATGCTAATACAGGACATACCCATCAAATGGTACCTCACTACCATATGACATGCTAATACAGGATATACCCATCAAATGGTACCTCACTACCCTATGACATGCTAATACAGGACATACCCATCAAATGGTACCTCACTACCCTATGACATGCTAATACAGGATATACCCATCAAATGGTACCTCACTACCGTATGACATGCTAATATAGGACATACCCATCAAATGGTACCTCACTACCGTATGACATGCTAATACAGGACATACCCATCAAATGGTACCCTCACATCCGTATCACATGCTAATACAGGGTGTACCCATCAATTGGTACCCTCACATCCGTATCACAAGCTAATACAGGGCGTGGACGTATCCTTACACTGGAACTTTACGGGAATAGCGTTCAATACAGAATTTAGCGCTACTAACCTGTTCTCACTACGAGGTTGGGAAGATAATCCTTCCAGAATGAGCATTCCTTTGCCCGGGATCCCTGACCAATGGCTAGCGACTTGTCGAGTCGATTGATGAGATCCGGTCTGAGTGTTAAGTGTTTCCGTGTTACGGTATTGAACAACGGCCACTCATCTAAGAACACCCTGCCTGGCGATCTGTTTGGATCACTGTAATGTTTACAAGAACGATTTATGCCAAGAATTATACGTTCGCAGAATCAGGATGAGGGGAGGCGTACATAGACATACAGTCAGACAGACCAACCATAGACATACATTCAGACCAACCATAGACATATAGTCAGACAGACCAACCATATACATACAGTCAGACAGACCAACCATAGACATACAGTCAGACAGACCAACCATATACATACAGTCAGATAGACCAACCATATACATACAGTCAGACAGAACAACCATAGACATACAGTCAGACAGACCAACCATATACATACAGTCAGACAGACCAACCATAGACATCCAGTCAGACAGACCAACCATAGACATACAGTCAGACAGACCAACCATAGACATACAGTCAGACAGACCAACCATATACATACAGTCAGACAGACAGACCAACCATAGACATACAGTCAGAAAGACCAACCATAGACATACAGTCAGACAGACCAACCATAGACATACAGTCAGACAGACCAACCATATACATACAGTCAGACAGACCAACCATAGACATACAGTCAGACAGACCAACCATATACATACAGTCAGACAGACCAACCATATACATACAGTCAGACAGAACAACCATATACATACAGTCAGACAGACCAACCATATACATACAGTCAGACAGACCAACCATAGACAGACAGACCAACCATAGACATACAGTCAGACAGACAGACCAACCATATACATACAGTCAGACAGACCAACCATAGACAGACAGACAGACAGACAGACAGACAGACAGACAGACAGACAGACAGACAGACAGACAGACAGACAGACAGACCATAGACATACAGTCAGACAGACCAACCATAGACATACAGTCAGACAGACCAACCATAGACATACAGTCAGACAGACCAACCATAGACATACAGTCAGACAGACCAACCATATACATACAGTCAGACAGACCAACCATATACATACAGTCAGACAGATCAACCATAGACAGACAGTCAGACAGACCAACCATATACATACAGTCAGACAGATCAACCATAGACATACAGTCAGACAGACCAACCATATACATACAGTCAGACATACCAACCATATACATACAGTCAGACAGACCAACCATATACATACAGTCAGACAGACCAACCATAGACAGACAGTCAGACAGACCAACCATATACATACAGTCAGACAGATCAACCATAGACATACAGTCAGACAGACCAACCATAGACATACAGTCGGACAGACCAACCATATACATACAGTCAGACAGGCCAACCATAGACAGACAGTCAGACAGACCAACCATAGACAGACAGTCAGACCAACCATATACAGTCAGACAGACCAACCATAGACAGACAGTCAGACCAACCATAGACATATAGTCAGACAGACCAACCATATGCATACAGTCAGACAGACCAACTATAGACAGACAGTCAGACAGACCAACCATATACATACAGTCAGACATACCAACTATAGACAGACAGTCAGACCAACCATAGACATACAGTCAGACAGACCAACCATATACATACAGTCAGACACACCAACCATATACATACAGTCAGACAGGCCAACCATAGACAGACAGTCAGACAGACCAACCATAGACATACAGTCAGACAGACCAACTATAGACAGACAGTCAGACCAACCATAGACATACAGTCAGACACACCAACCATAGACAGACAGTCAGACCAACCATATACAGTCAGACAGGCCAACCATAGACAGACAGTCAGACAGACCAACCATAGACATACAGACAGACATACAGACCAACCATAGAATACAGTCAGACACACCAACCATAGACAGACAGTCAGACCAACCATATACAGTCAGACAGGCCAACCATAGACATACAGTCAGACAGACCAACCATAGACAGACAGACAGACAGACAGACATACAGTCAGACAGACCAACCAACGACATACAGTTAGGCCGATCATCCGGCCTCCGCGTTCTCTCGTATACCTACTAACGTCAAATATTACGTTTTTCGAATTCATCTCAAATTAATACCGCAAGCACCAACTATTTAAACAACAGTGCTACGTGGTGCCGGACAAGCAGCATGTAGAAGTGCACAGTCAAATACTGCGAATCCAGGGATAGCAGGGGTCGATCCCCTAACACCCTAATACTATTAACAGACCAATTTCAAGTGTATACAATGGGCATGGAAAGAACCAGGGTTTTTTTTCTGGAATTGGAGCGTTTTCAGTTCTGGAGGCGTCGCCCTGGGTTACACTGGGGTGACGATAATTAAGCGTACCCAACAGTCTTTGTAGACAGATCATACACAAGGAATTGGCCAACAGTGTTTGTAGACAGATCATTCGTATATTTTTAAATATGACTACATTGTATTCAATAACATTATATTTGGGAGTCTGAAACGTTATATTTCGTTATATTTCGGGTTTTACGCCTGCATCAGCACCATTTTGGGCTATATCGCCGGCGGGCAGTTTACCTAACAACTTCTTTCCTGGGCAGGCTCCAGCGGTTAACCAGTACTTGGGTGCACCAACCTCCGTAAGAAACTGCCAACTTTTTCATATAAATGAGACACGGCCTGAGCGGGGCTCGAACCCGTGACCATCAGTGATGATAGGTTACAGTGGTATACAAGTCAGCGACCTTAACCACTCGACCACGGAGGCGGACTGAGTCTGAAATGGTTCGGAGTTCGCGGCCAGCTGAAGCCGTTACGATTGTGCCCTTAGGCAAGGCATTTAAATGCCACAATCCCTCTTCTCTCTCTCTCTCCCTCGTGGCGATGGATTCCATCAGGAATGAAGTCTCGAGAATATAAGTTGTAAGAACTTGTTTCGCAATCGAGCTAAATAAATTTGCATGAATTAACTATAAATTAAGAATAATCACTCACCCTGTTTTTGCAAAATTGGTCCAATATTTCATGATTGTCTTGGAGAATATTTTTTCTTCATTCGTATACCCAAATGATTTTATCAAAGGTTCTCCGAATACAAAATTAATTTCATCCGCATGTAACACACCCGCCCATTTAGGCCACTTATGTGTTGTTGATCTGTGTTCAAACACATAATAAAATACATTACTTCCGGCGGATGCCGCCTGCATTGCGAAATCAACACAAGGACATATGAAATTAAAATCTCCCACCGCCATGTCAAGTTGCCAGGCATTCATTTTCTGGTCATCCGGATTAATCCAGTTCCGGTATTGAAACTTTATCGCCTCTTTTCCAAATGAGTTCAATAATTTCGGATAATATGGATGGTAATAATATATATCATCAAGCAACAGGTCAAACTGAGTTTGGCTTATTTGAGACTCATCGGAATGTATAGAAAACACATTCTTGGAATAATACATAAGCCAGTAAAATGCTTCATTCGTATTGTGTCCTATCAGGACCGGGCACCGTTTGAAGTTCCCATTTCGTAAAGATTTTTCTGGATCTTCTTGCAAAAATGTTCCATCTATAATAGGCACAAATGGGAACCGCACAACGCCAAAGTTAATAGTATTCCATTCAAGCTCATTGAAATTGCTAGCCGGTACCCCTCGCAAACATTCGATAATATCCGGAATTTCCACTAAATTACAATTAAGTTCATTTGCAAGATGTAAAGATCTATTTTTAGCCTCTTTATCAGAAAGTGTTGCCCAGGCGGCTTGTGGAGCTCCACTTTGTAAAATAACACGATGAAACTTGCTACGACTTAACGGTGACATCATATGCATTCCAACGCTAACAGCGCCCGCACTCTCACCAAACAGTGTCACAGAATGCGCATTTCCGCCAAAGTAATGAATGTTTTGTTGCACCCAGTCCAAAGCCATGACCTGATCGAACATACCTGCATTTCCCGGAGCCTCGCGGTGATAAAGAGCTAAATATCCAAGCGTTCCCACGCGATATTGCATAGATACAACAATGACGTCATTCTCCGCTGCTAGATATCTAGCGTCATATATATCTAGCGCAGACGACCCAGAGTAAAATCCTCCCCCAAATATCCATATCAACACTGGCTTACTAACCACTGGTGAGTCCGTTACCGGCACCCAAACATTCAAATATAAGCAATCCTCACTAAAGTTTGTATTAGCGTTCCATACCTCGGCTCCGGGATGATCAGGGTATATCGCATCTTTACCCTGCCAACATGCGGCCGGTCTCTGCGTTGTATTCAAAATAGCACTCCACGAATCGCTTTGTACAGGGTGTTTGAACCGTAATCCGTTTATAGGAGGCTTCGCGAAAGGTATTCCCCAGTATATATCCACTTCCGTTCCCAACACTTTCGTTCGAAGTCCTTGCACTCTTCCCTTTGTTGTCTGAGTAATGGGCCCGAATCCGGTTCCCTGACTACCCAGTAGGCCTATCAACAATATGGTAACCACAGCAATGAAGGTGTGTAGTGCTGCCGTCAGTCGCATGTTTATATATCCGAGCATTCTACAGTTCAAGTATAGCTCTGAAATGAGAGAAACAGTGTCATTATGCAAGCCGTTCGAGGGTATTGGACCTGTCACATATCTGCTGCCTCGCATGGCGGCGGTCCTAGTACATCTTTGAAGTGCTTTAGAAATGTACCCGAGGGCCGTGACTGAAATACTGTCCCTAGGGTACCTGAGGACTGTGACTGAAATACTGTCCGGATGTGTACCTGAGGGCTGTGACTGAAATACTGTCCCTAGGGTACCGGAGGACTGTGACTGAAATACTGTCCGGATGTGTACCGGAGGGCTGTGACTGAAATACTGTCCCTAGGGTACCTGAGGACTGTGACTGAAATACTGCCCGGAGGGTACCTGAGGGCCGTGACTGAAATACTGTCCCTAGGGTACCTGAGGACTGTGACTGAAATACTGTCCGGAGGTGTACCTGAGGGCTGTGACTGAAATACTGTCCGGAGGGGTACCTGAGGGCCGTCACTGATATATTGTCCGGATAGGTACCTGAGGGTTGTGACTGAAATACTGTCCGGAGGTGTACATGAGGACCGTGACTGAAATACTGTCCAGAGGGGTACCTGAGGGCCGTGACTGAAATACTGTCCAGAGGGGTACCTGAGGACCGTGACTGAAATACTGTCCGGAGGGGTACCTGAGGGCTGTGACTGAAATACTGTCAGGAGGGGTACCTGAGGGCTGTGACTGAAATACTGTCCCTAGGGTACCTGAGGGCCGTGACTGAAATACTGTCCGGATGTGTACCGGAGGGCTGTGACTGAAATACTGTCCCTAGTGTACCTGAGGACTGTGACTGAAATACTGCCCGGAGGGTACCTGAGGGCCGTGACTGAAATACTGTCCCTAGGGTACCTGAGGACTGTGACTGAAATACTGTCCGGAGGTGTACCTGAGGGCTGTGACTGAACTACTGTCCGGAGGGGTACCTGAGGGCCGTCACTGATATATTGTCTAGGTACTGAGGGTTGTGACTGAAATACTGTCCGGAGGTGTACATGAGGGCCGTGACTGAAATACTGTCCAGAGGGGTACTGAGGACCGTGACTGAAATACTGTCCGGAGGGGTACCTGAGGGCTGTGACTGAAATACTGTCCAGAGGGGTACCGAGGGATGTGACTGAAATACTGTCCGGAGGGGTACCTGAGGGCCGTGACTGAAATTACTGTCCGGAGGTGTACCTGAGGGCTGTGACTGAAATACTGTCCGGAGGGGTATTTGAGGGCCGTCACTGATATATTGTCCGGAGAGGTACCTGAGGGTTGTGACTGAAATACTGTACAGAGGGGTACCTGAGGGCCGTGACTGAAATACTGTACAGAGGGTACCTGAGGGCCGTGACTGAAATACTGCCCGGAGGGGTACCTGAGGGCTGTGACTGAAGTTATATTTAGGTATTCAGTACTTACATGTATTTCCGGTGCTATGTTTAGGTACTCACTACTTATATGTATCCCGGTGTTATGTTTAGGTAGTCAGTACATACATGTATTTCCGGTGTTATGTTTAGGTACTCACTACGTACATGTATTTCCGGTGTTATGTTTAGGTACTCAGTACTTACATGTATTTCTGGTGTTATGTTTAGGTATTCAGTACATACATGTATTTCCGGTGTTATGTTTAGGTATTCAGTACTTACATGTATTTCCGGTGTTATGTTTAGGTAGTCAGTACATATATGTATTTCCGGTGCTATGTTTAGGTACTCAGTACTTACATTTATTTCCGGTGTTATGTTTAGGTACTCACTATTTATATGTATTTCCGGTGCTATGCTTAGGTAGTCAGTACATACATGTATTTCCGGTGCTATGTTTAGGTAGTCAGTACATACATGTATTTCCAGTGCTATGTTTAGGTACTCAATACTTATATGTAGCCCGGTGTTATGTTTAGGTACTCAGTACTTGCATGTATTTCCGGTGTTATGTTTAGGTACTCACTACTTATATGTATTTCCGGTGTTATGTTTAGGTACTCAATACATACATGTATTTCCGGTGTTATGATTATGTATTCAGTACATACATGTATTTCCGGTGTTATGTTTAGGTAGCCAGTAGTTACATTTATTTCCGGTGTTATGTTTAGGTACTCACTACCTATATGTATTTCCGGTGTTATGTTTAGGTATTCAGTACGTACATGTATTTCCGGTGTTATGTTTAGGTACTCACTACCTATATGTATTTCCGGTGTTATGTTTAGGTAGTCAGTACATACATGTATTTCCGGTGCTATGCTTAGGTACTCAGTACTTACATTTATTTCCGGTGTTATGTTTAGGTGCTCACTACCTATATGTATTTCCGGTGTTATGTTTAGGTATGCAGTACTTACATGTATTTCCGGTGTTATGTTTAGGTACTCACTACGTATATGTATTTCCGGTGTTATGTTTAGGTAGTCAGTACATACATGTATTTCCGGTGTTATGTTTAGGTACTCACTACTTATATGTAACCCGGTGTTATGCTTAGGTACTCAGTACTTGCATGTATTTCCGGTGTTATATTTTGTTATTCAGTACATACATATATGTCCGGTGTTATGTTTAGGTACTCAGTACGTACGCGTATTGCCGGTGTTATATTTCGGTACTCGGTACATACATGTGTTTCCGGTGTTATGTTTAGGTACTCAGTACATACATGTATTTACGGTGTTATGTTTAGATACTCAGTACTCACACGTATTTCCGGTATTATGTTTCGGTACTCCGTACATACATGTATTTCCGGTGTTATGTTTAGGTACTCAGTACATACACGTATTTCCGGTGTTATGTTTAGGTACTCACTACTTATATGTATTTCCGGTGTTATGTTTAGGTAGTCAGTACATACATGTATTTCCGGTGTTATGTTTAGGTAGTCAGTACTTACATGTATTTCCGGTGCTATGTTTAGGTACTCAGTTCATACATGTATTTCCGGTGCTATGTTTAGGTACTCAGTACATACATGTATTTCCGGTGCTATGTTTAGGTATTCAGTACATACATGTATTTCCGGTGCTATGTTTAGGTACTCAGTACATACATGTATTTCCGGTGCTATGTTTAGGTAGTCAGTACATACATGTATTTCCGGTGTTATGTTCAGGTAGTCAGTACTTACATGTATTTCCGGTGCTATGTTTAGGTACTCACTACTTATATGTATTTCCGGTGTTATGTTTAGGTAGTCAGTACATACATGTATTTCCGGTGTTATGCTTAGGTACTCACTACTTATATGTAACCCGGTGTTATGTTTAGGTACTCCGTACTTGGGTGTATTTCCGGCGTTTTGCTTAGGTACTCAGTATTTACATGTATTTCCGGTGCTATGTTTAGGTATTCAGTACTTACATGTAGCGTCTCCTCTTGGAGACATGTGACACTGTGTTATCCCCCGTCACTGAATAAACACTTGGTACATTTAATACCCATTCTTTGTCTGAAAATAGTAAAACACGAATTGAAAGTATTGATTGCTTCTACCTATAATATGTTCTCATCTTAAACGTATACATATTGGCAATAACTTATTCGATAAGTTCGTACCTTTCATATACATGTATATACAATTATTTGTCTTTTACAACATATATTCGTACCTTTCATATGTATTTTGTTTTTATGCAATAGTTTCGTATTTTCATTCGCAACTCATGATTCATTTTACACGATAGTTTCGTATAAATGTACATGTATATCTTTAATATACAAATCTTGTTTCGTTCTACTCCGATATGTTCGTATATATATTTTAATATACAACTCTTATTATTTTTCTGCGATATTTTCGTATCTTTCATATACACTTATTGGTTCTACCTTGCAAGGCGCGAAATTAAGGATTGACCCCCCCCCCCCTACGGTAACATGCATGGTCACCAAATCCCATATATTCTGCATATAAAAACATCATACATTTCCGGTTTGTTAACAGCTACAACTGTGCTGTTGCAACTGTTCCTATGTACCATTCTTGAATACAATATTGTTTAAACTACTACAGTTGAGGAGATATGAAAACAGGGAACCAGCTTATGATTTCGCGTTTAAATTCCCGGCCCTCGGTCATTATCGCAATTACAAGCGTTCCTGAATCTGAAATGACGCCATCTTGAATCTTGATTTAAATTTTAGCTACGGAATTGAGCGGTAAGTTATGATTGGTGGTTGATGCAGTAGCCAATACTCGTACGGAAATATAATGTTACTATAGGAACTGGTATGGAAACGATCAGTGTAGGAGGTTTCGTCTATCCAGAGGGTTCGTCTATTTTGGCAGTTGGTTGTTGATGCGGTAGCATGGTGTGCTTGGGGACAATATCAACAAGATCAATTGTTTGCCAAATGTCGTCCCTCCCCTTTCAAGCCATGTGACAGCAAGTGGTCAGTCAACGACCATGATGACCAAACCTATCCTTACGACCATGTGTTCGTCAGAAATCCTGACGACAACAAATTCTCAATATCCATTGAAGATCGAGAGTTCATGCAGATCAGTAACGAGGGCTTTCGTGAGACGCAAAGTAAACAGTGGGTTTCCCCTCTCCCTTTCACGTCTCCTAGGCAGAGGTTCCCAAACAATCGTGAGCAAGCATTTACGAGAGCTCTAATGCTCGGCCCAAGCCTGAAGAAGAAACCAACCAAGAAGCAGCATTTCGTCGAGTTCATTTCCAATGTCTTTGCCAATGGACATGCAGAGTTGGCTCCAGACTTGGGTCCGGATGAAGAATGTTGGTATTTGCCTATTTTCGGCGTATATCACACAAAGAAGCCAAACAAAATTACAGTGGTCTTTGACTCTTATGCTCTCGTTCAGGGTCTCTCTCTCTCTCTCTCAACATGGTCCTATTACCTTGACCCGACTTGATAAACAGCATCGTTGGTGTTTTGGTGCGCTTCAGAAAAGACGAAGTGGCAGTATTAGCGGTCATAGAACATATTTCCTATTCTTTCATTGTTGAGGAGAAATATATAAACGTTTTGAGGTTTCTATGGTATCAAGACAACGATCCATATAAACGATTAGTTGAATATCGCATGTGCAAGCATGTGTTTGGGAATTGTCCGTCACCGGCGGCTATCGCTACATATGGTCTTCGCAAATCTGTACAGAAATCTGATGCTGATGTCCATGGGTTTGTCATGAAAGATTTTTATGCTAACGATGGTCTTACGTCGCAGCCAACAGTTTCAAAGGCTGTTGACCTGCTTCTGAGAACTCAGTCAGATTTACGTGCAGATGGGTTGCGTCTGCACAAAGTGGCGTCAAACTCTGCTGAAGTGATGAAGGCATTCCCATCGGACGACCTAGCTAAATATATCAAGGACATGGACCTTGATGCTGGCGATTTGCCCACACAGTGAAGTCTCGGTGTTAGCTGGGATTTGAACCATGACGTATTCATGTTCATTTTCGAGTTTTCGGTTCAGCCTGTGACAAGGAGGGGGATGTCCATGATTAACAGCATTTTCGATCCTTTGGGTTTCTTGGCACCGGTGACTATTGCAGAGAAGATGGTCTTGGTGGATATTATTGCTATTGGGGTTGATTGGGATGATCCTGTATCTCCGGAATTACTGCAGCGGTGGGTTGGATGGTGCGAATCTCTACGAAGCTTAGTAAATATTATGTGCGTATTTTCATGTACAAAATCTCAGTTAAATGTCAAGAATAGAGTTGCACATCTTCTCTGATGCTTTAGAGAAGGCAATTGCAGCTGTGGCCTATGAGGTTGTAGCCTTGGACAATGATAAGTATGTTGGCTTTGTATGTGACAAAGCCAAGGTTGCCCCCACAAGTGGTCACACCATTCCCCGTTTAGAGCTTTGTGGTACAGTTCTCGCTGTAGAGCTGTCCGAAACCGTGTTTGAACAATTGGGCCAAGAGATTACAGACACTACGTTTCTACACAGACAGTCGAGTCACTCTGGGTCACATCAACAACCAGTTGAGACATTTTTACACGTACGTGAGCAACATAGTGCAAAGGATCAGGAATTATAGTAGTCCGAGCCACTCATTTGAACCCTGCAGATGTAGGGAGTCGTAGCGGTCACTCCTGAGACACTGCAAGACAGCTTGTGGTTATCTGTAGGCAGACATCTGATGCGCCAGAGTTTTCCGCTTTGCTGGATCCTGATCAGGATTCGGAAGTGCGGTCTCATGTTTTTGTTAAAACTACTGTGATCACTGATGATCATTGTGCTAGTGCTCGTCTTAGTTCGGATATATTTGATCGGTTCTCCGATTGGTCTAGACTTGCATTGGCTCGCTGTACCCTTCGGCATGTTACATTATCTTACCAACAGAAACAGTCTTGCAGAAGCTGGCATCTGGGTAGTAAATCAAAATCAGCTGAGATGAAGCTTGAGTTTGAGCGTTTCATCATCAAAGAATTTCAACACATATGAGAAGGCAATTACATATCTACAAGAGATTCGACCAATGGACAAGAGCAGAAGCTCGATACTACATGTACGTCTTAACCCTTACTTGGACGATGATGGTATGATACGCGTAGGTGGACGCCTACGTAGAACCACCTTGCCAGACAAGGAAACACATCCGTTGTTATTGCCTGGGAATCACCATGTGACAAAACTATTGGTACGTCATGTTCAGGAGTCTGTGAAGCATCAAGGGCGGCTTCTTACTGAATGAGCTGTTAGATCACTGGGGCAAAACGTAAGGTTTCTTCCCTCATCTACAACTGTGTACCATGTAAGAAACTGCGTGGTAGGTTTACATTTCAGAAGATGTCCGATCTGCCCGCAGACAGGGTAGAACAAACAACACCTTTTACCTATATGGGTGTTGATGTGTTCGGTCCCTGGTTGTTCGTGTCACGTCGCACTCGTGGTGGGCAGGCGAGTTCTAAGCGTTGGGCTGTCATTTTACATGTTTAACGATTCGTGCAGTGCACATTGAAGTCATAGAGGAAATGTCTTCGTCGGCATTCATCAATGTACTTCGCAGATTCACAACTATCCGTGGGAAAGCGAAGCAGTTTCGCTCGGACAAAGGTACACACCTTGTTGGAGCGACCGATATTATGGGCATTTACGCTATCAATGTGGAGGATCCCAAGACGAAGACGCATCTGTTTGACTCTGATACTGTTTGGGTGTTTAACCCACCTCATACTTCACACATGGGAGGAGCTTGGGAGCGCATGATCGGCATTGCACGCTGCACACTAGATTCCATGTTGTCCAATGTCAAAACAACTTACTCATGACGTACTAAGCACTTTTATGGCAGAAGTGAGCGCCATCATAAATGCTCGCCCCATTGTTCCTGTTTCGAATGAGGTGTCGGACTCTGCGATTCTCAGTCCTTCAGTTCTGTTGACGATGAAGTTTTCCAACGATCAGCAACTTGTTGGTGATCTGGACATAGAGAATCTTTATAATACTCATTGGCAGCAGGTCAAGTTTTTGGCAGACAAGTATTGGCTCAAATGGAGAAATGGATAGCTTCAGTCATTACAACCGTAAGTGGGATTTCGAACCGCAATCCATTGCTATTGACGACGTTGTCCTCTTGAAGGACAGATAGATGGTGCGAAACTGCTGGCCAATGGGCATAATCTGGAGGGTGTTCCCTGATGATGACGGTCATGTTCGCAAACTTGAGGTTTCTATTATGAAGGATGGAACATTCACATCCTACATTCGACCAGTCGTTGAGGTGGTGCTTTTAGTTAAGCAGTAAATTATGTTGTAGTTTATAATAAATACGGGTAAGACGAGATGCCATGGTCAACACTTAATGGTTACTTAATTAGTTCTGTGTGTAAATAGGAGAATGAATATATCACGTATTCAGTGATTCATTTAAATGCATTATTACAAATGATTGTTAAACTTTGCTTTGAAATGAACAATTCAGGTTATTCAAGCAGAATCAAATTTGCAATCTCTGTGGTGAGTATCAAGTTATGGTTATCAGTATTATCTACCCGTATTCAGTATTGTTTTGTTTTATATGTGTTACTTACCTGGTTTATATGTCATACTATAGTTTATACGAACTTTTATATTTATTTATATTTTGGGTTTTACGCCTGCATTAGCACCATTTTGGGCTATATCGCCGGCGGGCAGTTTACCTAACAACACCTTTCCTGGGCAGGCTCCAGCGGTTAACCAGTACTTGGGTGCACCAACCTCCGTAAGAAACTGCCAACTTTTTCATATAAATGAGACACGGCCTGAGCGGGGCTCGAACCCGTGACCATCAGTGATGATAGGTTAGTATACAAGTCAGCGACCTTAACCACTCGACCACGGAGGCGGACCCTTTATACGAACTACGCTATGGTTATGTAGTCTACATATATCCATGCTCGAGTTTATTGTTACTCAATGAAACTTAATTCTGATATCTACAATGTATTGTTGATTGTTATTGCGTTGCTTACGTGACATTGTTATGTCAAACGGTGAGTGTGCTGGACCCATGAGGCTGACATAAGTAGAACATTTGGTGGTCTGTTACCTGTTATTATTTGCTCGTTCGGGCATGTCGGCAAGCTCTTGCCAAATTCAAGTTCTGGTTATTCTAGCCCTCGCACGGTATAAGTATCAGTTCCTTATGATATAGCTTGTATTCTTGCATTAACGTGTTGTATTAATTTGTTGCCTAGCAGCAATTGTATAGGGAGAACGCTGTTCCAACATATTCATACCATATTCGTACTCAAGTTAGTTGGTAATTTTCTGTAGGTTTCGTACTCAATAATTTATATACACTTCTTTTGCTCTGACGTGGTTTGTTAATTGTTGGGAAAGTTTAAATGCATGTTTCATTGTCTCTACCTGTATGTTTATAAGTGTCTTTGTCTATTTTCAGCTTTTTACCATACGTACGCATATGTATTCACATCTACGTAAACTAAAGTGATTAACTAAACCGATGTTGTGTGTTTACAAGCGATGATCGGAACACCTCATAGTACCTCACTAAACTCCCGCACGTGAGTAGCTGAAGTGGCATCTGACAGAGGGTAAACACGTAACATGTAATATAATATAGTAAATTTGGAATGAATGACGTCATTACAGCTACTACACTTACAACACGAGATGATGCATGCGAGTTGATTCTTTGAAGAACATATCTAAACACCGAGTCCAGAGAAATATATGCATGTAAATATAAATCTAATTAAAGAAATGTTTTTAATTATATACGACTTACCGTAACAAATTGAACCACTAGTATACATGCCGTTGTATATTCACTTTTGATATATAATTACTGAATATAACTGTCCCTTTAAGATACTTGGGTACACAACGGAAGTAATTAAGCACGGTTGTTAATTTCACTCCAAACAACGTATAAGCTAAACAACGTATGAATGGAGTTTCAGGAATCAACATCTATTATTCCTGCTAGTTTTCTTCATCACTTTATTTACATATACCTGATTTCTGGCACTGTCCCTTTGAGATACTTGGGTACACAACGGAAGTAATTAAGCACGGTTGTTAATTTCACTCCAAACAACGTATAAACTAAACAAAGTATGAATCGAGTTTCAGGAATCAACATCTATTATTCCTGCTAGTTTTCTTCATCACTTTATTTACATATACCTGATTTCTGGCAAGCGTTCTCTATTCTGTAAAGGTCATATATCTTCACCGATATGTATATTCTTGGTAGAGAATAAGTATTAACGCGTAGATATATTGTTATAATTACCACATTCAATAATACTGACGGTTGTACATGTTCGTAATAAGTCGATTCTTAATCTGTAATATGTCCACTAATTATAAACACATTTGATTTTTGCAATGTTACGGTGTTTCCCTTTTCACGCCTATGTGTGTTGGGGTTTTCTTTAGCATAATAAATAGATGAGGTGAGTAAATATCTTGCACACACTATGATACATGAACGGCGTGGAGCTGCAAAGAGACAATTTCAAGCTCATTCAAAACGTGCACCATCTTAAACAAATATAACAGCAAGTTCCCCTCCGTACGATGGAGAATGGACCGACTAGGTTATGCTCAATATAAATCTGTGTTCTGTACGATGGAGAATGGACCGACTAGGTTATGCTCAAGATAAATCTGTGTTCTGTACGATGGAGAATGGACCGACTAGGTTATGCTCAAGATAAATCTGTGTTATGTAGGATGGAGAATGGACCGACTAGGCTATGCTCGAGATCAATCTGTGTTCTGTACGATGGAGAATGGACCGACTAGGTTATGCTCAAGATAAATCTGTGTTCTGTACGATGGAGAATGGACCGACTAGGCTATGCTCGAGATAAATCTGTGTTCTGTACGATGGAGAATGGACCGACTAGACTATGCTCGCGATAAATCTGTGTTCTGTACGATGGAGAATGGGCCGAATAGATTATGCTCAAGATAAATCTGTGTTCTGTAAGATGGAGAATGGACCGACTAGGTTATGCTCGAGATAAATCTGTGTTCCGTACGATGGAGAATGGACCGACTAGGCTATGCTCGAGATAAATCTGTGTTCCGTACGATGGAGAATGGACCGACTAGGTTATGTTCGAGATGAATCTGTGTTCCGTACGATGGAGAATGGACCGACTAGGCTATGCTCGAGCTAAATATGTGTTCCGTACTATGGCGAATGGGCCGACAAGGTTATGCTCCGGGTCAATTTGTGTTCCGTACGATGGAGAATGGACCGACTAGGTTATGCTCGAGATAAATCTGTGTTCCGTACGATGGAGAATGGACCGACTAGGCTATGCTTAGATAAATCTGTGTTCCGTACGATGGAGAATGGACCGACTAGGTTATGCTCAAGATAAATCTGTGTTCTGTACGATGGAGAATGGACCGACTAGGTTATGCTCAAGATAAATCTGTGTTATGTAGGATGGAGAATGGACCGACTAGGCTATGCTCGAGATAAATCTGTGTTCCGTACGATGGAGAATGGACCGACAAGGTTATGCTCGAGATAAATCTGTGTTCCGTACGATGGAGTATGGACCGACTAGACTATGCTCGAGATAAATCTGTGTTCTGTACGATGGAGAATGGACCGACTAGGTTATGCTCGAGATAAATCTGTGTTCTGTACGATGGAGAATGGACCGACTAGGCTATGCTCGAGATAAATATGTTCCGTACGATGGAGAATGGACCGACTAGGTTATGTTCGAGATGAATCTGTGTTCCGTACGATGGAGAATGGACCGACTAGGCTATGCTCGAGATAAATCTGTTCCGTACTATGGCGAATGGGCCGACAAGGTTATGCTCCGGGTCAATTTGTGTTCCGTACGATGGAGAATGGACCGACTAGGTTATGCTCGAGATAAATCTGTGTTCCGTACGATGGAGAATGGACCGACTAGGCTATGCTTAGATAAATCTGTGTTCCGTACGATGGAGAATGGACCGACTAGGTTATGCTCGAGATAAATCTGTGTTCCGTACGATGGAGAATGGACCGACTAGGCTATGCTTAGATAAATCTGTGTTCCGTACGATGGAGAATGGGCCGACTAGGTTATGCTCGAGATAAATCTGTGTTGCGTACGGTGGAGAATGGACCGACTAGGTTATGCTCGAAATCTGTGTTGCGTACGGTGGAGAATGGGCCGACTAGGTTATGCTCGAGATAAATCTGTGTTGCGTACGGTGGAGAATGGACCGACTAGGTTATGCTCGAAATCTATGTTGCGTACGGTGGAGAATGGGCCGACTAGGTTATGCTCGAGATAAATCTGTGTTGCGTACGGTGGAGAATGGACCGACTAGGTTATGCTCGAGATAAATCTGTGTTGCGTACGGTGGAGAATGGGCCGACTAGGTTATGCTCGAAATATGTGTTGCGTATGATGGAGAATGGGACTAGCAGGTTATGCGCGAGAATAATCTGCGTTTATAAATGGTGTTTAATATCAGTATTGGGAAATATAGAATAGTGTGTCAGATAATTTGGTCGAATACCGGTGGCTAACATTCCAACGTCCCCAACATCCCCATTACTCAATACTTTACTGACGTAATACGATAGTTTTAGAACATGATTGTAAATACTAAAACCAAGGTCACTCAGTAGGCATAGTAGCTTGGGAACAGGCATTGATATATTTTGCCTGGTCAGTCATATACATATATTTTATCATCGAGACCATTAATTAGGCCGTATTGAGTATCTGATAATATCAACAAAACTATCAACATTTTGCCAGAAGTAAATTAGTGAAAAATTGACAAGACTGGAACCCAGGCTATACGCATGTGATCAGATTTGATATATGTACCCAGGCTATACGCATAGGATGAGGTTTGATATATGAACCCAGGCTATGCGCATAGGATCAGATTTGATATTATGAACCCAGGCTATACGCATAGGATGAGGTTTGATATATGAACCCAGGCTATTCGCATAGGATGAGATATATGTAAACTCCCCTTAACTCCTAAGTTAGTGGTCACCTCCATGAAGCAGCCAACCTGTATTAAACAGCCAGTTTCATGATTCCCAATTGGTTGTTTTATTATATATTTGACCTCTATTAAGCAGCCACCTGTGCTAAGCAGCCACTTTCTCGGACTCCATTGGCTGGCTGCTTAAGACAGGTTTGACTGTATACATGGACACTTATCTAAGTTCTGCATGTGTTGTTATTTACAAACAACGTCGTATTTCCGTAGACGAAGTCAAGACAACAAGGTGAACACGTCCGTACCAAGCCTTACTTACATTTCAAACATCCGTACCAAGCCGTACTTACAGTTCAAACATCCGTACCAAGCCGTACTTACATTTCAAACATCCGTACCAAGCCTTACTTACATTTCAAACATCCGTACCAAGCCGTACTTACATTTCAAACATCCGTACCGAGCCGTACTTACAGTTCAAACATCCGTACCAAACCGTACTTACAGTTCAAACATCCGTACCGAGCCGTACTTACAGTTCAAACATTCGTACCAAGCCGTACTTACATTTCAAATATCCATACCGAGCCGTACTTACTGTCAAACATCCGTACCGAGCCGTACATACAGTTCAATACATCTGTACCAAGCCGTACTTACAGTTCAACATCCGTACCAAGCCGTACTTACAGTTTAAACAGCCATACCGAGCCGTACTTACATTTCAAACATCCGTACCGAGCCGTACTTACAGTTCAAACATCCGTACCAAGCCGTATTGCATTTCAAACATCCGTACCGAGCCGTACTTACAGTTCAAACATCCGTATCAAGCCGTACTTACAGTTCAAACATCCGTACCAAGCCGTACTTACATTTCAAATATCCGTACCGAGCCGTACTTACTGTTCAAACATCCGTACCGAGCCGCATTTACAGTTCAAACATCCGTACCAAGCCTTACTTACATTTCAAATATCCGTACCGAGCCGTACTTACTGTTCAAACATCCGTACCAAGCCGTACTTACAATTCAAACATCCGTACCAAGCCGTACTTACATTTCAAACATCCATACCGAGCCGTACTTACATTTCAAACATCCGTACCAAGCCGTACTTACAATTCAAACATCCGTACCAAGCCGTACTTACAATTCAAACATCCATACCGAGCCGCACGTACAGTTCAAACATCCGTACCAAGCCGTACTTACATTTCAAATATCCGTACCGAGCTGTACTTACTGTTCAAACATCCGTACCAAACCGTACTTACATTTCAAACAACCATACCAAACCGTACTTACAGTTCAAACATCCGTACCGAGCCGTACTTACAGTTCAAACATTCGTACCAAGCCGTACTTACATTTCAAATATCCATACCGAGCCGTACTTACTGTCAAACATCCGTACCGAGCCGTACATACAGTTCAATACATCTGTACCAAGCCGTACTTACAGTTCAACATCCGTACCAAGCCGTACTTACAGTTTAAACAGCCATACCGAGCCGTACTTACATTTCAAACATCCGTACCGAGCCGTACTTACAGTTCAAACATCCGTACCAAGCCGTATTGCATTTCAAACATCCGTACCGAGCCGTACTTACAGTTCAAACATCCTTATCAAGCCGTACTTACAGTTCAAACATCCGTACCAAGCCGTATTGCAGTTCTGACATCCGTACCGAGCCGTACTTACAGTTCAAACATCCGTATCAAGCCGTACTTACAGTTCAAACATCCGTACCGAGCCGCATTTACAGTTCAAACATCCGTACCAAGCCGTACTTACATTTCAAACATCCATACCAAGCCGTACTTACAGTTCAAACATCCGTACCAAGCCGTACCTACAGTTCAAACATCCGTACCAAGCCGTACTTACAGTTCAAACATCCGTACCAAGCCGTCCTTACAGTTCAAACATCCGTACCAAGCCGTACTTACAGTTCAAACATCCGTACCAAGCCGTACTTACAGTTCAAACATCCGTACCAAGCCGTACTTACATTTCAAACATCCTTACTGAGCCTAAGCTGTTGGTAATACATTCATATCAAATATTGTTACGAGCCGGTGGATTGGACAATGATCTGTGGCTCGTACCGAGATACGATATACAACAGCTCTTTGGCTTGATGACATTGAACCTATGTTAGACCAAGCTATTGAGCTAGTAGACGAATGTTCTTGCCTAAACACTAAACTGTGTTCTCTTTGGCAAGGTGACTCCGCAATATATGGATGGAGTAGACAGCTGGTGAGATTTGTTCTAGAACTATTAATGAGTAAGAATATTTAACAGAATAATTATAATATTTATTATTCTAACACGACCCAGCTAATAACATACATACTTGTACAGTAATATCTACCTCGGGTTATTCTGCGATATACCTACCTTGAACTATGCTGCGCGCGCACCGTGTTTTGGCTATTCCATTTATACAATGCGTGTAACGTTTTATGAATGAAAGTCACGTGATGTTTGTAAATACAACCGTGTTAATTCGCGGAAGTGAGCTATTTTTAGAATCAAATAATCTCTTGTCAGTCTTGTTTTTCTGTTAAGTAACGTTTCAGTTACTATTTTGTTCGGTTTTATTTGACAATTTTTGTTCATTTATGCACTAGATTGATATTTTCCATAAAAAATAACGTCATTACCCCTTACGCGGGAGGAAATTTCGAAAGCCAAATGCAGCGGCGTTTGAAGAAAATACTCCTTTAAAATTATTAGAAGTAAGTCGTGTTAGAATCGAAATAATAAGTATCAACCGCGGTATATCGCAGAATAACCCTCGTTTGTCGTTCTTCGGCGTTCGTGATATAATTATGTATACTCATACGAACTTCAAACTTAAATATACTACATTAACAAAATCGTGTTGTATAAAGAAAAAACAATTATTTATTACATAAATAATAATTGTATTTATCTTGTGCCAATATTATTAATAACAACTACTTATTTATAAACAAATGAACACACACTAGAACTTAGTATTACCGAAATATCTCAAAATCTATGTAAATTTTAGTACACAATAAAAGTGAGCGGGATATATATATATCCGCAGATCTCCCACATTGAATAAGTGGGGACCACTAGTGTTGTGGTGAATTCCGCATTAAACATTACGTACAATTGTTTATGCAAACTTTCCTCTCCGATAAAGTGTTCACCTATTCCAAGTGCCAACTCGCACACAATAATGGAAACTGTACGTACAATTGTTTATGCAAACTTTCCTCTCCGATAAAGTGTTCACCTATTCCAAGTGCCAACTCGCACACAATAATGGAAACTGGAATAACGTTCAACATAAGAATTGGTCGAATACAGAGAATGTGTAGGTAACGTTTTAGTTCGTTGATCCATTGCTGTCAACACCGTTTTGCGAAAATAACCTATTTGTTTTCTTTTTTCTGGAAATTGCATTGAGTTGAAATTATGTAGTGTGTAGGCCTATTCTGGTTAGTCATGCTTTCACCCATATAACAACTTTAGAGTAAATAGTACCAGTGGACGGTTGGTAAGTGTCGGGCGGACAGTAGTACCATTGAACGGTTGATAAGTGTCGGGCGGACAGTAGTACCATTGGACGGTTGGTAAGTGTCGGGCGGACAGTAGTACCATTGAACGGTTGATAAGTGTCGGGCGGACAGTAGTACCATTGGACGGTTGGTAAGTGTCGGGCGGACAGTAGTACCATTGAACGGTTGGTAAGTGTCGGGCGGACAGTAGTACCATTGAACGGTTGGTAAGTGTCGGGCGGACAGTAGTACCATTGAACGGTTGGTAAGTGTCGGGCGGACAGTAGTACCATTGAACGGTTGGTAAGTGTCGGGCGGACAGTAGTACCATTGGACGGTTGGTAAGTGTCGGGCGGACAGTAGTACCATTGAACGGTTGGTAAGTGTCGGGCGGACAGTAGTACCATTGAACGGTTGGTAAGTGTCGGGCGGAGAGTAGTACCATTGAATGGTTGGTAAGTGTCGGGCGGACAGTAGTACCATTGACATGTTGGTAAGTGTCGGGCGGACAGTAGTACCATTGACATGTTGGTAAGTGTCGAGCGGACAGTAGTACCATTGACATGTTGGTAAGTGTCGAGCGGACAGTAGTACCATTGACATGTTGGTAAGTGTCGGGCGGACAGTAGTACCATTGAACGGTTGGTAAGTGTCGGGCGGACAGTAGTACCATTGAACGGTTGGTAAGTGTCGGGTGGAGAGTAGTACCATTGAATGGTTGGTAAGTGTCGAGCGGACAGTAGTACCATTGACATGTTGGTAAGTGTCGGGCGGACAGTAGTACCATTGACATGTTGGTAAGTGTCGAGCGGACAGTAGTACCATTGACATGTTGGTAAGTGTCGAGCGGACAGTAGTACCATTGACATGTTGGTAAGTGTCGGGCGGACAGTAGTACCATTGAACGGTTGGTAAGTGTCGGGCGGACAGTAGTACCATTGGACGGTTGGTAAGTGTCGGGCGGACAGTAGTACCATTGAACGGTTGGTAAGTGTCGGGTGGAGAGTAGTACCATTGAATGGTTGGTAAGTGTCGGGCGGACAGTAGTACCATTGAACGGTTGGTAAGTGTCGGGCGGACAGTAGTACCATTGGACGGTTGGTAAGTGTCGGGCGGACAGTAGTACCATTGGACGGTTGGTAAGTGTCGGGCGGACAGTAGTACCATTGAACAGTTGGTAAGTGTGGGTGGAGAGTAGTACCATTGAATGGTTGGTAAGTGTCGGGTGGAGAGTAGTACCATTGAACGGTTGGTAAGTGTCGGACGGACAGTAGTACCATTGAATGGTTGGTAAGTGTCGGGTGGAGAGTAGTACCATTGAATGGTTGGTAAGTGTCGGGTGGAGAGTAGTACCATTGAATGGTTGGTAAGTGTCGGGTGGAGAGTAGTACCATTGGACGGTTGGTAAGTGTCGGGCGGACAGTAGTACCATTTGACGGTTGGTAAGTGTCGGGCGGACAGTAGTACCATTGAACGGTTGGTAAGTGTCGGGTGGAGAGTAGTACCATTGAATGGTTGGTAAGTGTCGGGCGGACAGTAGTACCATTGGACGGTTGGTAAGTGTCGGGCGGACAGTAGTACCATTGAACGGTTGGTAAGTGTCGGGCGGAACAGTAGTACCATTGGATGGTTGGTAAGTGTCGGGCGGACAGTAGTACCATTGAACGGTTGGTAAGTGTCGGGCGGACAGTAGTACCATTGGACGGTTGGTAAGTGTCGGGCGGACAGTAGTACCATTGAACGGTTGGTAAGTGTCGGGTGGAGAGTAGTACCATTGAATGGTTGGTAAGTGTCGGGTGGAGAGTAGTACCATTGAACGGTTGGTAAGTGTCGGGCGGACAGTAGTACCATTGAATGGTTGGTAAGTGTCGGGTGGAGAGTAGTACCATTGAATGGTTGGTAAGTGTCGGGTGGAGAGTAGTACCATTGAATGGTTGGTAAGTGTCGGGTGGAGAGTAGTACCATTGGACGGTTGGTAAGTGTCGGGCGGACAGTAGTACCATTGGACGGTTGGTAAGTGTCGGGCGGACAGTAGTACCATTGAACGGTTGGTAAGTGTCGGGTGGAGAGTAGTACCATTGAATGGTTGGTAAGTGTCGGGCGGACAGTAGTACCATTGAACGGTTGGTAAGTGTCGGGCGGACAGTAGTACCATTGAACGGTTGGTAAGTGTCGGGCGGAAAGTAGTACCATTGGATGGTTGGTAAGTGTCGGGCGGACAGTAGTACCATTGAACGGTTGGTAAGTGTCGGGCGGAAAGTAGTACCATTGGATGGTTGGTAAGTGTCGGGCGGACAGTAGTACCATTGAACGGTTGGTAAGTGTCGGGCGGAACAGTAGTACCATTGGATGGTTGGTAAGTGTCGGGCGGACAGTAGTACCATTGAACGGTTGGTAAGTGTCGGGCGGAAAGTAGTACCATTGGATGGTTGGTAAGTGTCGGGCGGACAGTAGTACCATTGAACGGTTGGTAAGTGTCGGGCGGACAGTAGTACCATTGAACGGTTGGTAAATGTCGGCGGACAGTAGTACCATTGAACGGTTGGTAAGTGTCGGGCGGACAGTAGTACCATTGGACGGTTGGTAAGTGTCGGGCGGACAGTAGTACCATTGAACGGTTGGTAAGTGTCGGGCAGACAGTAGTACCATTGAACGGTTGGTAAGTGTCGAGCGGACAGTAGTACCATTGACATGTTGGTAAGTGTCGGGCGGACAGTAGTACCATTGACATGTTGGTAAGTGTCGAGCGGACAGTAGTACCATTGACATGTTGGTAAGTGTCGAGCGGACAGTAGTACCATTGACATGTTGGTAAGTGTCGGGCGGACAGTAGTACCATTGAACGGTTGGTGAGTGTCGGGCGGACAGTAGTACCATTGAACGGTTGGTAAGTGTCGGGTGGAGAGTAGTACCATTGAATGGTTGGTAAGTGTCGGGCGGACAGTAGTACCATTGAACGGTTGGTAAGTGTCGGGCGGACAGTAGTACCATTGGACGGTTGGTAAGTGTCGGGCGGACAGTAGTACCATTGAACGGTTGGTAAGTGTCGGGTGGAGAGTAGTACCATTGAATGGTTGGTAAGTGTCGGGTGGAGAGTAGTACCATTGAACGGTTGGTAAGTGTCGGACGGACAGTAGTACCATTGAATGGTTGGTAAGTGTCGGGTGGAGAGTAGTACCATTGAATGGTTGGTAAGTGTCGGGTGGAGAGTAGTACCATTGAATGGTTGGTAAGTGTCGGGTGGAGAGTAGTACCATTGGACGGTTGGTAAGTGTCGGGCGGACAGTAGTACCATTTGACGGTTGGTAAGTGTCGGGCGGACAGTAGTACCATTGAACGGTTGGTAAGTGTCGGGCGGAACAGTAGTACCATTGGATGGTTGGTAAGTGTCGGGCGGACAGTAGTACCATTGAACGGTTGGTAAGTGTCGGGCGGACAGTAGTACCATTGAACGGTTGGTAAATGTCGGCGGACAGTAGTACCATTGAACGGTTGGTAAGTGTCGGGCGGACAGTAGTACCATTGGACGGTTGGTAAGTGTCGGGCGGACAGTAGTACCATTGAACGGTTGGTAAGTGTCGGGCAGACAGTAGTACCATTGACATGTTGGTAAGTGTCGGGCGGACAGTAGTACCATTGACATGTTGGTAAGTGTCGAGCGGACAGTAGTACCATTGACATGTTGGTAAGTGTCGAGCGGACAGTAGTACCATTGACATGTTGGTAAGTGTCGGGCGGACAGTAGTACCATTGAACGGTTGGTAAGTGTCAGGCGGACAGTAGTACCATTGGACGGTTGGTAAGTGTCGGGCGGACAGTAGTACCATTGAACGGTTGGTAAGTGTCGGGTGGAGAGTAGTACCATTGAATGGTTGGTAAGTGTCGGGCGGACAGTAGTACCATTGAACGGTTGGTAAGTGTCGGGCGGACAGTAGTACCATTGGACGGTTGGTAAGTGTCGGGCGGACAGTAGTACCATTGGACGGTTGGTAAGTGTCGGGCGGACAGTAGTACCATTGAACGGTTGGTAAGTGTCGGGTGGAGAGTAGTACCATTGAACGGTTGGTAAGTGTCGGACGGACAGTAGTACCATTGAATGGTTGGTAAGTGTCGGGTGGAGAGTAGTACCATTGGACGGTTGGTAAGTGTCGGGTGGAGAGTAGTACCATTGGACGGTTGGTAAGTGTCGGGCGGACAGTAGTACCATTGAACGGTTGGTAAGTGTCGGGCGGACAGTAGTACCATTGGATGGTTGGTAAGTGTCGGGCGGACAGTAGTACCATTGAACGGTTGGTAAGTGTCGGGCGGACAGTAGTACCATTGAACGGTTGGTAAGTGTCGGGTGGACAGTAGTACCATTGAATGGTTGGTAAGTGTCGGGCGGACAGTAGTACCATTGGACGGTTGGTAAGTGTCGGGCGGACAGTAGTACCATTGAACGGTTGGTAAGTGTCGGGCGGACAGTAGTACCATTGAATGGTTGGTAAGTGTCGGGCGGACAGTAGTACCATTGAACGGTTGGTAAGTGTCGGGCGGACAGTAGTACCATTGAATGGTTGGTAAGTGTCGGGCGGACAGTAGTACCATTGAACGGTTGGTAAGTGTCGGGCGGACAGTAGTACCATTGGACGGTTGGTAAGTGTCGGGCGGACAGTAGTACCATTGAACGGTTGGTAAGTGTCGGGCGGACAGTAGTACCATTGGATGGTTGGTAAGTGTCGGGCGGACAGTAGTACCATTGAACGGTTGGTAAGTGTCGGGCGGACAGTAGTACCATTGAACGGTTGGTAAGTGTCGGCGGACAGTAGTACCATTGAACGGTTGGTAAGTGTCGGGCGGACAGTAGTACCATTGGACGGTTGGTAAGTGTCGGGCAGACAGACGTTTATAAACTGTATCTTGGATACCTTTTTTGGTATCGTTGACCCAACAATAAGTAGTTGGAGGATAGACCAAGATTCACTGAATAGCACCGATACACCAACGTTTATAGTCCCAAATGCCTGAGATACTGTTAATATGGTGTCATACAGGAACAAAGCTGCGATAACTACTGGACCAGTCGAATGGAAACACGTATTTATAGCCGATGAATGGGTCGATACGGTGATTTGACACATTTATGAAACTACAAGTTTGTGTACAGGGAAGCCAGCTAATGGTCAAGCAAAGATAGTAGAAATATGTTAGGGCATCATTATACTACAGGTCCGGTAAGGTAGGTAATGTAAATAACTTAATGCATCGTATAACTGTAGATCCGGTAAGCTAAATAGTTTAAATAACTTAATGCATCGTATAACTGTAGATCCGGTAAGCTAGGTAATGAAAAATAACTTAGTGCATCGTATAACTGAAGATCCGGTAAGCTAGGTCGTGTAAATAACTTAGTGCATCATATAACTGTAGAACCGGTAAGCTATGTAATGTAAATAACTTAGTGCATCGTATAACTGTAGAACCGGTAAGCTATGTAATGTAAATAACTTAATGCATCGTATAACTGTATATCCGGTAAGCTAGGTAATGTAAATAACTTAGTGCATCGTATAACTGTAGGTCCGGTAAGCTAGGTAGTGTAAATAACTTAGTGCATCGTATATCTGTAGAACCGGTAAGCTATGTAATGTAAATAACTTAATGCATCGTATAACTGTATATCCGGTAAGCTAGGTAATGTAAATAACTTAGTGCATCGTATAACTGTAGGTCCGGTAAGCTAGGTAGTGTAAATAACTTAGTGCATCGTATATCTGTAGAACCGGTAAGCTATGTAATGTAAATAACTTAATGCATCGTATAACTGTATATCCGGTAAGCTAGGTAATGTAAATAACTTAGTGCATCGTATAACTGTAGGTCCGGTAAGCTAGGTAGTGTAAATAACTTAGTGCATCGTATATCTGTAGAACCGGTAAGCTATGTAATGTAAATAACTTAATGCATCGTATAACTGTATATCCGGTAAGCTAGGTAATGTAAATAACTTAGTGCATCGTATAACTGTAGGTCCGGTAAGCTAGGTAGTGTAAATAACTTAGTGCATCGTATAACTGTAAATCCTGTAAGCTAGGTAATGTAAATAACTTAGTGCATCGTATATCTGTAGATCCGGTAAGCTAGGTAGTGTAAATAACTTAGTGCATCGCATTACTGTAGGTCCGGTAAGGTATGTAATGTAAATAACTTAGTGCATCGTATATCTGTAGATCCGGTAAGGTAGGTAATGTAAATAACATAGTGCATCGTATAACTGTAGGTCCGGTAAGCTAGGTAATGTAAATAACTTAGTGCATCGTATAACTGTAGGTCCGGTAAGCTAGGTAGTGTAAATAACTTAGTGCATCGTATAACTGTAGATATGGTAAGCTAGGTAGTGTAAATAACTTAGTGCATCGTATAACTGTAGATCCGGTAAGCTGACTAGTGTAAATAACTTAGTGCATCGTATAACTGTAGGTCCGGTAAGCTAGGTAGTGTAAATAACTTAGTGCATCGTATAACTGTAAATCCTGTAAGCTAGGTAATGTAAATAACTTAGTGCATCGTATATCTGTAGATCCGGTAAGCTAGGTAGTGTAAATAACTTAGTGCATCGCATTACTGTAGGTCCGGTAAGGTATGTAATGTAAATAACTTAGTGCATCGTATATCTGTAGATCCGGTAAAATAGGTAATGTAAATAACATAGTGCATCGTATAACTGTAGGTCCGGTAAGCTAGGTAATGTAAATAACTTAGTGCATCGTATAACTGTAGGTCCGGTAAGCTAGGTAGTGTAAATAACTTAGTGCATCGTACAACTGTAGATATGGTAAGCTATGTAGTGTAAATAACTTAGTGCATCGTATAACTGTAGATCCGGTAAGCTGGCTAGTGTAAATAACTTAGTGCATCGTATAACTGTAGGTCCGGTAAGCTAGGTAGTGTAAATAACTTAGTGCATCGTATAACTGTAAATCCTGTAAGCTAGGTAATGTAAATAACTTAGTGCATCGTATATCTGTAGATCCGGTAAGCTAGGTAGTGTAAATAACTTAGTGCATCGCATTACTGTACGTCCGGTAAGGTATGTAATGTAAATAACTTAGTGCATCGTATAACTGTAGGTCCGGTAAGCTAGGTAGTGTAAATAACTTAGTGCATCGTATAACTGTAGGTCCGGTAAGCTAGGAAGTATAAATAACTTAATGCTTCGTATAACTTTAGATCCGGTAAGCTAAATAGTTTCAATAACTTAGTGCATCGTATAACTGTAGATCCGGTAAGGTATGTAATGTTAATAACTTAGTGCATCGTATAACTGTATGTCCGGTAAGCTAGCTAGTGTAAATAACTTAGTGCATCGCATAACTGTAGATCCGGTAAGCTAGGTAGTGTAAATAACTAAGTGTATCGTATAACTGTAGATCCGATAAGGTATGTAATGTAAATAACTTAGTGCATCGTATAACTGTAGATCCGGTAAGCTAGGTAATGTAAATAACTTAGTGCATCGTATAACTGTAGATCTGGTAAGCTAGGTAGTGTAAATAACTTAATGCAACGTATAACTGTAGATCCGGTAAGCTAGCTAGTGTAAATAACTTAGTGCATCGTACAACTGTAGGTCCGGTAAGCTAGGTAGTGTAACTAACTTAGTGCATCGCATAACTGTAGATCCGGTAAGCTAGGTAGTGTAAATAACTTAGTGCATCGCATAACTGTAGATCCGGTATGGTATGTAATGTAAATAAGTTAGTGCATCGTATAACTGTAGGTCCGGTAAACTAGGTAGTGTAAATAACTTAGTGCATCGCATAACTGTAGGTCCGGTAAGGTATGTAATGTAAATAACTTAGTGCATCGTATAACTGTAGGTCCGGTAAGCTAGGTAGTGTAAATAACTTAGTGCATCGTATAACTGTAGGTCCGGTAAGCTAGGCAGTGTAAATAACTAAGTGCATCGTATAACTGTAGATCCGGTAAGCTAGGAAGTATAAATAACTTATTGCTTCGTATAACTGTAGATCCGGTAAGCTAAATAGTTTCAATAACTTAGTGCATCGTATAACTGTAGATCCGGTAAGGTATGTAATGTTAATAACTTAGTGCATCGTATAACTGTAGATCCGGTAAGGTATGTAATGTAAATAACTTAGTGCATCGTATAACTGTAGATCCGGTAAGCTAGGTAATGTAAATAACTTAGTGCATCGTATAACTGTAGGTCCGGTAAGTTAATAGTTTAAATAACTTAATGCATCGTATCACTGTAGATCCGGTAAGCTAGGTAATGTAAATAACTTAGTGCATCGTATAACTGTAAATCCGGTAAGTTAGGTAATGTAAATAACTTAGTGCATCGTATAACTGTAGATCCGGTAAGCTAGGTAATGTAAATAACGTAGTGCATCGCATAACTGTAGGTCCGGTAAGCTAAATAGTTTAAATAACTTAATGCATCGTATAACTGTAGGTCCGGTAAGCTAGGTAATGTAAATAACTTAGTGCATCGTATAACTGTAGATCCGGTAAGCTAGGTAATGTAAATAACTTAGTGCATCGCATAACTGTAGGTCCGGTAAGCTAAATAGTTTAAATAACTTAATGCATCGTATAGCTGTAGATCCGGTAAGCTAGCTAGTGTAAATAACTTAGTGCATCGTATAACTGTAGGTCCGGTAAGCTAGGTAGTGTAAATAACATTGTGCATCGTATAACTGTAAATCCGGTAAGCTAGGTAATGTAAATAACTTAGTGCATCGTATAACTATAGATCCGGTAAGCTAGGTAATGTAAATAACTTAGCATCATACTCACGGGTAGTGCTAAATGAGTTTCATTACTCATCACAATGCTCTCATCGGCATTATACTCCATCATTTACTATGCGTGTAACAAACATAATACATCCATTAAGAACATGCAATGTATTTGAGTAGTCCGTCATATATATTTCCACACCTGTGATTGTTTCACATAGATATAGCACACATACATATATCTACATAGCTCTCTATATATATGTATATCACTTACTGTATTGAATAATAAACCAGAATTTTATAGGTTTGTATCCTCAATACTCGCATGTCTATCACTGTACAATCTAAATATACATACTATAATACAAGTGAACTCAGCGATAAACTAACAGGTTCGGAGAAACTGTAGGTAACATCGACTATACACGAACCACAAGCGTACTTACTCTATGTATGATTAACTACTATCAAGCTTCATTTGATAGCCTGTTCATTTCTATTAGATGTACATTTTGTCTATAAAATAAGAGTCATTTATTTATAGAGACTTCAATTTCATAACTAATAAGTAACTGTTTTCAACCTTACTAGATTTCGAAGAGTTTATACATTTAGAATTTGTGTTCATGACAATTAAGCACATCACATATTTTATATCTTTACACAGACAATTACTGCCATTCAGACTGGACAATTAGTATGCAAACATACCCGGTTACAGGGGCTACTTATTATCTCGATTGCCTGTCTTCGTAATAAGATGACATTGCGATACAAAATACTGTGGTCCCTCTCTCAACTCCCATTTCAACTAGCTGGCTTCGCAATGAGAAACATTAGTCAGTTACTGCCCCTGAATACTTTTAATAGTAGATTGGTCCTCTTAATTGATTTCCTCTGTTTTTATCGTTGTTTCCTTTGCACCACATATTTTCCATTCTTATCCGTATTCGCGTCTTATAATTATGAAATTATTAAATCTCGACAGATATCCTTTAGCATATCCAATGGATACCTTACTGTAAAAATTGATTCAATTAATTAACACGATTTTTATAAACTTACATTTATCCTAACGCAACATCTGGTTAGACGACAACAGTAAAAACAAAGGATTCCAAATTAAAGGACCAATATACATTTAGGGATAAATCCGACTTTATCCATCAAGGGAGGTAATAGAAAACCAGTAATGTCTCTCATTGGGATTAGTGTCAGATTAGTTTGAACATTATTTATTTATTTTGTTGCATGCGTGTGTACATATACAACTATCATAAACGTGTCAGATTAGGACCAGTCCGTAACCAAGCTTACGCAACTTGTTACGAAACTATATAAATTATAGGCATTCTTGTTGAGAAAAGTTCCAAAAACAGGTTCACCCATTGGATGCCCAATCTGGGTAGGTGTGTGTTTGAACTGCGCATGTGCAGATCCAATCAGGACGATATATAGATTAGTTTAGATTCTGGAGGCATGACACTTAACTCTAGAATCCTGAAACAGATTTACACACACAGAAATGAACTGTTCGTAAACTTAAATTGTGAATTGGATCTTTTAATTATAGGTAAGCGTCTTTAATATTCATTTAATTCTATTTGCTTTTCTTTAATAAGCATTGCCGTCGCACTATATTGTCCGAGTTGATGCCAGCTGATTTAAATATTAATTGCATTGCAAACATTTGGTTCTACAGTCAAACCTGTGTTAGTGGTCACCTCCATTAAGCAACCAGTTTCCAGATTTCCCAATATGTTGTTTTATTATACATTTGACCTCTATTAAGCAGCCACAATGTGCTAAGATTATGCCCTACTGCTAATCTGCATACTATCCTACATGGCGAGGAGACCCTGACAGATGACATTAACAAAATAATATTTGAATATGTCCATACCTTCATTCGTGATACAAAACGATTCTTTGAGTGAAACCCCATGCATATAAGACGTGCACTTGATGACATTACCCCTGTCTGCCTGCGCTACATTCTCAAATATCTTCTCTTTCTTCTGCTTTCTTACCGGTATTATATTTCTGTCATTTCTAAGCAATATGCACATTTGGTATACATGTTTTAGCTCCACACCGTCCAAAATAGTACTGTGTGTTTTGAACTGCAAGGAGAGAAACTATATAAGCTCTGCTTCCGTTTTGATCCTTTCCTATTCTTTGATTATGTGTGCATGTATTGTTTTGTGAATGTATATAGTGGAATAAATATGTTTAAACCAAACAGCCACACCTGTGTTAGTGGTCACCTCCATTAAGCAGCCAACCTGTATTAAGCAGCCAGTTACATATTCCCAATGTGTTGTTTTATTATATATTTGACCTCTATTAAGCAGCCACCTGTGCTAAGCAGCCACTTTCTGTGATTCCCTTGGCTGGCTGCTTAACACAGGTTTGACTGTATTCTGATTACATATACTTCTTGGTGGTAATGGATCATACAAGCTATATTTCTGTTGGAACCAAATACCCTGTAGTTATTGAACACACCGATTGGGTTTACTGATATAACAAGAGAGGTATCGAACATTAAGAAACGTGATTTGTCTTCACCAGAGGAACTTATTCTACAGAAAAAGTGCAATCGTTTGTTTGAAACCCCAAGCACAGATTTAATCGACTCTACTAGCATGGCTGAAGCTATGACTAATATTTCGCCTGACGCCTCCACCACACAGGCACTAGCCCTACCACTAAAGGCCATCATCTAAAATGTTAATGTAACGATGTTACTGGATCGTGCGGTTGAACTTGAGTCGTCAACTGAGATTGCAGAGAAAAATAGCAGACGAAATTGCTTGCGATTGTCTGGCGTGCCCGAGACACATGGTGGTGACACCGACCAACTGGTCATGGATGTGAACCGCTGTCGACGCTACCCAACTCTCTACATGTGGTCCGTGTATCTATATCTCTACATATCTCTCCACATGCATCCATTCTACCCAACTCTCTACATGTGGTCCGTGTATCTATATCTCTACATATCTCTCTACACACATCCATTCTAGCAAACTCTCTACATGTGGTCCGTGTATCTATTCTCTATATGTCTCTACATGCATCCATTCTACCCAACTCTCTACATGTGGTCCGTGTATCTATATCTCTCTACATGTATCCATTCTACCCAACCCTCTACATGTGGTCCGTGTATCTATTCTCTATACGTCTCTACATGTATCCATTCTACCCAACTCTCTACATGTGGTCCGTGTATCTATTCTCTATATGTCGCTGCACGCATCCATTCTATCAAACTCTACATGTGGTCCGTGTATCTATTCTCTATATCTCTCTACCCGTATCCATTCTACCCAACTCTCTACATGTGGTCCGTGTATCTATATCTCTACATATCTCTCTACATGCATCCATTCTACCCAACTCTCTACATGTGGTCCGTGTATATATTCTCTATATGTGGTCCGTGTATCTATTCTCTACATATCTCTCTATACGCATCCATTCTACCCAACTCTCTACATGTGGTCCGTGTATCTATATCTCTACACATCTCTCTACATGCATCCATTCTACCCAACTCTCTACATGTGGTCCGTGTATCTATATCTCTACATATCTCTCTACACACATCCATTCTAGCAAACTATCTACATGTGGTCCGTGTATCTATTCTCTATATGTCTCTACATGCATCCATTCTACCCAACTCTCTACATGTGGTCCGTGTATCTATATGTCTCTACACGCATCCATTCTACCCAACTCTCTACATGTGGTCCGTGTATCTATATGTCTCTACATGCATCCATTCTACCCAACTCTCTACATGTGGTCCGTGTATCTATATCTCTCTACATGTATCCATTCTACCCAACCCTCTACATGTTGTCCGTGTATCTATTCTCTATATGTCTCTACATGCATCCATTCTACCCAACTCTCTACATGTGGTCCATGTATCTATTCTCTATACGTCTCTACATGTATCCATTCTACCCAACTATCTACATGTGGTCCGTGTATCTATTCTCTATATGTCGCTGCACGCATCCATTCTATCAAACTCTACATGTGGTCCGTGTATCTATTCTCTATATCTCTCTACCCGTATCCATTCTACCCAACTCTCTACATGTGGTCCGTGTATCTATTCTCTACATATCTCTCTATACGCATCCATTCTACCCAACTCTCTACATGTGGTCCGTGTATCTATATATCTACATATCTTTCTACATGCATCCATTCTACCCAACTCTCTACATGTGGTCCGTGTATCTATATCTCTACATATCTCTCTACACACATCCATTCTAGCAAACTCTCTACATGTGGTCCGTGTATCTATATCTCTACATATCTCTCTACACACATCCATTCTACCCAACTCTCTACATGTGGTCCGTGTATCTATATCTCTCTACACGCATCCATTCTACCCAACTCTCTACATGTGGTCCGTGTATCTATATATCTACATATCTCTCTACACACATCCATTCTACCCAACTCTCTACATGTGGTCCGTGTATCTATATGTCTCTACACGCATCCATTCTACCCAACTCTCTACATGTGGTCCGTGTATCTATATCTCTACATATCTCTCTACACACATCCATTCTACCCAACTCTCTACATGTGGTCCGTGTATCTATATCTCTCTACACGCATCCATTCTACCCAACTCTCTACATGTGGTCCGTGTATCTATATATCTACATATCTCTCTACACACATCCATTCTACCCAACTCTCTACATGTGGTCCGTGTATCTATATGTCTCTACACGCATCCATTCTACCCAACTCTCTACATGTGGTCCATGTATCTATATGTCTCTACATGCATCCATTATACCCAACTCTCTACATGTGGTCCGTGTATCTATATCTCTCTACATGTATCCATTCTACCCAACCCTCTACATGTGGTCCGTGTATCTATTCTCTATATCTCTCTACACGCATCCATTCTACCAAACTCTCTACATGTGGTCCGTGTATCTATTCTCTATATCTCTCTACATGCATCCATTCTACCCAACTCTCTACATGTGGTCCGTGTTTCTATTCTCTATACACGCATCCATTCTACCCAACTCTCTACATGTGGTCCGTGTATCTATTCTCTATATCTCTCTACACGCATCCATTCTACCCAACTCTCTACATGTGGTCCGTGTATCTATTCTCTGTATATCTCACTACATATAGCTCTCCCTATACATGTATACATGTTGAACATCTTATGAGTTTTGCCAATTTGTTATTCGTTCATACCGGTATATGACTCCATGTACAGAAGCAAATGTAATGGCTTTTTTATTTAGAAGAAAACAACAGAAGCAAATTTTATTAGCTTACCACTACGATGAGAATGCATCTCATATATACAGGTGAAACCTGACTTACACATGGGCACTTAATTGGTACCGTATGTTGGATATTATACCAAACTACAGGATACACGATATGGAATATATCGGGGATTTAATTGGTACCGTATGCTGGGTATTATACTGGATACATGACATAGCATATATCAGGGATTTAATTGGTACCGTATAATGGGTATTATACTGGATGCATGACATAGCATATATCAGGGATTTAATTGGTACCGTATGCTGGGTATTATACTGGATATATGGCATAGAATATATCGGGGATTTAATTGGTACAGTATGTTGGGTATTATACTGAATACATGACATAGCATATATCGGGGATTTAATTGGTACCGTATGCTGGGTATTATACTGGATACATGACATAGCATATATCGGGGATTTAATTGGTACCGTATACTGGGTATTATACTGGATGCATGACATAGCATATATCGGGGATTTAATTGGTACCGTATACTGGGTATTATACTGGATGCATGACATAGCATATATCGGGGATTTAATTGGTACCGTATACTGGGTATTATACTGGATGCATGACATAGCATATATCGGGGATTTAATTGGTACCGTATGCTGGGTATTATACTGGATGCATGACATAGCATATATCGGGGATTTAATTGGTACCGTATGCTGGGTATTATACTGGATACATGACATAGCATATATCGGGGATTTAATTGGTACCGTATACTGGGTATTATACTGGATGCATGACATAGCATATATCGGGGATTTAATTGGTACCGTATACTGGGTATTATACTGGATGCATGACATAGCATATATCGGGGATTTAATTGGTACCGTATACTGGGTATTATACTGGATGCATGACATAGCATATATCGGGGATTTAATTGGTACCGTATGCTGGGTATTATACTGGATGCATGACATAGCATATATCGGGGATTTAATTGATACCGTATGCTGGGTATTATACTGGATACATGACATAGCATATATCGGGGATTTAATTGGTACCGTATACTGGGTATTATACTGGGTGCATGACATAGCATATATCTGGGATTTAATTGGTACCGTATGCTGGGTATTATACTGGATGCATGACATAGCATATATCGGGGATTTAATTGGTACCGTATGCTGGGTATTATACTGGATGCATGACATAGCATATATCGGGGATTTAATTGGTACCGTATTCTGGGTATTATACTGTATTACTGGATGCATGACATAGCATATATCGGGGATTTAGTTGGTACCGTATGCTGGGTATTATACTGGATTACTGGATGCATGACATAGAATATAGCGGGGATTTAATTGGTACCGTATGCTGGGTATTATACTGGTTGCATGACATAGAATATATCGGGGATTTAATTGGTACCGTATGCTGGGTATTATACTAAACTACTGGATAGATGGCATAAACCTCGGGGATTTAATTGGTATGCTTAAAATAGATACAGTATACGTCTGATAAAGCTCTCGTCACTGGTTCGCCCATATTGATATAATAGCACACACACACTGTCCTAGCATGAATTACACAGGCGCGTATTATTCAAGCAGGAAATGCACAGTCACGTATTATTCAAGCAGGAAATGCACAGTCGCGTATTATTCAAGCAGGAAATACACAGGCGCGTATTATTCAAGCAGTAAATACACAGGCGTGTATTATTCAAGCAGGAAATACACAGGCGTGTATTATTCAAGCAAGAAATGCACAGTCACGTATTATTCAAGCAGGAAATACACAGTCGCGTATTATTCAAGCAAGAAATGCACAGTCACGTATTATTCAAGTAGGAAATGCACAGTCACGTATTCTTCAAGCAGGAAATGCACAGTCGCGTATTATTCAAGCAGGAAATACACAGGCGCGTATTATTCAAGCAGGAAATACACAGTCGCGTATTATTCAAGCAAGAAATGCACAGTCGCGTGTTCTTCAAGCAGGAAATGCACAGTCGCGTTTTCTTCAAGTAGGAAATGCACAGTCGCGTTTTCTTCAAGTAGGAAATGCACAGTCGCGTATTCTTCAAGCAAGAAATGCACAGTCGCGTGTTATTCAAGCAGGAAATGCACAGTCACGACTACAATGACCTACATGACCTGTCTTTTTTCAGTGTATATGAACGATATATCAGATATTATGCAATTAAATTAGCATTGATTTATATGGTACCGATTCACCTGTATGAGCTAAGTCATGGATTAAATGTGATATACATTACACACATCACCCCGCCTTACTATATCCACGTGTATTGCGATTGGTTTGTCAGACTAGTCAGTGGTCATGTAGTTAACACGCTGGACTGTGAACCCAGGGATTCTAGTAATAACCTAGCCTGAGTACCAGTCTGTCGATTTTTCACTTTTTAACTTCCGGTAAAATGACATGATATTGATATCATCAGAAACTCAATACGGCCCAATTAATAGTATCGGTGTTAAAATATATTTATTTGACTGACCAGGCAAAATATATCGACGCCTGTTCCCAGGCTAGTAATGACCGTATATATTAAGTTTCCTCAATATTGGACTATAAACCGAGGTCTCGTGTATCTGTGCTATACATCTCAGCATGAAAAAGAACAAGGGATTCGTCTGGAGATGAGGCGTTTTTTTGTATAACTCTATCTTCCAAACAATAAATTAACTAATATACTTGCGGAGACTGAATGTTTCAATGTTAAAACAGTGTACTAGTATATTACGTTCATACTGAATGTTCCAATGTTAGAACAGTGTACTAGTATATTACGTTCATACTGAATGTTCCAATGTTAGAACAGTGTACTAGTATATTACGTTCATACTGAATGTTCCAATGTTAGAACAGTGTACTAGTATATTACGTTCATACTGAATGTCCCAATGTTAGAACAGTGTACTCGTATTATTACGTTCACACTGAATGTTCCAATGTTAGAACAGTGTACTAGTATATTACGTTCATACTGAATGTTCCAATGTTATAACAGTGTACTAGTATATTACTTTCATACTGAATGTTCCAATGTTAGAACAGTGTACTAGTATATTACGTTCATACTGAATGTTCCAATGCTAGAAACAGTGTACTAGTATATTACGTTCATACTGAATGTTCCAATGTTAGAACAGTGTACTAGTATATTACGTTCATACTGAATGTTCCAATGTTAGAACAGTGTACTAGTATATTACGTTCATACTGAATGTCCCAATGTTAGAACAGTGTACTCGTATTATTACGTTCACACTGAATGTTCCAATGTTAGAACAGTGTACTAGTATATTACGTTCATACTGAATGTTCCAATGTTATAACAGTGTACTAGTATATTACTTTCATACTGAATGTTCCAATGTTAGAACAGTGTACTAGTATATTACGTTCATACTGAATGTTCCAATGCTAGAAACAGTGTACTAGTATATTACGTTCATACTGAATGTTCCAATGTTAGAACAGTGTACTAGTATATTACGTTCATACTGAATGTTCCAATATTAGAACAGTGTACTAGTATATTACGTTCATACTGAATGTTCCAATGTTATAACAGTGTACTAGTATATTACGTTCATACTGAATGTCCCAATGTTAGAACAGTGTACTCGTATTATTACGTTCATGTTGAATGTTCCAATGTTAGAACAGTGTAATAGTATTATTACGTTAATACTGAATGTTCCAATGTTAGAACAGTGTACTAGTATATTACGTTCATACTGAATGTTCCAATGTTAGAACAGTGTACTAGTATATTACGTTCATACTGAATGTTTCAATGTTAGAAAAGTGTACACGTATATTACGTTCATACTGAATGTTCCAATGTTAGAAACAGTGTACACGTATATTACGTTCATACTGAATGTTCCAATGTTAGAACAGTGTACTAGTATATTACGTTCATACTGAATGTTCCAATATTAGAACAGTGTACTAGTATATTACGTTCATACTGAATGTTCCAATGTTAGAATAGTGTAGTATATTACATTCATACTGAATGTTCCAATGTTAGAACAGTGTACACGTATATTACGTTCATACTGAATGTTCCAATGTTAGAAACAGTGTACACGTATATTACGTTCATACTGAATGTTCCAATGTTAGACAGTGTACTAGTATATTACGTTCATACTGAATGTTCCAATGTTAGAACAGTGTACTAGTATATTACGTTCATACTGAATGTTCCAATGTTAGAACAGTGTACTAGTATTATTACGTTCATACTGAATGTTCCAATGTTAGAACAGTGCACGCGTATATTACGTTCATACTGAATGTTCCAATGTTAGAACAGTGTACGCGTATATTACGTTCATACTGAATGTTCCAATGTTAGAAACAGTGTACTAGTATAGTACGTTCCTGTTGAATGTTCCAATGTTAGAAAAGTGTACTAGTATATTACGTTCATACTGAATGTTCCAATGTTAGAACAGTGTACTAGTATTATTACGTTCATACTGAATGTTCCAATGTTAGAACAGTGTACTAGTATATTACGTTCATACTGAATGTTCCAATGTTAGAACAGTGTACTAGTATTATTACGTTCATACTGAATGTTCCAATGTTAGAACAGTGTACTGGTATATTACGTTCATACTGAATGTTCCAATGTTAGAACAGTGTACTAGTATATTACGTTCATACTGAATGTTCCAATGTTAGAACAGTGTACTAGTATATTACGTTCATACTGAATGTTCCAATGTTAGAACAGTGTACTAGTATTATTACGTTCATACTGAATGTTCCAATGTTAGACAGTGTACTAGTATATTACGTTCATACTGAATGTTCCAATGTTAGAACAGTGCACGCGTATATTACGTTCATACTGAATGTTCCAATGTTAGAACAGTGTACGCGTATATTACGTTCATACAGAATGTTCCAATGTTAGAAACAGTGTACTAGTATAGTACGTTCCTGTTGAATGTTCCAATGTTAGAAAAGTGTACTAGTATATTACGTTCATACTGAATGTTCTAATGTTAGAACAGTGTAGTAGTATTATTACGTTCATACTGAATGTTCCAATGTTAGAACAGTGTACTAGTATATTACGTTCATACTGAATGTTCCCATGTTAGAACAGTGTACTAGTATATTACGTTCATACTGAATGTTCCAATGTTAGAACAGTGTACTAGTATTATTACGTTCATACTGAATGGTCCAATGTTAGAACAGTGTACTAGTATATTACGTTCATACTGAATGTTCCAATGTTAGAACAGTGTACTAGTATATTACGTTCATACTGAATGTTCCAATGTTAGAACAGTGTACTAGTATATTACGTTCATACTGAATGTTCCAATGTTAGAACAGTGTACTAGTATTATTACGTTCATACTGAATGTTCCAATGTTAGAACAGTGTACTAGTATATTACGTTCATACTGAATGTTCCAATGTTAGAACAGTGTACTAGTATTATTACGTTCATACTGAATGTTCCAATGTTAGAACAGTGTACTAGTATATTGCGTTCATACTGAATGTTCCAATGTTAGAATAGTGTAGTATATTACATTCATTCTGAATGTTCCAATGTTAGAACAGTGTACACGTATATTACGTTCATACTGAATGTTCCAATGTTAGAACAGTGTACTAGTATTATTACGTTCATACTGAATGTTCCAATGTTAGAACAGTGTACTAGTATATTACGTTCATACTGAATGTTCCAATGTTAGAACAGTGTACTAGTATTATTACGTTCATACTGAATGTTCCAATGTTAGAACAGTGTACTAGTATATTGCGTTCATACTGAATGTTCCAATGTTAGAATAGTGTAGTATATTACATTCATTCTGAATGTTCCAATGTTAGAACAGTGTACACGTATATTACGTTCATACTGAATGTTCCAATGTTAGAACAGTGTACTAGTATTATTACGTTCATACTGAATGTTCCAATGTTAGAACAGTGTACTAGTATATTACGTTCATACTGAATGTTCCAATGTTAGAACAGTGTACTAGTATATTACGTTCATACTGAATGTTCCAATGTTAGAACAGTGTACTAGTATATTACGTTCATACTGAATGTTCCAATGTTAGAACAGTGTACTAGTATTATTACGTTCATACTGAATGTTCCAATGTTAGAACAGTGCACGCGTATATTACGTTCATACTGAATGTTCCAATGTTAGAACAGTGTACGCGTATATTACGTTCATACTGAATGTTCCAATGTTAGAAACAGTGTACTAGTATAGTACGTTCCTGTTGAATGTTCCAATGTTAGAAAAGTGTACTAGTATATTACGTTCATACTGAATGTTCCAATGTTAGAACAGTGTACTAGTATTATTACGTTCATACTGAATGTTCCAATGTTAGAACAGTGTACTAGTATATTACGTTCATACTGAATGTTCCAATGTTAGAACAGTGTACTAGTATATTACGTTCATACTGAATGTTCCAATGTTAGAACAGTGTACTAGTATTATTACGTTCATACTGAATGTTCCAATGTTAGAACAGTGTACTGGTATATTACGTTCATACTGAATGTTCCAATGTTAGAACAGTGTACTAGTATATTACGTTCATACTGAATGTTCCAATGTTAGAACAGTGTACTAGTATATTACGTTCATACTGAATGTTCCAATGTTAGAACAGTGTACTAGTATTATTACGTTCATACTGAATGTTTCAATGTTAGACAGTGTACTAGTATATTACGTTCATACTGAATGTTCCAATGTTAGAACAGTGCACGCGTATATTACGTTCATACTGAATGTTCCAATGTTAGAACAGTGTACGCGTATATTACGTTCATACTGAATGTTCCAATGTTAGAAACAGTGTACTAGTATAGTACGTTCCTGTTGAATGTTCCAATGTTAGAAAAGTGTACTAGTATATTACGTTCATACTGAATGTTCTAATGTTAGAACAGTGTACTAGTATTATTACGTTCATACTGAATGTTCCAATGTTAGAACAGTGTACTAGTATATTACGTTCATACTGAATGTTCCCATGTTAGAACAGTGTACTAGTATATTACGTTCATACTGAATGTTCCAATGTTAGAACAGTGTACTAGTATTATTACGTTCATACTGAATGTTCCAATGTTAGAACAGTGTACTAGTATATTACGTTCATACTGAATGTTCCAATGTTAGAACAGTGTACTAGTATATTACGTTCATACTGAATGTTCCAATGTTAGAACAGTGTACTAGTATATTACGTTCATACTGAATGTTCCAATGTTAGAACAGTGTACTAGTATTATTACGTTCATACTGAATGTTCCAATGTTAGAACAGTGTACTAGTATATTACGTTCATACTGAATGTTCCAATGTTAGAACAGTGTACTAGTATTATTACGTTCATACTGAATGTTCCAATGTTAGAACAGTGTACTAGTATATTACGTTCATACTGAATGTTCCAATGTTAGACAGTGTACTAGTATAGTACGTTCATACTGAATGTTCCAATGTTAGAACAGTGCACGCGTATATTACGTTCATACTGAATGTTCCAATGTTAGAACAGTGTACGCATATATTACGTTCATACTGAATGTTCCAATGTTAGAAACAGTGTACTAGTATATTACGTTCCTGTTGAATGTTCCAATGTTAGAAAAGTGTACTAGTATATTACGTTCATACTGAATGTTCCAATGGTAGAACAGTGTACTAGTATATTACGTTCATACTGAATGTTCCAATGTTAGAAACAGTGTACTAGTATATTACGTTCATACTGAATGTTCCAATGTTAAAACAGTGTACTAGTATAATTATTACGTTTCTGCTGAAGGTATATTAAAAAGGCAAATTGAATACATAAACGTGATTATGTAACATACAACCAGCTGTTATACATTTCCGAGTAAAGAATTGCGGTTTCAAGACAATTCCTACAAGGCGAAATTACACAAGTAAAACAATATACAAGCAAGTGATTTTGTTTGTTTTTGCGGCCGTTTAAAGTTGCACTAACAGCCAAAACATATAGCCACTTTCTCTCTCCAACCCTCAATATGACTTACACATTCCCTCCAGCCCTCAATATGACATACATATTATCTCCAGCCCTCAATATGACATACACATTCTCTCCAGCCCTCAATATGATTTACACATTCCCTCCAGCCCTCAATATGACTTACACATTCCCTCCAGCCCTCAATATGACTTACACATTCCCTCCAGCCCTCAATATGACATACACATTCCCTCCAGCCCTCAATATGACTTACACATTCTCTCCAGCCCTCAATATGACATACACGTTCTCTCCAGCCCTCAATATGACTTACACATTCCTTCCAGCCCTCAATATGACTTACCCATTCTCTCCAGCCCTCAATATGACATACACGTTCTCTCCAGCCCTCAATATGACTTACACATTCCTTCCAGCCCTCAATATGACTTACCCATTCTCTCCAGCCCTCAATATGACTTACACATTCTCTCCAGCCCTCAATATGACTTACCCATTCTCTCCAGCCCTCAATATGACTTACCCATTCTCTCCAGCCCTCAATATGACATACACATTCCCTCCAGTCCTCAATATGACATACACATTCTCTCCAGCCCTCAATATGACTTACCCATTCTCTCCAGCCCTCAATGTGACTTACACATTCTCTCCAGCCCACAATGTGACTTACACATTCTCTCCAGCCCTCAATATGACTTACACATTCTCTCCAGCCCTCAATATCACTTACACATTCTCTCCAGCCCTCAATATCACTTACACATTCTCTCCAGCCCTCAATATCACTTACACATTCTCTCCAGCCCTCAATATCACTTACACATTCTCTCCAGCCCTCAATATGACGTACACATGTGTAAAATGTTCGCTCTACTGAAGTGTACCGAATATATATGATGCTGAAGTTTCAGGTTGTATATACGTAAATACGAATGTTGTCCTAATATAGATCATTTTTCTGTTTTGGTAAAAAATGCATTTTCATGACAGTGCATAGTTTTTATGTTTTTTGAGAAATTATGTGATTTGAGAACAATGATTTGTAGCAAATATGTGATACAATGAGTCAATTGCAAACAGAAGGTGGGGTATACTGTAATGTCATTCACAGGTGATTGCTGTCAATGCTCACCATACATTTGTGATATTTTTGCTGTTTTTCAGTTTGATTTGAATACCTCTTCACAGTGGATGTGCTATCAGAAGAAATGAAATATTGGAACTATATGTACGCTTAGTATTTAATATAATACCTTTTGACACCAGTCCAATATTAATAATACAAAATGTTTTATTGCAAAATCGGCAATAACCTTGCCTTTGGCAATACAATATACATACATAATATTATAGATGGCATGAGAAACAAAATGTAATATAAATGAACATACTGTATGTTTTTACTTTTTACTATGTATTTAATAGGCACTTTATTTGCTCTACCACCATTAACACGACACCGTATCATCAAGAGATATCTCTTCTCTCCATATTTGACCGACATAAATGTAATATCATTATTATTTACTATTATTATTATTATTATTATTATTATTATGTGTACATTGCTGCACAACTTATCCATACAATGACGTAATGATGATGCAAGCATGTACGTCATGGTACATGTATATCGATTTAGCTTGTCATCACAGATGTGTCTTGCCGAAACGAAATGCAAAGGAACATACTATAATGGCGTATACTGAGATCATAACATCATAACGTTTTGCTTTGAGTCTGCATACACTCAACTGTGTTTCAGTTTGTTATCTACCCAGCCATGACATTCTAAAACCCTAAAGTGAGTGCTCGAACTATTGCTAGGAAGGTAATCGGGGACTGCCTCCACCAACAATATCTAGAGAGCCGTCATATGACCTCAGCTGTTTGTGAGTCTTTATGTCCCAAGCCAGCCAATCGCCCGTTCCCTGTCCGTTCACTTGATAACAAGTAAAACAAATTGACCGAATACCACACTAGACATGTTATACCATGCATACACGAGCAAATCTAGTTTCAGGTTGTGGACGATTAACAGGTGCCAAAGTAATCGCTAAAATTCGCTAATCCTGATAAAACACCACAACACAGCTAACTAGAGATATATCATTCCATTACACAATGAAATCTTTAACACAACACATAATATATATACAATTAGCAGTTTCATTTTTTCAGCATATAATGCATTGCATTAATAGTATTATGTACTGTTCTATGTACTGTTCTATGCGTACTGTTATATGTACTGTTCTATGTACTGTTATATGTACTGTTCTATGCATACTGTTCTATGTACTGTTCTATGAACTGTTCTATGCGTACTGTTATATGTACTTTTATATGTACTGTTATATGTACTGTTCTATGCGTACTGTTATATGTACTGTTCTATGTACTGTTATATGTACTGTTATATGTACTGTTCAATGTACTGTTCTATGCGTACTGTTATATGTACTGTTATATGTACTGTTATATGTACTGTTATATGTACTGTTCTATGTACTGTTCTATGTACTGTTATATGTACTGTTCTATGCGTACTGTTCTATGTACTGTTATATGTACTGTTCAATGTACTGTTCTATGCGTACTGTTCTATGCGTACTGTTCTATGTACTGTTCTATGTACTGTTCAATGTACTGTTCTATGCGTACTGTTATATGTACTGTTATATGTACTGTTATATGTACTGTTATATGTACTGTTATATGTACTGTTATATGTACTGTTATATGTTCTGTTCTATGCGTACTGTTATATGTACTGTTCTATGCGTTCTGTTATATGCGTACTGTTCTATGTGTACTGTTATATGTTCTGTTCTATGCGTACTGTTATATGTACTGTTCTATGCGTACTGTTCTATGTACTGTTCTATATACTGTTATATGTACTGTTCTATGCGTACTGTTATATGTACTGTTCTATGCGTACTGTTATATGTACTGTTATATGCGTACTGTTCTATGTACTGTTCTATGTACTGTTCTATGTTCTATTATATGTTCTGTTCTATGCGTACTGTTATATGTACTGTTCTATGTACTGTTCCGTGTACTGTTCTATGTACTGTTCTATGTACTGTTCCATGTATTGTTCTATGTTCTGTTATATGTACTGTTCTATGCGTACTGTTCTATGTATTGTTATATGTTCTGTTATATGTTCTGTTCTATGTACTGTTATATGTACTGTTCCATGTACTGTTCCATGTACTGTTCTATGTACTGTTCTATGTACTGACCCATGTACTGTGCCATGTACTGTTCTATGTACTGTTCTGTTCTATGTTGCCCGTGCATTGTTTTATTATATATACATAGTTTAGTGAAGAATACAGATTAAATCCAAATCGTGGTCTATAAAACCAAAACAACTGGCAGCAGTATAGAAGGCGCATTTAAGCATTCTATAACGTAGCAGCAGAAGAAGAAAGGTAGTTAACAAAGTAGTTAAACATGGAATCAATCAGTGCGCTGTTCGACAGCGATATGCCCGTATTCATCTTCTAGCACGCGATTTTCTCCGGAAAAGTAGACAGTATCCGTTTTATACAGCCACTATACAAATTGATTAGTATATCGGGTAACAATGGTGTCTGCTTAGTAATCTTAGTGTCGAAAAATAAGGTTCATTAGTTGATACATTTTAATTGGTGTTTGCACGAATTGTGTTTAGTTGTGGCTATTTATGTGTTCATCTTTATTATAAGTCTCTTCTATGTACATTATATTTACAATATATTGTATAATACATACTCAACAATACATAGCATTTCTGTTCTGGAATATGATATAATCAATACCACAGTAAAAGTATATCACATATTGAAATAAATGAATGTTTATGAATTAGCAAGAATAAAGGTAAGACGAGTGGCGTAGCTAGAATGTTAGTTGCATGGTACACCGTCTCCGTGGCCCAGTGGTTAAGGCGTCCGCCCACGGAGCGGGAGGTCGAAGGTTCGAATCTCGTCAGGGGTTCGTTCTGATATGGCCGGTTGGTGAGCCGCCAGCTAGTTAAATAATGGTTACCGATTGCCTACCAGCCTGGCGCCTGGCATATAAGCATAGGATTCGGGAAGTACTGATGTTCATAAAACGAGGTGTCTCATAAGTCAGAAATGACTGGCTCTTTAAATAGGGGTGACACAAATAATAAACAAACACTTTACCTTACTATATCGTCGCGGTTTTTTTTAAGCTCGATTGCGAAACAAATTCTTTCAACTTATAGTAATCACTCTCGAGACCTCATTCCTGATGGATACCATCGCCATGAAGGAGAGAGGAGGCAATGTGAGATGTGACAGCCGGTCCAGTTTATGTACCATACAGACATCCATCCTTTATTACAATGTTGGCGTATTCGTATTTTTCATTTTCTGTGACAATATGCATGCCTTATAGGTACTATGTCCCATAGATATTTTAGTACACACAATATGTACCGTAGTACACACATTATGTACCGTAGTACACACAATATGTACCGTAGTATACACAATATGTACCGTAGTATGCACAATATGTACCGTGGTACACACAATATGTACCGAAGTATACACAATATGTACCGTAGTACACACAATATGTACCGTAGTATACACACTATGTACCGTAGTATATACACTATGTACCGTAGTATACACACTATGTACCGTAGCATACACAATGTGTACCGTAGTATACACACTATGTACCGTAGTACACACAATATGTACCGTAGTACACACAATATGTACCGTAGTTTACACACTATGTAACGTAGTATACACAATATGTACCGTACAATGCACAATATGTACCGTGGTACACACAATATGTACCGTAGTATACACACTATGTACCGTAGTATACACAATATGTACCGTAGTATGCACAATATGTACCGTGGTACACACAATATGTACCGTAGTATACACAATATGTACCGTAGTACACACAATATGTACCGAAGTATACACACTATGTACCGTAGTATACACACTATGTACCGTAGTACACACAATATGTACCGTAGTACACACAATATGTACCGTAGTATACACACTATGTACCGTAGTATACACAATGTGTACCGTAGTATACACAATATGTACCGTAGTATACACAATATGTACCGTAGTACACACAATATGTACCGTAGTACACACCATATGTACCGTAGTATACACAATATGTACCGTAGTATACACACTATGTACCGTAGTACACACAATATGTACCGTAGTACACACCATATGTACCGTAGTACACACAATATGTACCGTAGTATACACAATATGTACCGTAGTACACACAATAAGTACCGTAGTATACACACTATGTACCGTAGTACACACAATATGTACCGTAGTACACACAATATGTACCGTAGTATACACACTATGTACCGTAGTATACACAATGTGTACCGTAGTATACACAATATGTACCGTAGTATACACAATATGTACCGTAGTACACACAATATGTACCGTAGTATACACACTATGTACCGTAGTACACACAATATGTACCGTAGTACACACAATATGTACCGTAGTATACACAATGTGTACCGTAGTATACACACTATGTACCGTAGTATACACAATATGTACCGTAGTACACACCATATGTACCGTAGTACACACAATATGTACCGTAGTATACACAATATGTATCGTAGTACACACCATATGTACCGTAGTATGCACAATATGTACCGTGGTACACACAATATGTACCGTAGTATACACAATATGTACCGTAGTACACACAATATGTACTGTAGTATACACACTATGTACCGTAGTATACACACTATGTACCGTAGTATACACACTATGTACCGTAGTACACACAATATGTACCGTAGTATACACAATATGTACCGTAGTATACACACTATGTACCGTAGTATACACACTATGTACCGTAGCATACACAATGTGTACCGTAGTATAAACACTATGTACCGTAGTACACACAATTCTTCACCGTAGTACACACAATATGTACCGTAGTATACACACTATGTACCGTAGTATACACAATATGTACCGTAGTATGCACAATATGTACCGTGGTACACACAATATGTACCGTAGTATACACAATATGTACCGTAGTACACACAATATGTACCGTAGTATACACACTATGTACCGTAGTATACACACTATGTACCGTAGTATACACACTATGTACCGTAGTACACACAATATGTACCGTAGTACACACAATATGTACCGTAGTATACACACTATGTACCGTAGTATACACACTATGTACCGTAGTATACACACTATGTACCGTAGTATACACACTATGTACCGTAGTACACACAATATGTACCGTAGTACACACAATATGTACCGTAGTATACACACTATGTACCGTAGTATACACAATGTGTACCGAAGTATACACAATATGTACCGTAGTATACACACTATGTACCGTAGTACACACAATATGTACCGTAGTACACACAATATGTACCGTAGTATACACACTATGTACCGTAGTATACACACTATGTACCGTAGTATACACAATATGTACCGTAGTACACACCATATGTACCGTAGTACACACAATAGGTACCGTAGTATACACAATATGTACCGTAGTACACACAATAAGTACCGTAGTATACACACTATGTACCGTAGTATACACACTATGTACCGTAGTACACACAATATGTACCGTAGTACACACAATATGTACCGTAGTATACACACTATGTACCGTAGTATACACAATGTGTACCGTAGTACACACAATATGTACCGTAGTATACACAATATGTACCGTAGTACACACCATATGTACCGTAGTACACACAATATGTACCGTAGTATACACACTATGTACCGTAGTATACACACTATGTACCGTAGTATACACACTATGTACCGTAGTATACACACTATGTACCGTAGTACACACAATATGTACCGTAGTACACACAATATGTACCGTAGTATACACACTATGTACCGTAGTATACACAATGTGTACCGAAGTATACACAATATGTACCGTAGTATACACACTATGTACCGTAGTACACACAATATGTACCGTAGTACACACAATATGTACCGTAGTATACACAATATGTACCGTAGTATACACACTATGTACCGTAGTATACACAATATGTACCGTAGTACACACAATAGGTACCGTAGTATACACAATATGTACCGTAGTACACACAATAAGTACCGTAGTATACACACTATGTACCGTAGTATACACACTATGTACCGTAGTACACACAATATGTACCGTAGTACACACAATATGTACCGTAGTATACACACTATGTACCGTAGTATACACAATGTGTACCGTAGTACACACAATATGTACCGTAGTATACACAATATGTACCGTAGTACACACCATATGTACCGTAGTACACACAATATGTACCGTAGTATACACACTATGTACCGTAGTATACACACTATGTACCGTAGTACACACAATATGTACCGTAGAATACACCATATGTACCGTAGTATGCACAATATGTACCGTAGTACACACCATATGTACCGTAGTATACACAATATGTACCGTAGTACACCAATGTAGACCATGACATTGCAAAGCTCATTTTTTGTACAAATGTCTTTACTGTCACAGTATTTACCGTCACAGTTGATACTGTGACGGTAAAGACAAAACTGTGACGGTAAAGACATTTATTTTTTATATAGTTGGTATATTTTAAATACTACTACAATATGAGCTAATTTAAAACACATGCTAATAGATCGAGAAAATGTCCTAAAAAGAAATAATTCCGACTAAATATAAAAAATACACTTTATAATCAATAAAATGGGCATAAATACTTCCACAACCCGTTCATATAATTAGTTCAGATATTTCCATCAGAACTATTTCGGGAACAGAGCTAATAAGTAACAGGTAGCTTTCTTTGAACTGCGTGTATTATAGGCATGGGTTTATAAATGTGCAGCCGAACGGGCAAACAGAAATTATTTAAAGGCTGACCCAATCTGCATGCTCAATACATAGATGTATACAGAACTAGAAAGGGATAGAAAGAACAACTCGACTACAGAACTGCCAGCTATTGAACATGAATGTCCAGTTACAACAAGTGCAACAGCATGTTGTAAAGTAAAATGCAACCGCGGAGGGAGGGGGGGGGGGGGCGTTAAATCTCGGGAGTACAACATTTCACGCAGAACCAAATCGCGACCTTAATGGTGGCGCGTATATGTTATAAGCTAGGATGGGGAGGCTTAACCTGGTATAATTCAGGTGAGTGAATGAACACTAGCCCACATGTCCGGACATAGGTGATAAATCTGCAGAAGTGAGTCATGCACCCCATGTGAGACAACCGTTAATTGTGGCCGCTTGTTATGTTATGTTATGTTATATTTCGGGTTTTACGCCTGCATCAGCACCATTTTGGGCTATATCGCCGGCGGGTAGTTTACCTAACAACACCTTTCCTGGGCAGGCTCCAGCGGTTAACCAGTACTTGGGTGCACCAACCTCCGTAAGAAACTGCCAACTTTTCATATAAATGAGACACGGTCTGAGCGGGGCTCGAACCCGTGACCATCAGTGATGATAGGTTACAAGTCAGCGACCTTAACCACTCGACCACGTAGGTGGATTGTGGCCGCTTGTAGGCAATGTCATATGGTATGACTTATGGTATGACTGTGTGTTATGGTATGACTGGGTGCTATGGTATGACTGTGTGTTATGGTATGACTGGGTGCTATGGTATGACTGTGTGTTATGGTATGACTGGGTGCTATGGTATGACTGTGTGTTATGGTATGACTGGGTGCTATGGTATGACTGTGTGTTATGGTATGACTGGGTGCTATGGTATGACTGGGTGCTATGGTATGACTGGGTGCTATGGTATGACTGGGTGCTATGGTATGACTGGGTGCTATGGTATGACTGGGTGCTATGGTATGACTGGGTGCTATGGTATGACTGGGTGCTATGGTATGACTGGGTGCACATACGCATGATGATACTCGAGTAACAACATGTGACAGGAAGACACGTCTATGTGGACCCGGGGCAGTGGAATGATATAAAACTTATTATGAAGCAGTGACCATTTATAAACACTGCCTATCCGATTAGTGCATTGTATTGGACACACTCGTGAATGCTTTTTGAAAGATTCCAGATCTTTACAGAAATATGTGTTAACATAGTAAATGAGCAATGCCATGTTAACTCATTTGAAAACATGTTTGCAAATATATACCTTTTTTACCTCCAATACTGGAGAGCAGAACAAGTTTTCATATATAAATTACATGGAAATCAATACAAACAGGATGTAAAATTGTATAGAAGATTACAAATAGAATTGTGGAAAGTCGGTGTAAGATCTCCATCGGTCAGACATGACAGTAGATCACCAGTCCCTCGTATATAAGCGATACACATCTTCCACCGAGTCACTCTACATGTAATCCAAGATGTCCAAGATGTGTACATTATAATGCACACGTGGATAAATAATATTCAGGAGAATTCGTATTGAGTTAGATAATTAAGTCACATGCACTTATCATCAAATTCAGTACCCTTGTCGAAACGAAATACAAAGAGGACATTTGAAAACATGATTGCAGCTGCTGGTGTATTCGTTTGTAGTGTGTTATTACAGACTTCAATTTAAGCATATTTTGATAGTTTTCTCTAGTTTCTGAATCATAACTCTGTATGAGATATTAAATTATGCACGTGTGTCACAAAATGACTCTTGTATTAATGAACACATTATTATAACCCTAAATCGGGGCCTCATTTTCCCATTTTATAGAAGGGGTTTTCCAATAAAGGTAAACACATCTTCAAAGATCCAGGTATAAGGGGAGGTATAGTGATCTAAGAGGATCCAATCTTCTTGGATGTTATAGGGGAACTATTTAAAGCGTTTCCTGGATAATATCGGACAGAGATAACATAATAAGGTTTATTTCTGTGTAACCGATTGTAATAAATCCATATACCAGGGCCTCTATAAACTAGTTTATTTTACATATCACCTGATAACGGTAGCACAGGGATTTAGTGAATTGTGAGATTAGCATGGGCTGAACAACTATTTAACACAGTAAGAGACCTGACATATTACCATTCACTTCAAACGAGACAACACGAACTGACCGTGAGTGGAGCAAACGTTGTGAGAATTTGGTCAGAGCGAAATGCGGATTTGATCACGTAAGTGCAATTTATAGATATTTCTTTTAAAACTCAATTTGGCTACTATTCTCACTGTATATTTATAGCCAAATTGTGCAAGGAATCTTGACTGTTTTCACCAGCCTACAGAAGGTGGTGTCTTTTGCGTTATAGCTATTCGAGTAAATTATTGCAATGGTTTAGTATATAGCTTACTTTCACTTGAGTGCGAAACAAGTTCAGTATATAGAACTTGGTATGCAGTTTGCATTCACTTGATTACGATGCATTCACTTGATTACGCAACAAGTTCATTATGTAGAACTGACCGGGGTTTCATTCATTGTAAATTAGTAACCAGGTGGTTATTTATACAACTATAGTTCGCCCGATGGCGAAACATGTTCCATTGGAATAAGGAGTCTAAAGGCATGTTACTATGTTGCATACTTTGAATGTAATTACTTTATATTATTACTTTATATTGTCATGGATGTATAAATGTGAATGTCACCGAGATATCGTCCGGCTGATGTATGAATGGTGCCAGTCCGATACGTTATACGGCATCCGTCCGTTATGAACTAATGTAACCATACACCGCGTACAGTGAATAATTAAGGTGTTATGTACACAGCTTACAGTGTACAATTGACGTATTATGTATATACTCATGTATGAGGGAACTTGATTGATA
>CM026389.1:53285558-53309989 GCA_014843695.1 Archivesica marissinica | reverse complement strand
AACGTGTATGTGCCGTGGCTATGCTTTCGTACTGGATTTGTTTTACCTATAATATTATAATTATACATCTTATATATATGACCAATTTCATATATGTTTCTCTTCCGGGAATACGGTATAAAACATGTACGCCTGTATAACACTGTACATAGGACGGATCTGTAGTCCAGTGGTAACACGCTGGACTGGTAATCCAGGGATCGCAGGTTCGATCCCCCGTCTGACCCTAATAAAATTAACAGTCTTTCAGAAGGGACGTTAAACCGAGGTCTCGTGTCGGTGCTTTACACCGTGCACGTAAAAGAACCAGAGTAGACTCTGGAATCTCTGTCGGTATCATTGCACTATCCTCCACAATCTAAAATTACTAATCTCTTCAGGAGGCGTTGCTCATATGGGCAACCGGTAGCGACGATAAATAAACGTGTTTAATTTGTGTTATTTGATTAACAAATTGTGCAATGTTCGAGTTTTTGCTGTCTTTGATTAAATAAATATTAATTAAACATTGCTACTACATAGTTTATTGTACAGCAATTAATAAACACAGTCTGATAAAGATCCCAAGAAAGAGAATTGCATAGTATCAGTCTTTACCGTCACGGCGGCGTCTTTACCGTCACGGCGGAGTCTTTACCGTCACGGCGGTGTCTTTACCGTCACGGCGGAGTCTTTACCGCCACAGTACATGTTTGGGATTTATACAACATTCGTACATTATGTTTATATATTTGTTTTGTTATGTTATTGTTATATTTCGGGTTTTACGCCTGCATCAGCACCATTTCGGGCTATATCGCCGGCGGGCAGTTTACCTAACAATACCTTTCCTGGGCAGGCTCCAGCGGTTAACCAGTACTTGGGTGCACCAACCTCCGTAAGAAACTGCCAACTTTCTCATATAAATGAGACACGGCCTGAGCGGGGCTCGAACCCGTGACCATCAGTGATGATAGGTTACAGTGGTATACAAGTCAGCGACCTTAACCACTCGACCACAGGGGCGGACTATATATTTGTTTTGTATTATCACATAATCAAGTAAGTTGCACTGTACACGTACTGTGCGTTTCCAGCTCAATCGTTCAACACACAAAAGCTTACGGAAATACATTTTCCTGGTAAACCGCACTTATTTACTTCAGACGGACACATTACGGGCATATACCCATTATTTATTTATAATACTGTTATTTTATTACAAAGTTACAGAAACATATTGACTACCCAGTTGTTAATACAAAATTAACAACTATTTTATTAATAATTAGGGACTATTTGAATTTTCAGTAAAGACGGGAATAGCCGGCACGTGTTTTCCCACGTGCAATTCCAAGAAGACGGCAGATGCCATTGTATGCAAATTGATAGAACACGATTATTGATGGAATGATCTGATAGTATAATGAAATAAAAACACGTAAAATTACAATAAATACTATACAATAATATATATATATATCACGTAATATGGCGTGTAGATGTTGCTATATAGGTCACGGTAAACTATTTTTAGATGTAGCTATATAGGTCACTGTAATATGGGTCATATATATCACCATATGATGGATTTAATATATAGCTATACAGGTCACGGTAAGATGTTTCTTAGGTGTAGTTATACAGCTCACGCTGGTACAGTGCTGTAGAATGGAGTACACACATACAAAGTGGCTATACACGCGTACGGTGCTGTAGGATGGAGTACACACGTACAAAGTGGCAATACACGCGTACGGTGCTGTAGAATGGAGTACACACGTACAAAGTGGCTATACACGCGTACGGTGCTGTAGAATGGAGTACACACGTACATCGTGGCTATACACGCGTACATTGCTGTAGGATGGAGTACACACACATAAAGTGGCTATACACGCGTACAGTGCTGTAGGATGGAGTACACACGTACAAAGTGGCTATACACGCTTACAAAGTGACTATACACACATACAGTGCTGTAGGATGGAGTACACACGTACAAAGTGGCTATACACACGTATAAAGTGACTATACACACATACAGTGCTGTAGGATGGAGTACACAGTGGCTATACACGCGTACAGTGCTGTAGGATGGAGTACACACGTACAAAGTGGCTATGCACACATATAGTGCTGTAGGATGGAGTACACACGTACAAAGTGGATATAAACGCGTACAGTGCTGTAGGATGGAGTACACACGTACAAAGTGACTATGCACACATATAGTGCTGTAGGATGGAGTGCACACGTACAAAGTGGCTATGCACACATATAGTGCTGTAGGATGGAGTACACACGTACAAAGTGACTATACACGCGTACAGTGCTGTAGGATGGAGTACACACGTACAAAGTGGCTATGCACACATATAGTGCTGTAGGATGGAGTACACACGTACACAGTGGCTATACACGCGTACAGTGCTGTAGGATGGAGTACACACGTACAAAGTGACTATACACGCGTACAGTGCTGTAGGATGGAGTACACACGTACACAGTGGCTATACACGCGTACAGTGCTGTAGGATGGAGTACACACGTACAAGTGGCTATACACGCGTACGGTGCTGTAGAATGGAGTACACACGTACATCGTGGCTATACACGCGTACATTGCTGTAGGATGGAGTACACACACATAAAGTGGCTATACACGCGTACAGTGCTGTAGGATGGAGTACACACGTACAAAGTGGCTATACACGCTTACAAAGTGACTATACACACATACAGTGCTGTAGGATGGAGTACACACGTACAAAGTGGCTATACACACGTATAAAGTGACTATACACACATACAGTGCTGTAGGATGGAGTACACAGTGGCTATACACGCGTACAGTGCTGTAGGATGGAGTACGCACGTACAAAGTGGATATGCACACATATAGTGCTGTAGGATGGAGTACACATGTACAAAGTGGCTATGCACACATATAGTGCTGTAGGATGGAGTGCACACGTACAAAGTGGCTATGCACACATATAGTGCTGTAGGATGGAGTACACACGTACAAAGTGGCTATACACGCGTACAGTGCTGTAGGATGGAGTACACACGTACAGAGTGGCTATGCACACATATAGTGATGTAGGATGGAGTACACACGTACAAAGTGGCTATACACGCGTACAGTGCTGTAGGATGGAGTACACACGTACAAAGTGGCTATACACGCGTACAGTGCTGTAGGATGGAGTACACATGTACAAAGTGGCTATACACGCGTACAGTGCTGTAGGATGGAGTACACACGTACAAAGTGACTATACACCCGTACAGTGCTGTAGGATGGAGTACACACGTACAAAGTGGCTATACACGCGTACAGTGCTGTAGGATGGAGTACACACGTACAAAGTGGCTATACACGCGTACGGTGCTGTAGGATGGAGTACACACGTACAAAGTGGCTATACACGCGTACAGTGCTGTAGGATGGAGTACACACGTACACAGTGGCTATACACACGTACGGTGCTGTAGGATGGAGTACGCACGTACACAATGGCTATACACGCGTACGGTGCTGTAGGATGGAGTACACACACATAAAGTGGCTATACACGCGTACAGTGCTGTAGGATGGAGTACACACGTACAAAGTGGCTATACACGCTTACAAAGTGACTATACACACATACAGTGCTGTAGGATGGAGTACACACGTACAAAGTGGCTATACACACGTATAAAGTGACAATACACACATACAGTGCTGTAGGATGGAGAACACAGTGGCTATACACGCGTACAGTGCTGTAGGATGGAGTACACACGTACAAAGTGGCTATGCACACATATAGTGCTGTAGGATGGAGTACACATGTACAAAGTGGCTATGCACACATATAGTGCTGTAGAATGGAGTACACACGTACAAAGTGGCTATGCACACATATAGTGCTGTAGGATGGAGTACACACGTACAAAGTGGATATAAACGCGTACAGTGCTGTAGGATGGAGTACACACGTACAAAGTGACTATGCACACATATAGTGCTGTAGGATGGAGTGCACACGTACAAAGTGGCTATTCACACATATAGTGCTGTAGGATGGAGTACACACGTACAGAGTGGCTATACACGCGTACAGTGCTGTAGGATGGAGTACACACGTACAAAGTGGCTATGCACACATATAGTGCTGTAGGATGTAGTACACACGTACAAAGTGGCTATGCACACATATAGTGCTGTAGGATGGAGTACACAGTGGCTATACACGCGTACAGTGCTGTAGGATGGAGTACACACTTACAAAGTGACTATACACGCGTACAGTGCTGTAGGATGGAGTACACACGTACACAGTGGCTATACACGCGTACAGTGCTGTAGGATGGAGTACACACGTACAAGTGGCTATACACGCGTACGGTGCTGTAGAATGGAGTACACACGTACATCGTGGCTATACACGCGTACATTGCTGTAGGATGGAGTACACACACATAAAGTGGCTATACACGCGTATAGTGCTGTAGGATGGAGTACACACGTACAAAGTGGCTATACACGTTTACAAAGTGACTATACACACATACAGTGCTGTAGGATGGAGTACACACGTACAAAGTGGCTATACACACGTATAAAGTGACTATACACACATACAGTGCTGTAGAATGGAGTACACAGTGGCTATACACGCGTACAGTGCTGTAGGATGGAGTACGCACGTACAAAGTGGCTATGCACACATATAGTGCTGTAGGATGGAGTACACATGTACAAAGTGGCTATGCACACATATAGTGCTGTAGGATGGAGAGCACACGTACAAAGTGGCTATGCACACATATAGTGCTGTAGGATGGAGTACACACGTACAAAGTGGCAATACACGCGTACAGTGCTGTAGGATGGAGTACACACGTACAGAGTGGCTATGCACACATATAGTGATGTAGGATGGAGTACACACGTACAAAGTGGCTATACACGCGTACAGTGCTGTAGGATGGAGTACACACGTACAACGTGGCTATACACGCGTACAGTGCTGTAGGATGGAGTACACACGTACAAAGTGGCTATACACGCGTACAGTGCTGTAGGATGGAGTACACACGTACAAAGTGACTATACACGCGTACAGTGCTGTAGGATGGAGTACACACGTACAAAGTGGCTATACACGCGTACAGTGCTGTAGGATGGAGTACACACGTACAAAGTGGCTATACACGCGTACGGTGCTGTATGATGGAGTACACACGTACAAAGTGGCTATACACGCGTACAGTGCTGTAGGATGGAGTACACACGTACACAGTGGCTATACACACGTACGGTGCTGTAGGATGGAGTACGCAGGTACACAATGGCTATACACGCGTACGGTGCTGTAGGATGGAGTACACACGTACAAAGTGGCTATACACACGTACAGTGCTGTAGGATGGAGTACACACGTACACACTGGCTATACACGCGTACAGTGCTGTAGGATGGAGTACGCACGTACAAAGTGGCTATACACGCGTACAGTGCTGTAGGATGGAGTATACACGTACACAGTGGCTATACACGCGTACAGTGCTGTAGGATGGAGTACACACGTACACAATGGCTATACACGCGTACGGTGCTGTAGGATGGAGTACACAGTGGCTATACACGCGTACAGTGCTGTAGGATGGAGTACACACGTACAAAGTGGCTATGCACACATATAGTGCTGTAGGATGGAGTACACATGTACAAAGTGGCTATGCACACATATAGTGCTGTAGGATGGAGTACACACGTACAAAGTGGCTATGCACACATATAGTGCTGTAGGATGGAGTACACACGTACAAAGTGTCTATACACGCGTACAGTGCTGTAGGATGGAGTACACACATAAAGTGGCTATACACGCGTATAGTGCTGTAGGATGGAGTACACACGTACAAAGTGGCTATACACGCTTACAAAGTGACTATACACACATACAGTGCTGTAGGATGGAGTACACACGTACAAAGTGGCTATACACACGTATAAAGTGACTATACACACATACAGTGCAGTAGGATGGAGTACACAGTGGCTATACACGCGTACAGTGCTGTAGGATGGAGTACGCACGTACAAAGTGGCTATGCACACATATAGTGCTGTAGGATGGAGTACACATGTACAAAGTGGCTATGCACATATATAGTGCTGTAGGATGGAGTACACACGTACAAAGTGGCTATACACACGTATAAAGTGACTATACACACATACAGTGCTGTAGGATGGAGTACACAGTGGCTATACACGCGTACAGTGCTGTAGGATGGAGTACGCACGTACAAAGTGGCTATGCACACATATAGTGCTGTAGGATGGAGTACACATGTACAAAGTGGCTATGCACATATATAGTGCTGTAGGATGGAGTGCACACGTACAAAGTGGCTATGCACACATATAGTGCTGTAGGATGGAGTACACACGTACAAAGTGGCTATACACGCGTACAGTGCTGTAGGATGGAGTACACACGTACAGAGTGGCTATGCACACATATAGTGATGTAGGATGGAGTACACACGTACAAAGTGGCTATACACGCGTACAGTGCTGTAGGATGGAGTACACACGTAATCAGTGGCTATACACGCGTACAGTGCTGTAGGATGGAGTACACATGTACAAAGTGGCTATACACGCGTACAGTGCTGTAGGATGGAGTACACACGTACAAAGTGACTATACACCCGTACAGTGCTGTAGGATGGAGTACACACGTACAAAGTGGCTATACACGCGTACAGTGCTGTAGGATGGAGTACACACGTACAAAGTGGCTATACACGCGTACGGTGCTGTAGGATGGAGTACACACGTACAAAGTGGCTATACACGCGTACAGTGCTGTAGGATGGAGTACACACGTACACAGTGGCTATACACACGTACGGTGCTGTAGGATGGAGTACGCACGTACACAATGGCTATACACGCGTACGGTGCTGTAGGATGGAGTACACACACATAAAGTGGCTATACACGCGTACAGTGCTGTAGGATGGAGTACACACGTACAAAGTGGCTATACACGCTTACAAAGTGACTATACACACATACAGTGCTGTAGGATGGAGTACACACGTACAAAGAGGCTATACACACGTACAAAGTGACTATACACACATACAGTGCTGTAGGATGGAGAACACAGTGGATATACACGCGTACAGTGCTGTAGGATGGAGTACACACGTACAAAGTGGCTATGCACACATATAGTGCTGTAGGATGGAGTACACATGTACAAAGTGGCTATGCACACATATAGTGCTGTAGAATGGAGTACACACGTACAAAGTGGCTATGCACACATATAGTGCTGTAGGATGGAGTACACACGTACAAAGTGCATATAAACGCGTACAGTGCTGTAGGATGGAGTACACACGTACAAAGTGACTATGCACACATATAGTGCTGTAGGATGGAGTGCACACGTACAAAGTGGCTGTTCACACATATAGTGCTGTAGGATGGAGTACACACGTACAGAGTGGCTATACACGAGTACAGTGCTGTAGGATGGAGTACACACGTACAGAGTGGCTATGCACACATATAGTGATGTAGGATGGAGTACACACGTACAAAGTGGCTATGCACACATATAGTGCTGTAGGATGGAGTACACACGTACAACGTGACTATACACGCGTACAGTGCTGTAGGATGGAGTACACACGTACAAAGTGGCTATGCACACATATAGTGCTGTAGGATGGAGTACACAGTGGCTATACACGCGTACAGTGCTGTAGGATGGAGTACACACTTACAAAGTGACTATACACGCGTACAGTGCTGTAGGATGGAGTACACACGTACACAGTGGCTATACACGCGTACAGTGCTGTAGGATGGAGTACACACGTACAAGTGGCTATACACGCGTACGGTGCTGTAGAATGGAGTACACATGTACATCGTGGCTATACACGCGTACATTGCTGTAGGATGGAGTACACACACATAAAGTGGCTATACACGCGTATAGTGCTGTAGGATGGAGTACACACGTATAAAGTGGCTATACACGTTTACAAAGTGACTATGCACACATACAGTGCTGTAGGATGGAGTACACACGTACAAAGTGGCTATACACACGTATAAAGTGACTATACACACATACAGTGCTGTAGAATGGAGTACACAGTGGCTATACACGCGTACAGTGCTGTAGGATGGAGTACGCACGTACAAAGTGGCTATGCACACATATAGTGCTGTAGGATGGAGTACACATGTACAAAGTGGCTATGCACACATATAGTGCTGTAGGATGGAGTGCACACGTACAAAGTGGCTATGCACACATATAGTGCTGTAGGATGGAGTACACACGTACAAAGTGGCAATACACGCGTACAGTGCTGTAGGATGGAGTACACACGTACAGAGTGGCTATGCACACATATAGTGATGTAGGATGGAGTACACACGTACAAAGTGGCTATACACGCGTACAGTGCTGTAGGATGGAGTACACACGTACAACGTGGCTATACACGCGTACAGTGCTGTAGGATGGAGTACACACGTACAAAGTGGCTATACACGCGTACAGTGCTGTAGGATGGAGTACACACGTACAAAGTGACTATACACGCGTACAGTGCTGTAGGATGGAGTACACACGTACAAAGTGGCTATACACGCGTACAGTGCTGTAGGATGGAGTACACACGTACAAAGTGGCTATACACGCGTACGGTGCTGTATGATGGAGTACACACGTACAAAGTGGCTATACACGCGTACAGTGCTGCAGGATGGAGTACACACGTACACAGTGGCTATACACACGTACGGTGCTGTAGGATGGAGTACGCACGTACACAATGGCTATACACGCGTACGGTGCTGTAGGATGGAGTACACACGTACAAAGTGGCTATACACACGTACAGTGCTGTAGGATGGAGTACACACGTACACACTGGCTATACACGCGTACAGTGCTGTAGGATGGAGTACGCACGTACAAAGTGGCTATACACGCGTACAGTGCTGTAGGATGGAGTATACACGTACACAGTGGCTATACACGCGTACAGTGCTTTAGGATGGAGTACACAAGTACACAATGGCTATACACGCGTACGGTGCTGTAGGATGGAGTACACAGTGGCTATACACGCGTACAGTGCTGTAGGATGGAGTACACACGTACAAAGTGGCTATGCACACATATAGTGCTGTAGGATGGAGTACACATGTACAAAGTGGCTATGCACACATATAGTGCTGTAGGATGGAGTACACACGTACAAAGTGGCTATGCACACATATAGTGCTGTAGGATGGAGTACACACGTACAAAGTGTCTATACACGCGTACAGTGCTGTAGGATGGAGTACACACATAAAGTGGCTATACACGCGTATAGTGCTGTAGGATGGAGTACACACGTACAAAGTGGCTATACACGCTTACAAAGTTACTATACACACATACAGTGCTGTAGGATGGAGTACACACGTACAAAGTGGCTATACACACGTATAAAGTGACTATACACACATACAGTGCAGTAGGATGGAGTACACAGTGGCTATACACGCGTACAGTGCTGTAGGATGGAGTACGCACGTACAAAGTGGCTATGCACACATATAGTGCTGTAGGATGGAGTACACATGTACAAAGTGGCTATGCACATATATAGTGCTGTAGGATGGAGTACACACGTACAAAGTGGCTATACACGCGTACAGTGCTGTAGGATGGAGTACACACGTACAGAGTGGCTATGCACACATATAGTGATGTAGGATGGAGTACACACGTACAAAGTGGCTATACACGCGTACAGTGCTGTAGGATGGAGTACACACGTACAAAGTGGCTATGCACGCGTACAGTGCTGTAGGATGGAGTACACACGTACAAAGTGGCTATACACGCGTACAGTGCTGTAGGATGGAGTACACACGTACAAAGTGACTATACACGCGTACAGTGCTGTAGGATGGAGTACACACGTACAAAGTGGCTATACACGCGTACAGTGCTGTAGGATGGAGTACACACGTACAAAGTGGCTATACACGCGTACAGTGCTGTAGGATGGAGTACACACGTACAAAGTGGCTATACACGCGTACAGTGCTGTAGGATGGAGTACACACGTACAAAGTGGCTATACACACGTACGGTGCTGTAGGATGGAGTACGCACGTACACAATGGCTATACACGCGTACGGTGCTGTAGGATGGAGTACACACGTACAAAGTGGCTATACACACGTACAGTGCTGTAGGATGGAGTACACACGTACACACTGGCTATACACGCGTACAGTGCTGTAGGATGGAGTACGCACGTACAAAGTGGCTATACACGCGTACAGTGCTGTAGGATGGAGTATACACGTACACAGTGGCTATACACGCGTACAGTGCTGTAGGATGGAGTACACACGTACACAATGGCTATACACGCGTACGGTGCTGTAGGATGGAGTACACAGTGGCTATACACGCGTACAGTGCTGTAGGATGGAGTACACACGTACAAAGTGGCTATGCACACATATAGTGCTGTAGGATGGAGTACACATGTACAAAGTGGCTATGCACACATATAGTGCTGTAGGATGGAGTACACACGTACAAAGTGGCTATACACGCGTACAGTGCTGTAGGATGGAGTACACACGTACAAAGTGGCTATACACGCTTACAAAGTGACTATACACACATACAGTGCTGTAGGATGGAGTACACACGTACAAAGTGGCTATACACACGTATAAAGTGACTATACACACATACAGTGCAGTAGGATGGAGTACACAGTGGCTATACACGCGTACAGTGCTGTAGGATGGAGTACGCACGTACAAAGTGGCTATGCACACATATAGTGCTGTAGGATGGAGTACACATGTACAAAGTGGCTATGCACATATATAGTGCTGTAGGATGGAGTGCACACGTACAAAGTGGCTATGCACACATATAGTGCTGTAGGATGGAGTACACACGTACAAAGTGGCTATACACGCGTACAGTGCTGTAGGATGGAGTACACACGTACAACGTGGCTATACACGCGTACAGTGCTGTAGGATGGAGTACACACGTACAAAGTGGCTATACACGCGTACAGTGCTGTAGGATGGAGTACACACGTACAAAGTGGCTATACACGCGTACAGTGCTGTAGGATGGAGTACACACGTACAAAGTGGCTATACACGCGTACAGTGCTGTAGGATGGAGTACACACGTACAAAGTGGCTATACACGCGTACAGTGCTGTAGGATGGAGTACACACGTACACAGTGGCTATACACGCGTACGGTGCTGTAGGATGGAGTACACACGTACAAAGTGGCTATACACGCGTACAGTGCTGTAGGATGGAGTACACACGTACACAGTGGCTATACACACGTACGGTGCTGTAGGATGGAGTACGCACGTACACAATGGCTATACACGCGTACGGTGCTGTAGGATGGAGTACACACGTACAAAGTGGCTATACACACGTACAGTGCTGAATGATGGAGTACACACGTACACACTGGCTATACACGCGTACAGTGCTGTATGATGGAGTACGCACGTACAAAGTGGCTATACACGCGTACAGTGCTGTAGGATGGAGTACACACGTACACAATGGCTATACACGCGTACGGTGCTGTAGGATGGAGTACACAGTGGCTATACACGCGTACAGTGCTGTAGGATGGAGTACACACGTACAAAGTGGCTATGCACACATATAGTGCTGTGGGATGGAGTACACATGTACAAAGTGGCTATGCACACATATAGTGCTGTAGGATGGAGTACACACGTACAAAGTGGCTATGCACACATATAGTGCTGTAGGATGGAGTACACACGTACAAAGTGGATATACACACGTACAGTGCTGTAGGATGGAGTACACACGTACAAAGTGGCTATGCACACATATAGTGCTGTAGGATGGAGTGCACACGTACAAAGTGGCTATGCACACATATAGTGCTGTAGGATGGAGTACAAACGTACAAAGTGTCGATACACGCGTACAGTGCTGTAGGATGGAGTACACACGTACACAGTGGCTATGCACACACATATAGTGCTGTAGGATGGAGTACACACGTACAAAGTGGCTATGCACACACACATAGTGCTGTAGGATGGAGTACACACGTACAAAGTGGCTATACACGCGTACAGTGCTGTAGGATGAAGTACACACGTACAAAGTGGCTATACACGCGTACAGTCATGTAGGATGGAGTACACACGTACACAGTGGCTATACACGCGTACGGTGCTGTAGGATGGAGTACACACGTACAAAGTGGCTATATACGCGTACGGTGCTGTAGGATGTAGTACACACGTACAAAGTGGCTATACACGCGTACAGTGCTGTAGGATGGAGTACACACGTACACAGTGGCTATACACACGTACGGTGCTGTAGGATGGAGTACGCACGTACACAATGGCTATACACGCGTACGGTGCTGTAGGATGGAGTACACACGTACACAGTGGCTATACACACGTACAGTGCTGTAGGATGGAGTATACACGTACACACTGGCTATACACGCGTACAGTGCTGTAGGATGGAGTACGCACGTACAAAGTGGCTATACACGCGTACAGTGCTGTAGGATGGAGTATACACGTACACAGTGGCTATACACGCGTACAGTGCTGTAGGATGGAGTACACACGTACACAATGGCTATACACGCGTACGGTGCTGTAGGATGGAGTACGCACGTACACAGTGGCTATACACGCGTACGGTGCTGTAGGATGGAGTACACACGTACAAAGTGGCTATACACACGTACGGTGCTGTAGGATGGAGTACGCACGTAAACAATGGCTATGCACGCGTACAGTGCTGTAGGATGGAGTACACACGTACAGTGCTGTAGGATGGAGTACACACGTACAGTGCTGTAGGATGGAGTACACACGTACAGTGCTGTAGGATGGAGTACACACGTACAGTGTTGTAGGATGGAGTACACACGTACACAATGGCTATACACACGTACAGTGCTGTAGGATGGAGTACACACGTACAGTGCTGTAGGATGGAGCACCCACGTACAGTGCTGTAGGATGGAGTGAAATTTAGCGAGGTTTCTACTGTACAGCTGTAGGATGGAGTGACATTTAGCGAGGTTTCTACTAGCGGTGACATTTAGCGAGATTTCTACATGCGGTGACATTTAGCGAGGTTTCTACATGTGGTGACATTTAGCGAGGTTTCTACATGCGGTGACATTTAGCGAGGTTTCTACATGCGGTAACATTTAGCGAGGTTTCTACATGCGGTAACATTTAGCGAGGTTTCTACATGCGGTGACATTTAGCGAGGTTTCTACATGCGGTGACATATAGCGAGGTTTCTACATGCGGTGACATTTAGCGAGGTTTATACTAGCGGTGACATTTAGCGAGGTTTCCACTAGCGGTGACATTTAGCGAGGTTTCTACTAACGGTGACATTTAGCGAGGTTTCCACTAGCGCTGACATTTAGCGAGGTTTCTACTAGCGGTGACATTTAGCGTCATTTCCACTAGCGATGACATTTAGCGAGGTTTCTGCAGACGGTGACATTTAGCGATGTATCTATTGGCGGTAACATTAGTGAAGTGTCCAATAGCTGTGGTATTTCGCGATGTTTCCACTAGCGGTGACATTTAGCGAGGTTTCTACATGCGGTGACATTTAGCGAGGTTTATACTAGCGGTGACATTTAGCGAAGTTTCTACTAGCGGTGACATTTAGCGAGTTTTCTACATGCGGTGACATTTAGCGAGGTTTCTACTAACGGTGACATTTAGCGAGGTTTCCACTAGCGCTGACATTTAGCGAGGTTTCTACTAGCGTTGACATTTAGCGAGATTTGCACTAGCGCTGACATTTAGCGAGGTTTCTACTAGCGGTGACATTTAGCGAGATTTACACTAGCGGTGACATTTAGCGAGATTTACACGAGCGGTGATATTTAGCGAGGTTTCCACTAGCGCTGACATTTAGCGAGGTTTCTACTAGCGGTGACATTTAGCGAGATTTCCACTAGCGATGACATTTAACGAAGTATCTGCTGGCGGTGACATTTAGCGAGATTTACACTAACGGTGATATTTAGCGAGGTTTCTACTAGCGCTGACATTTAGCGAGGTTTCTACTAGCGGTGACATTTAGCGAGATTTCCACTAGCGATGACATTTAGCGAGGTTTCTGCAGACGGTGACATTTAGCGATGTATCTATTGGCGGTAACATTAGTGAAGTGTCCAATAGCTGTGGTATTTCGCAATGTTTCCATTAGCGGTGACATTTAGCGAGGTTTCTACATGCGGTGACATTTAGCGAGGTTTCCACTAGAGATGACATTTAGCGAGGTTTCTGCAGGCGGTGACATTTAGCGATGTATCTATTGGCGGTAACATTAGTGAAGTGTCCAATAGCTGGGGTATTTCGCGATGTTTCCACTAGCGGTGACATTTAGCGAGGTTTCCACTAGCGGTGACATTTAGCGAGATTTGCACTAGCGGTGACATTTAGCGAGATTTACACGAGCGGTGATATTTAGCGAGGTTTCCACTAGCGCTGACATTTAGCGAGGTTTCTACTAGCGGTGACATTTAGCGAGATTTCCACTAGCGATGACATTTAACGAAGTATCTGCTGGCGATGACATTTAGCGAGATTTCTACTAGCACTGACATTTAGCGAGGTTTCTACTAGCGGTGACATTTAGCGAGATTTCCACTAGCGATGACATTTAGCGAGGTTTCTGCAGACGGTGACATTTAGCGATGTATCTATTGGCGGTAACATTAGTGAAGTGTCCAAGAGCTGTGGTATTTCGCGATGTTTCCACTAGCGGTGACATTTAGCGAGGTTTCTACTAGCGGTGACATTTAGCGAGGTTTCTACATGCGGTGACATTTAGCGAGGTTTCTACATGTGGTGACATTTAGCGAGGTTTCTACATGCGGTGACATTTAGCGAGGTTTCTACATGCGGTGACATTTAGTGAGGTTTCAACATGCGGTGACATTTAGCTAGGTTTCTACTAGCGGTGATATTTAGCGAGTGTTCTACATGCGGTAACATTTAGCGAGGTTTCTACTAACGGTGACATTTAGCGAGGTTTCCACTAGCGCTGACATTTAGCGAGGTTTCTACTAGCGGTGACATTTAGTGAGATTTACACTAGCGGTGATATTTAGCGAGGTTTCCACTAGCGCTGACATTTAGCGAGGTTTCTACCAACGGTGGTATTTAGCGAGGTTTCCACTAGCGCTGACATTTAGCGAGGTTTCTACTAGCGGTGACATTTAGCAAGTTTTCTACATACGGTGATATTTAGCGAGTTTTCTACATGCGGTAACATTTAGCGAGGTTTCTTCTAACGGTGACATTTAGCGAGGTTTCCACTAGCGCTGACATTTAGCGAGGTTTCTACTAGCGGTGACATTTAGCGAGATTTACACTAGCGGTGATATTTAGCGAGGTTTCCACTAGCGCTGACATTTAGCGAGGTTATCTACTAACGGTGGTATTTAGCGAGGTTTCCACTAGCGCTGACATTTAGCGAGGTTTCTACTAGCGGTGACATTTAGCGAGATTTCCACTAGCTATGACATTTAGCGAGGTTTATGTAGGCGGTGACATGTAGCGATGTATCTATTGGCGGTAACATTAGTGAAGTGTCCAATAGCTGTGGTATTTCGCGATGTTTCCACTAGCGGTGACATTTAGCGAGGTTTCCACTAGCGGTGATATTTAGCGAGGTTTCTACATGAGGTGACATTTAGCGAGGATACTACTAGCGGTGACATTTAGCGAGGTTTCTACATGCGGTGACATTTAGCGAGGTTTCTACATGTGGTGACATTTAGCGAGGTTTGTACATGCGGTGACATTTAGCGAGGTTTCTACTAGCGGTGACATTTAGCGAGGTTTCTACATGCGGTAACATTTAGCGAGGTTTCTACATGCGGTAACATTTAGCGAGGTTTCTACATGCTGTGACATTTAGCGAGGTTTCTACTAGCGGTGACATTTAGCGAGGTTTCTACATGCGGTAACATTTAGCGAGGTTTCTACATGCGGTGACATTTAGCGAGTTTTCTACATGCGGTGATATTTAGCGAGTTTTCTACATGCGGTGACATTTAGCCAGGTTTCTAATAGCAGTGAACGGAGGTATGCACTATACAGAGTGCTCTCTAGATCATATTCAATTTGCATTCTCCAGAATGAAATCGGATCAGTATTATGCTATGAATTGTGTAAGTAACTTCATTCAATAACATATTTTATTGTATCCCACACAACGGGATTTAATTTAAGCACAGCGGGGAACCAGCTACAGATATCTTTAATTATTTATTCACTTCGTTATTATTATGGATTCGAATACAATGAAAAACCACGCTCTTGTAATAAATATATTGATACGGAAATATATATTTTTTTAAACGTATTATATGGCGTACAATATAAGATGGCAATTATTATAAATATATTTTGGGATATGCAAATATGTGAACTAGGCCGCTATTAATGACATCAATAAAACTGTATATTGCAATTTTGATATGTCATTCTAACACATTCATTTATTTGCTCTATACCTTATACTTCGGAAACTAATTAAGTGTATGTTAAATTTGAAGCTATCCACATATAAGACAAGTAGATAGTGTCAGTGAGTACGACCAAGTCGCGGTGCTAGTGTGAGTGAATACGACCAAGTCGTGGTGACAGTGTCAGTGAGTACGACCAAGTCGCGGTGATAGTGTCAGTGAGTACGACCAAGTCGCGGTGATAGTGTGAGTGTGGACGACCAAGTCGCGGTGATAGTGTGAGTGAATACGACCAAGTCGTGGTGACAGTGTCAGTGAGTACGACCAAGTCGCGGTGATAGTGTCAGTGAGTACGACCAAGTCGCGGTGATAGTGTCAGTGAGTACGACCAAGTAGCGGTGATAGTGTGAGTGTGGACGACCAAGTCGCGGTGATAGTGTCAGTGAGTACGACCAAGTAGCGGTGATAGTGTGAGTGAGGACGACCAAGTAGCGCTGACAGTGTGAGTGAGGACGACCAAGTAGCGGTGATAGTGTCAGTGAGGACGACCAAGTAGCGGTGATAGTGTCAGTGAGGACGACCAAGTAGCGGTAATAGTGTGAGTGAGGACGACCAAGTAGCGGTGATAGTGTGAGTGAGGACGACCAAGTAGCGGTGATAGTGTGAGTGAGGACGACCAAGTAGCGGTGATAGTGTCAGTGAGGACGACCAAGTAGCGGTAATAGTGTGAGTGAGGACGACCAAGTAGCGGTGATAGTGTGAGTGAGGACGACCAAGTAGCGGTGATAGTGTCCGTGAGGACGACCAAGTAGCGGTGATAGTGTGAGTGAGGACGACCAAGTAACGGTGATAGTGTCAGTGTGGACGACCAAGTAGCGGTGATAGTGTCAGTGAGGACGACCAAGTAGCGGTGATAGTGTCAGTGAGGTCGACCAGGTAGCGGTGATAGTGTCCGTGAGGACGACCAAGTAGCGGTGACAGTGTCAGTGAGGACGACCAAGTAGCGGTGATAGTGTGAGTGAGGACGACCAAGTAGCGGTGATAGTGTCCGTGAGGACGACCAAGTAGCGGTGATAGTGTGAGTGAGGACGACCAAGTAACGGTGATAGTGTCAGTGTGGACGACCAAGTAGCGGTGCTAGTGTCAGTGAGGACGACCAAGTAGCGGTGATAGTGTCAGTGAGGTCGACCAAGTAGCGGTGATAGTGTCAGTGTGGACGACCAAGTAGCGGTGATAGTGTCAGTGAGGACGACCAAGTAGCGGTGATAGTGTCAGTGAGGACGACCAAGTAGCGGTGATAGTGTCAGTGTGGACGACCAAGTAGCGGTGATAGTGTGAGTGAGGACGACCAAGTAGCGGTGATAGTGTCAGTGAGGACGACCAAGTAGCGATGATAGTGTGAGTGAGGACGACCAAGTAGCGGTGATAGTGTCAGTGAGGACGACCAAGTAACGGTGATAGTGTGAGTGAAGACGACCAAGTAACGATGATAGTGTGAGTGAGGACGACCAAGTAGCGGTGATAGTGTCAGTGAAGACGACCAAGTAACGGTGATAGTGTGAGTGAGGACGACAAGGTAGCGGTGACAGTGTCAGTGAGGACGACCAAGTAGCGGTGATAGTGTGAGTGAGGACGACCAAGTAACGGTGATAGTGTCAGTGTGGACGACCAAGTAACGGTGACAGTGTGAGTGAGGACGACCAAGTAACGGTGATAGTGTCAGTGAGGACGACCAAGTAGCGGTAATAGTGTGAGTGAGGACGACCAAGTAGCGGTGATAGTGTGAGTGAGGACGACCAAGTAGCGGTGATAGTGTGAGTGAAGACGACCAAGTAGCGGTGACAGTGTCCGTGAGGACGACCAAGTAGCGCTGACAGTGTCCGTGAGGACGACCAAGTAGCGGTGACAGTGTCCGTGAGGACGACCAAGTAGCGGTGACAGTGTCAGTGAGGACGACCAAGTAGCGGTGACAGTGTCCGTGAGGACGACCAAGTAGCGGTGATAGTGTGAGTGAGGACGACCAAGTAGCGCTGACAGTGTGAGTGAGGACGACCAAGTAGCGGTGATAGTGTGAGTGAGGACGACCAAGTAGCGGTGATAGTGTCCGTGAGGACGTCCAAGTAGCAGTGATAGTGTCCGTGAGGACGACCAAGTAGCGGTGATAGTGTGAGTGAGGACGACCAAGTAGCGGTGATAGTGTCCGTGAGGACGACCAAGTAGCGGCGATAGTGTGAGTGAGGACGACCAAGTAGCGCTGACAGTGTGAGTGAGGACGACCAAGTAGCGGTGATAGTGTCAGTGAGGACGACCAAGTAGCGGTGATAGTGTCAGTGAGGACGACCAAGTAGCGGTGATAGTGTCAGTGAGGACGACCAAGTAGCGGTGATAGTGTGAGTGAGGACGACCAAGTAGCGGTGATAGTGTCAGTGAGGACGACCAAGTAGCGGTGATAGTGTCAGTGAGGACGACCAAGTAACGGTAATAGTGTAAGTGAGGACGACCAAGTAGCGGTGATAGTGTGAGTGAGGACGACCAAGTAGCGGTGATAGTGTCAGTGAGGACGACCAAGTAGCGGTGATAGTGTCCGTGAGGACGACCAAGTAGCGGTGACAGTGTCAGTGAGGACGACCAAGTAGCGGTGATAGTGTGAGTGAGGACGACCAAGTAGCGGTGATAGTGTCCGTGAGGACGACCAAGTAGCGGTGATAGTGTGAGTGAGGACGACCAAGTAACGGTGATAGTGTCAGTGTGGACGACCAAGTAGCGGTGATAGTGTCAGTGAGGACGACCAAGTAGCGGTGATAGTGTCAGTGAGGTCGACCAAGTAGCGGTGATAGTGTCAGTGTGGACGACCAAGTAGCGGTGATAGTGTCAGTGAGGACGACCAAGTAGCGGTGATAGTGTCAGTGAGGACGACCAAGTAGCGGTGATAGTGTCAGTGGGACGACCAAGTAGCGGTGATAGTGTGAGTGAGGACGACCAAGTAGCGGTGATAGTGTCAGTGAGGACGACCAAGTAGCGATGATAGTGTGAGTGAGGACGACCAAGTAGCGGTGATAGTGTCAGTGAGGACGACCAAGTAACGGTGATAGTGTGAGTGAAGACGACCAAGTAGCGATGATAGTGTGAGTGAGGACGACCAAGTAGCGGTGATAGTGTCAGTGAAGACGACCAAGTAACGGTGATAGTGTGAGTGAGGACGACAAAGTAGCGGTGACAGTGTCAGTGAGGACGACCAAGTAGCGGTGATAGTGTGAGTGAGGACGACCAAGTAACGGTGATAGTGTCAGTGTGGACGACCAAGTAACGGTGACAGTGTGAGTGAGGACGACCAAGTAACGGTGATAGTGTCAGTGAGGACGACCAAGTAGCGGTAATAGTGTGAGTGAGGACGACCAAGTAGCGGTGATAGTGTGAGTGAGGACGACCAAGTAGCGGTGATAGTGTGAGTGAAGACGACCAAGTAGCGGTGACAGTGTCCGTGAGGACGACCAAGTAGCGCTGACAGTGTCCGTGAGGACGACCAAGTAGCGGTGACAGTGTCCGTGAGGACGACCAAGTAGCGGTGACAGTGTCAGTGAGGACGACCAAGTAGCGGTGACAGTGTCCGTGAGGACGACCAAGTAGCGGTGATAGTGTGAGTGAGGACGACCAAGTAGCGCTGACAGTGTGAGTGAGGACGACCAAGTAGCGGTGATAGTGTGAGTGAGGACAACCAAGTAGCGGTGATAGTGTCCGTGAGGACGACCAAGTAGCGGTGATAGTGTGAGTGAGGACGACCAAGTAGCGGTGATAGTGTCCGTGAGGACGACCAAGTAGCGGTGATAGTGTGAGTGAGGACGACCAAGTAACGGTGATAGTGTCAGTGTGGACGACCAAGTAGCGGTGATAGTGTCAGTGAGGACGACCAAGTAGCGGTGATAGTTTCAGTGAGGACGACCAAATAGCGGTGATAGTGTCAGTGTGGACGACCAAGTAGCGGTGATAGTGTGAGTGAGGACGACCAAATAGCGGTGATAGTGTCAGTGAGGACGACCAAGTAGCGGTGATAGTGTCAGTGAGGACGACCAAGTAGCGATGATAGTGTGAGTGAGGACGACCAAGTAGCGGTGATAGTGTCAGTGAGGACGACCAAGTAGCGGTGATAGTGTGAGTGAGGACGACCAAGTAACGGTGATAGTGTCAGTGTGGACGACCAAGTAACGGTGACAGTGTGAGTGAGGACGACCAAGTAACGGTGATAGTGTCAGTGTGGACGACCAAGTAACGGTGATAGTGTGGACGACCAAGTAGCGGTGATAGTGTGAGTGAGGACGACCAAGTAGTGGTGTGAGTGAGGACGACCAAGTAGTGGTGATAGTGTGGACGACCAAGTAGCGCTGATAGTGTGAGTGAGGACGACCAAGTAACGGTGATAGTGTCAGTGAGGACGACCAAGTAACGGTGATAGTGTCAGTGAGGACGACCAAGTAGCGGTGATAGTGTGAGTGAGGACGACCAAGTAGCGGTGACAGTGTCCGTGAGGACGACCAAGTAGCGCTGACAGTGTCCGTGAGGACGACCAAGTAGCGGTGACAGTGTCCGTGAGGACGACCAAGTAGCGGTGACAGTGTCAGTGAGGACGACCAAGTAGCGGTGACAGTGTCCGTGAGGACGACCAAGTAGCGGTGATAGTGTGAGTGAGGACGACCAAGTAGCGCTGACAGTGTGAGTGAGGACGACCAAGTAGCGGTGATAGTGTGAGTGAGGACGACCAAGTAGCGGTGATAGTGTCCGTGAGGACGTCCAAGTAGCTGTGATAGTGTCCGTGAGGATGAGCAAGTAGCGGTGATAGTGTGAGTGAGGACGACCAAGTAGCGGTGATAGTGTCCGTGAGGACGACCAAGTAGCGGTGATAGTGTGAGTGAGGACGACCAAGTAACGGTGATAGTGTCAGTGTGGACGACCAAGTAGCGGTGATAGTGTCAGTGAGGACGACCAAGTAGCGGTGATAGTGTCAGTGAGGACGACCAAATAGCGGTGATAGTGTCAGTGTGGACGACCAAATAGCGGTGATAGTGTCAGTGAGGACGACCAAGTAGCGGTGATAGTGTGAGTGAGGACGACCAAGTAGCGATGATAGTGTGAGTGAGGACGACCAAGTAGCGGTGATAGTGTCAGTGAGGACGACCAAGTAGCGGTAATAGTGTGAGTTAGGACGACCAAGTAACGGTGATAGTGTCAGTGTGGACGACCAAGTAACGGTGACAGTGTGAGTGAGGACGACCAAGTAACGGTGATAGTGTCAGTGTGGACGACCAAGTAACGGTGATAGTGTGGACGACCAAGTAGCGGTGATAGTGTGAGTGAGGACGACCAAGTAGTGGTGTGAGTGAGGACGACGAAGTAGTGGTGATAGTGTGGACGACCAAGTAGCGCTGATAGTGTGAGTGAGGACGACCAAGTAACGGTGATAGTGTCAGTGAGGACGACCAAGTAACGGTGATAGTGTCAGTGAGGACGACCAAGTAGCGATGATAGTGTCAGTGTGGACGACCAAGTAACGGTGATAGTGTGAGTGAGGACGACCATTTCCCGTGTGCATAAGCGTGTATAATGTACCTATGTTGCAGCTGATGTATTATTATACGGAGTCGTTATGCGACATATGGTATATAACCATAGACCCATTACATAAGAACCCTAACAAACTCAATTACTATAACTTGTTAGCGTGATAATATTACAGTTGCTTATTAGAGAACATTGTTTTCTTTGTATTCGTTTATATTGTCTGCGTGAGTTTGTATTTAATTTAATCACCGACAGCTTGGCGACACCCAGCTCGTATTGATGTAAGCCTATACACGCAGTATTCCATGCACAGCCATACACCCGATATAACCACCGACCTTCCACAAGCCGGATGGATCGTTTCATCGTATGAAATAATTCGAAACCCCCAGTGTGATTCGAACCTACAACGTATGAAGCGATTTGTAGCCAACGACATTAACCACTCGGCCATTGAGGCCATTATAGAGCCATGAGACATTGGTCAGCATACCCAGTTTTACTCCATTTCAATTGGCTGATGCTTCGAGGAAGGCACCGGGTGCTCTCCGAGATTGTCTCGCACGGACGTAGAACCAGATGAAAAATAATCGACACCAGTAGGATTCGAACCTACACCGGTAACGGACAAGTGATTTGAACTCAATGATGACCTTAATAACTCGGCCTTGGAGGCTATCGATATTGCATCATCAACGTAACTCTTGAACAAACATATACATAAAATTATATATTATAGTCCAACTGACCTGCGATAACCGTACACAACGAATAACCCAAACACAGTTACTGTCCAAGCAACCAACATAAACAAGTATCCACGTTGCCTCTTCTCTCTCCCTCGTGGCGATGGATTCCACCAGGAATGAGGTCTCGAGAGTGATTTATATAAGTTGAAATAACTTGTTTCGCAATCGAGCTAAAATAAATTTGTATAAACAAGTATCGTAGTATACACACCGTGGTCACAGTAAGTTTCCAAAGTCCGACTTGTGAAATAAATCTACAACTTGTACAACAGTTCACGAACGTACACCGTAAGTTTCCAAAGTCCGACTTGTGAAATAAATCAGTAACTTGCACCACAGTTCACGAACGTACAAAGTAAGTTTCCAAAGTCCGACTTGTGAAATAAATCTGTAACTTGTACAACAGTTCACGAACGTAAACCGTAAGTTTCTAAAGTCCGACTTGTGAAATAAATCTGTAACTTGTACAACAGTTCACGAACGTAAACCGTAAGTTTCTAAAGTCCGACTTGCGAAATAAATCTGCAACTTGTACAACAGTTCACGAACGTACACCGTAAGTTTCCAAAGTCCGACTTGTGAAATAAATCTGCAACTTGTACAACAGTTCACGAAAGTACACCGTAAGTTCAGATCCAATCCTTACGCGGATGTTGCATATATCATACGGCATGGTTATGAGGAAAAACACTTTATCGGATTACACATCAATATCAATAGCCCTAATTTCACCTTTTGCAACATGTGTTTTATTGTCTATTACAGCCAGCAGTATAGGCCACGACAGTATAGTTCATTCGTCTGGAAAGATGGAGCGAAAATGGAGCGTAAACACTTCGTTCCCTTTACAGGAGGTCATTAATTAAATAAACAAACAGCATATTGCACTTAAATTTTACATTTAATATCCCAAAGGTCCACATTTATTATATATAAAGTTCATGCATGGAATGAGGTAAGTAATGGAGAGAATTTGCTACATGTCTTATGTAGGTGATGTCGAACTGTGTCAACAAAGAAGGGGGGCATCTGTACCCAACACACTACATACATTCTATGGCATTATAGTGTGGGTGCTATTAGGTCATGCCTCATTAGGAATACACTCAATCACGCATGCAGAACACCATTATTGTGTACTAGCTGTCGTACTGTGTACTAGTGGCCGTGGTGTGTACTAGCGGCCGTGGTGTGTACTAGTGGCCGTGCTGTGTACTAGCGGCCGTGCTGTGTACTAGCGGCCGTGGTGTGTACTAGCGGCGGTGATGTGTACTAGCGGTCGTGCTGTGTACTAGCTGCCGTGCTGTGTACTAGCGGCCGTGCTGTGTACTAGCTGCCGTGCTGTGTACTAGCGGCGGTGATGTGTACTAGCTGCCGTGATGTGTACTAGCGGCCGTGCTGTGTACTAGCTGACGTGCTGTGTACTAGCGGCCGTGGTGTGTACTAGCGGCGGTCGTGTTGTGTACTAGCGGCCGTGCTGTGTACTAGCTGACGTGCTGTGTACTAGCGGCCGTGGTGTGTACTAGCGGC
>CM026389.1:53254885-53284558 GCA_014843695.1 Archivesica marissinica | reverse complement strand
ATCATACAGTACCTACGATACAACAATGTACTACATCATACAGTGTCCACGATACAACAATGTACTACATCATACAGTGTCCACGATACAACAATGTACTACATCATACAGTGTCCACGATACAACAATGTACTACATCATACAGTACCTACGATACAACAATGTACTACATCATACAGTGTCCACGATACAACAATGTACTACATCATACAGTGTCCACGATACAACAATGTACTACATCATACAGTGTCCACGATACAACAATGTACTACATCATACAGTACCCACGATACAACAATGTACTACATCATACAGTGTCCACGATACAACAATGTACTACATCATACAGTGTCCACGATACAACAATGTACTACATCATACAGTGTCCACGATACAACAATGTACTACCTCATACAGTGTCCACGATACAACAATGTACTACATCATACAGTGTCCACGATACAACAATGTACTACATCATACAGTGTCCACGATACAACAATGTACTACATCATACAGTGTCCACGATACAACAATGTACTACATCATACAGTACCCACGATACAACAATGTACTACATCATACAGTGTCCACGATACAACAATGTACTACATCATACAGTGTCCACGATACAACAATGTACTACATCATACAGTGTCCACGATACAACAATGTACTACCTCATACAGTGTCCACGATACAACATCATACAGTGTCCACGATACAACAATGTACTACATCATACAGTGTCCACGATACAACAATGTACTACATCATACAGTACCTACGATACAACAATGTACTACATCATACAGTGTCCACGATACAACAATGTACTACATCATACAGTACCTACGATACAACAATGTACTACATCATACAGTACCTACGATACAACAATGTACTACATCATACAGTGTCCACGATACAACAATGTACTACATCATACAGTGTCCACGATACAACAATGTACTACATCATACAGTGTCCACGATACAACAATGTACTACATCATACAGTGTCCACGATACAACAATGTACTACATCATACAGTACCTACGATACAACAATGTACTACATCATACAGTGTCCACGATACAACAATGTACTACATCATACAGTACCTACGATACAACAATGCACTACATCATACAGTACCTACGATACAACAATGTACTACATCATACAGTACCTACGATACAACAATGTACTACATCATACAGTACCTACGATACAACAATGTACTACATCATACAGTACCTACGATACAACAATGTACTACATCATACAGTACCTACGATACAACAATGCACTACATCATACAGTACCTACGATACAACAATGTACTACATCATACAGTGTCCACGATACAACAATGTACTACATCATACAGTACCTACGATACAACAATGTACTACATCATACAGTGTCCACGATACAACAATGTACTACATCATACAGTGTCCACGATACAACAATGTACTACATCATACAGTGTCCACGATACAACAATGTACTACATACAACAATGTACTACATCATGCAGTGTCCACGATACAACAATGCACTACATCATACAGTGTCCACGATACAACAATGTACTACATCATACAGTGTCCACGATACAACAATGTACTACATCATGCAGTGTCCACGATACAACAATGTACTACATCATACAGTGTCCACGATACAACAATGCACTACATCATACAGTGTCCACGATACAACAATGTACTACATCATACAGTACCTACGATACAACAATGCACTACATCATACAGTACCCACGATACAACAATGTACTACATCATACAGTACCCACGATACAACAATGTACTACATCATACAGTGTCCACGATACAACAATGTACTACATCATACAGTACCTACTATACAACAATGTACTACATCATACAGTGTCCACGATACAACAATGTACTACATCATACAGTACCTACGATACAACAATGCACTACATCATACAGTACCCACGATACAACAATGTACTACATCATACAGTGTCCACGATACAACAATGTACTACATCATACAGTACCTACGATACAACAATGTACTACATCATGCAGTGTCCACGATACAACAATGTACTACATCATACAGTGTCCACGATACAACAATGTACTACATCATACAGTGTCCACGATACAACAATGTACTACATCATACAGTACCTACGATACAACAATGTACTACATCATACAGTGTCCACGATACAACAATGTACTACATCATACAGTGTCCACGATACAACAATGTACTACATCATACAGTGTCCACGATACAACAATGTACTACATCATACAGTACCTACGATACAACAATGTACTACATCATACAGTGTCCACGATACAACAATGTACTACATCATACAGTGTCCACGATACAACAATGTACTACATCATACAGTGTCCACGATACAACAATGTACTACCTCATACAGTGTCCACGATACAACAATGTACTACATCATACAGTGTCCACGATACAACAATGTACTACATCATACAGTGTCCACGATACAACAATGTACTACATCATACAGTGTCCACGATACAACAATGTACTACATCATACAGTACACACGATACAACAATGTACTACACCATGCAGTGTCCACGATACAACAATATACTACATCATACAGTGTCCACGATACAACAATGTACTACATCATACAGTGTCCACGATACAACAATGTACTACCTCATACAGTGTTCACGATACAACATCATACAGTGTCCACGATACAACAATGTACTACATCATACAGTGTCCACGATACAACAATGTACTACATCATACAGTACCTACGATACAACAATGTACTACATCATACAGTGTCCACGATACAACAATGTACTACATCATACAGTACCTACGATACAACAATGTACTACATCATACAGTACCTACGATACAACAATGTACTACATCATACAGTGTCCACGATACAACAATGTACTACATCATACAGTGTCCACGATACAACAATGTACTACATCATACAGTGTCCACGATACAACAATGCACTACATCATACAGTACCTACGATACAACAATGCACTACATCATACAGTACCTACGATACAACAATGCACTACATCATACAGTACCTACGATACAACAATGCACTACATCATACAGTACCTACGATACAACAATGTACTACATCATACAGTGTCCACGATACAACAATGTACTACATCATACAGTACCTACGATACAACAATGCACTACATCATACAGTACCTACGATACAATGCACTACATCATACAGTACCTACGATACAACAATGCACTACATCATACAGTACCTACGATACAACAATGCACTACATCATACAGTACCTACGATACAACAATGTACTACATCATACAGTGTTCACGATACAACAATGTACTACATCATACAGTACCTACGATACAACAATGCACTACATCATACAGTGTCCACGATACAACAATGCACTACATCATACAGTGTCCACGATACAACAATGCACTACATCATACAGTGTCCACGATACAACAATGTACTACATCATACAGTACCTACGATATAACAATGTACTACACCGTAATGTGTCCACGATACAACAATGCACTACATCATACAGTACCTACGATACAACAATATACTACATCATACAGTACCTACGATACAACAATGCACTACATCATACAGTACCTACGATACAACAATGTACTACATCATACAGTACCTACGATACAACAATGCACTACATCATACAGTACCTACGATACAACAATGTACTACATCATACAGTGTCCACGATACAACAATGTACTACATCATACAGTACCTACGATACAACAATGTACTACATCATGCAGTGTCCACGATACAACAATGTACTACATCATACAGTGTCCACGATACAACAATGTACTACATCATACAGTGTCCACGATACAACAATGTACTACATCATGCAGTGTCCACGATACAACAATGCACTACATCATACAGTGTCCATGATACAACAATGTACTACATCATACAGTGTCCACGATACAACAATGTACTACATCATGCAGTGTCCATGATACAACAATGTACTACATCATACAGTGTCCACGATACAACAATGCACTACATCATACAGTACCTACGATACAACAATGCACTACATCATACAGTACCCACGATACAACAATGTACTACATCATACAGTACCCACGATACAACAATGTACTACATCATACAGTGTCCACGATACAACAATGTACTACATCATACAGTACCTACGATACAACAATGTACTACATCATACAGTGTCCACGATACAACAATGTACTACATCATACAGTACCTACGATACAACAATGTACTACATCATACAGTGTCCACGATACAACAATGTACTACATCATACAGTACCTACGATACAACAATGTACTACATCATACAGTACCCACGATACAACAATGTACTACATCATACAGTGTCCACGATACAACAATGTACTACATCATACAGTACCTACGATACAACAATGTACTACATCATACAGTGTCCACGATACAACAATGTACTACATCATACAGTGTCCACGATACAACAATGTACTACATCATACAGTACCCACGATACAACAATGTACTACATCATACAGTGTCCACGATACAACAATGTACTACATCATACAGTGTCCACGATACAACAATGTACTACATCATACAGTACCTACGATACAACAATGTACTACATCATACAGTGTCCACGATACAACAATGTACTACATCATACAGTACCTACGATACAACAATGTACTACATCATACAGTACCCACGATACAACAATGTACTACATCATACAGTGTCCACGATACAACAATGTACTACATCATACAGTGTCCACGATACAACAATGTACTACATCATACAGTACCTACGATACAACAATGTACTACATCATACAGTGTCCACGATACAACAATGTACTACATCATACAGTACCCACGATACAACAATGTACTACATCATACAGTGTCCACGATACAACAATGCACTACATCATACAGTACCTACGATACAACAATGTACTACATCATACAGTACCCACGATACAACAATGTACTACATCATACAGTGTCCACGATACAACAATGTACTACATCATACAGTGTCCACGATACAACAATGTACTACATCATACAGTGTCCACGATACAACAATGCACTACATCATACAGTGTCCACGATACAACAATGTACTACATCATACAGTGTCCACGATACAACAATGTACTACATCATACAGTGTCCACGATACAACAATGTACTACATCATACAGTACCTACGATACAACAATGTACTACATCATACAGTGTCCACGATACAACAATGTACTACATCATACAGTACCTACGATACAACAATGTACTACATCATACAGTGTCCACGATACAACAATGCACTACATCATACAGTACCTACGATACAACAATGTACTACATCATACAGTACCTACGATACAACAATGCACTACATCATACAGTGTCCACGATACAACAATGCACTACATCATACAGTGTCCACGATACAACAATGTACTACATCATACAGTGTCCACGATACAACAATGCACTACATCATACAGTGTCCACGATACAACAATGCACTACATCATACAGTGTCCACGATACAACAATGCACTACATCATACAGTACCTACGATACAACAATGTACTACATCATACAGTGTCCACGATACAACAATGTACTACATCATACAGTACCTACGATACAACAATGTACTACATCATACAGTGTCCACGATACAACAATGTACTACATCATACAGTGTCCACGATACAACAATGTACTACATCATACAGTGTCCACGATACAACAATGCACTACATCATACAGTACCTACGATACAACAATGTACTACATCATACAGTACCTACGATACAACAATGTACTACATCATACAGTACCTACGATACAACAATGTACTACATCATACAGTGTCCACGATACAACAATGCACTACATCATACAGTGTCCACGATACAACAATGCACTACATCATACAGTGTCCACGATACAACAATGCACTACATCATACAGTGTCCACGATACAACAATGCACTACATCATACAGTGTCCACGATACAACAATGCACTACATCATACAGTGTCCATGATACAACAATGCACTACATCATACAGTGTCCACACATCCATACAGTGTCCACGATACAACAGTGTACTACATCATACAGTGTCCACGATACAACAATGTACTACCTCATACAGTACCTACGATACAACAATGCACTACATCATACATTACCTACGATACAACAATGTACTACATCATACAGTGTCCACGATACAACAATGCACTACATCATACAGTACCTACGATACAACAATGTACTACATCATACAGTGTCCACGATACAACAATGTACTACCTCATACAGTGTCCACGATACAACAATGTACTACATCATACAGTGTCCACGATACAACAATGTACTACCTCATACAGTGTCCACGATACAACAATGTACTACCTCATACAGTACCTACGATACAACAATTACACTCATCTACACATACAACAAGCACTACATCATACAGTACCTACGATACAACAATGTACTACATCATACAGTACCTACGATACAACAATGATCTACCTCATACAGTACCTACGATACAACAATGCACTACATCATACAGTACCTACGATACAACAATGTACTACATCATACAGTACCTACGATACAACAATGTACTACCTCATACAGTACCTACGATACAACAATGCACTACATCATACAGTACCTACGATACAACAATGTACTACATCATACAGTACCTACGATACAACAATGTACTACATCATACAGTACCTACGATACAACAATGTACTACATCATACAGTACCTACGATACAACAATGTACTACATCATACAGTACCTACGATACAACAATGTACTACATCATACAGTACCTACGATACAACAATGCACTACATCATACAGTGTCCACGATACAACAATGCACTACATCATGCAGTGTCCACGATACAACAATGTACTACATCATACAGTGTCCACGATACAACAATGCACTACATCATACAGTGTCCACGATACAATAATGTACTACATCATACAGTACCTACGATACAACAATGTACTACATCATACAGTGTCCACGATACAACAATGCACTACATCATACAGTACCTACGATACAACAATGCACTACATCATACAGTACCTACGACACAACAATGTACTACATCATACAGTACCTACGATACAACAATGCACTACATCATACAGTACCTACGATACAACAATGTACTACATCATACAGTACCTACGATACAACAATGCACTACATCATACAGTACCTACGATACAACAATGTACTACATCATACAGTACCTACGATACAACAATGTACTACATCATACAGTACCTACGATACAACAATGCACTACATCATACAGTACCCACGATACAACAATGTACTACCTCATGCAGTGTCCACGATACAACAATGTACTACATCATGCATATAGTACTACGTCATATATATAGATTGTAGGACCCGTGATGGTTATATACTGTATGTAGGATCCGTGATGGCTATATACAGATTGTAGGATCCGTGATGGTTATATACAGGATGTAGGATCCGTGATGGTTATATACAGATTGTAGGATCTGTGATGGTTATATACAGATTGTAGGATTCGTGATAGCATCTGTACGCCGTAGTAAATAGTCCCTGTTCATCATACAACTCCACACAAATAATCGACATAATACTTAAGCTAGTGCATATTTACCATTTTATTGATTTATATATAGGCATCCTTTGTATTACATCATGTACATAAATAAATATCTATAACAAGTCTTATACATGATGTACATCAATATATATCTGCAACAAGTCATGTACATGATGTGCATCAATATATATCTACAATAAGTCATGTACATGATGTATATCAATATATATATATACAACAAGTCATGTACATGATGTATATCAATATATATCTACAAGTCATGTACATGATGTGCATCAATATATATCTACAATAAGTCATGTACATGATGCATATCAATATATATCTACAACAAGTCATGTACATGATGTGCATCAATATATATCTACAACAAGTCATGTACATGATGTGCATCAATATATATCTGCAACAAGTCATGTACATGATGTATATCAATATATATCTACAACAAGTCATGTACATGATGTGCATCAATATATATCTACAATAAGTCATGTACATGATGTATATCAATATATATCTACAATAAGTCATGTACATGATGTGCATCAATATATATCTACAATAAGTCATGTACATGATGTATATCAATATATATCTACAACAAGTCATGTACATGATGTGCATCAATATATATCTACAATAAGTCATGTACATGATGTATATCAATATATATCTATAACAAGTCATGTACATGATGTGCATCAATATATATCTACAATAAGTCATGTACATGATGTGCATCAATATATATCTACAACAAGTCATGTACATGATGTGCATCAATATATATCTACAACAAGTCATGTACATGATGTGCATCAATATATATCTGCAACAAGTCATGTACATGATGTGCATCAATATATATCTACAACAAGTCACGTACATGATGTGCATCAATATATATCTACAATAAGTCATGTACATGATGTGCATCAATATATATCTACAATAAGTCATGTACATGATGTGCATCAATATATATCTACAACAAGTCATGTACATGATGTGCATCAATATATATCTGCAACAAGTCATGTACATGATGTATATCAATATATATCTACAATAAGTCATGTACATGATGTGCATCAATATATATCTACAACAAGTCATGTACATGATGTGCATCAATATATATCTACAATAAGTCACGTACATGATGTGCATCAATATATATCTGCAACAAGTCATGTACATGATGTGCATCAATATATATCTACAATAAGTCATGTACATGATGTGCATCAATATATATATACAACAAGTCATGTACATGATGTGCATCAATATATATCTACAACAAGTCATGTACATGATGTGCATCAATATATATCTACAACAAGTCATGTACATGATGTGCATCAATATATATCTACAATAAGTCATGTACATGATGTGCATCAATATATATATACAACAAGTCATGTACATGATGTGCATCAATATATATCTGCAACAAGTCATGTACATGATGTATATCAATATATATCTACAATAAGTCATGTACATGATGTGCATCAATATATATCTACAATAAGTCATAGATTTGCATTTCCTTGCTACTTTTCTTGATTAATAATTAATACCTTGCTAAAAGCAAACCACGGCGATTGAATATTGTGAAGAACTAAAGGGTATCCTGCATATGGTGTGGGAAGAGTTGTGTGGGACGAGTTGTGTGGGACGAGTTGTTTGGGACAAGTTGTGTGGGACAAGTTGTGTGGGAAGAGTTGTGTGGGAAGAGTTGTGTGGGACGAATTGTTTGGGACAAGTTGTGTGGGACAAGTTGTGTGGGAAGAGTTGTGTGGGAAGAGTTGTGTGGGACGAATTTTGTGGGAAGAGTTGTGTGGGACGAGTTGTGTGGGATGAATTGTGTAGGAAGAGTTGTGTGGGAAGAGTTGTGTGGGAAGAGTTGTGTGGGAAGAGTTGTGTGGGAATAGTTGTGTGGGATGAGTTGTGTGGGACGAGTTGTGTGGGACGAATTGTGTGGGACAAGTTGTGTGGGACGAATTGTTTGGGATGAGTTGTGTGGGAACCAGTAGGTGTGTGAGAAACATGTATCCTGACCAGAAGGTGTGTGAGAAACATGTATCCTGACCAGTAGGTGTGTGAGAAACATGTATCCTGACCAGAAGGTGTGTGAGAAACATGTATCCTGACCAGTAGGTGTGTGAGAAACATGTATCCTGGCCAGTAGGTTTGCAAGAAACATGTATCTTGACCAGTAGGTGTGTGAGAAACATGTATCTTGACCAGTAGGTGTGTGAGAAACATGTATCTTGACCAGTAGGTGTGCAGGAAACATGTATATTGACCAGTAGGTGTGTGAGAAACATGTATCTTGACCAGTAGGTGTGTGAGAAACATGTATCATGCCCAGTAGGTGTGCAAGAAACATGCATATTGACTAGTAGGTGTGCAGGAAACTTGTATCTTGTCCAGTAGGTGTGTGAGAAACATGTAGCTTGACCAGTAGGTGTGTGAGAAACATGTATCATGACCGGTAGGTGTGTGAGAAACATGTATATTGACCAGTAGGTGTGTGAGAAACATGTATCATGACCAGTAGGTATGTGAGATCTCAGAAAACATGTATCTTGACCAATAGGTATGTGAGAAACATGTGTACTGACTGGTAGGTGTGTGAGAAACATGTAGATTGACCAGTAGGTATGTGAGATCTCAGAAACATGTATCTTGACCAATAGGTATGTGAGAAACATGTGTACTGACTGGTAGGTGTGTGAGAAACATGTATCTTGACCAGTAGGTGTGTGAGAAACATGTAGATTGACCAGTAGGTATGTGAGATATCAGAAACATGTATCTTGACCAATAGGTAAGTGAGAAATATGTATCATGACCAGTGGGTGTGCAGTAAACATGTATCCTGACCAGTAGGTGTGTGAGATCTCAGAAACGTGTTTCCTGACCAGTAGGTGTGTGAGATCTCAGAAACATGTATCCTGACCAGTAGGTGTGTGAGATCTCAGAAACATGTTTCCTGACCAGTAGGTGTGTGAGATCTCAGAAACATGTTTCCTGACCAGTAGGTGTGTGAGATCTCAGAAACGTGTTTCCTGACCAGTAGGTGTGTGAGATCTCAGAAACATGTGTCATGGCCAGTAGGTGTGTGAGATCTCAGAAACGTGTTTCCTGACCAGTAGGTGTGTGAGATCTCAGAAACATGTATCCTGACCAGTAGGTGTGTGAGATCTCAGAAACATGTTTCCTGACCAGTAGGTGTGTGAGATCTCAGAAACATGTTTCCTGACCAGTAGGTGTGTGAGATCTCAGAAACGTGTTTCCTGACCAGTAGGTGTGTGAGATCTCAGAAACATGTGTCATGGCCAGTAGGTGTGTGAGATCTCAGAAACGTGTTTCCTGACCAGTAGGTGTGTGAGATCTCAGAAACATGTATCCTGACCAGTAGGTGTGTGAGATCTCAGAAACATGTTACCTGACCAGTAGGTGTGTGAGATCTCAGAAACGTGTTACCTGACCAGTAGGTGTGCGAGATCTCAGAAACATGTTTCCTGACCAGTAGGTGTGTGAGATCTCAGAAACATGTATCCTGACCAGTAGGTGTGTGAGATCTCAGAAACATGTGACCTGACCAGTAGGTGTGTGAGATCTCAGAAACATGTGACCTGACCAGTAGGTGTGTGAGATCTCAGAAACGTGTGACCTGACCAGTAGGTGTGTGAGATCTCAGAAACATGTTACCTGACCAGTAGGTGTGCGAGATCTCAGAAACATGTGCCCTGACCAGTAGGTGTGTGAGATCTCAGAAACATGTGACCTGACCAGTAGGTGTGTGAGATCTCAGAAACATGTTTCCTGACCAGTAGGTGTGTGAGATCTCAGAAACGTGTTTCCTGACCAGTAGGTGTGTGAGATCTCAGAAACATGTTTCCTGACCAGTAGGTGTGTGAGATCTCAGAAACGTGTTTCCTGACCAGTAGGTGTGTGAGATCTCAGAAACGTGTTTCCTGACCAGTAGGTGTGTGAGAATGAGTAACATTAACTTTTTTCTTTATTTATGTTTAGGCTTTAAAGTTGCACCAACAGCTTAGGTCATATGGAAACTCTACAGCTCTTATTGGTGGAGGAACTTCAAGACGCCGGATGCCTCTCTGAGCAGTATTTCAGGCACAGACGGACACCCAGATAGAACAGCCGACCTTTCACAAGTCAACTGGATAGTTTATTCGCTGAAACTACAGTCAAACCTGTGTTAGTGGTCACCTCCATTAAGCAGCCAACCTGTATTAAACAGCCAGTTTCCATATTCCCAATATGTTGTTTTATTATACATTTGACCTCTATTAAGCAGCCACCTGCGCTAAGCAGCCACTTTCTGTGATTCCCTTGACTGGCTGCTTAAGACTTAAGGGGTTTGACTGTAGTTGACACCCCAGTAGTCAGTCTCCATCTCTCACAACATTAACTTCTATGCCAGTTTACATGACAGCTAACAATTCTGGCAAAATATCCTCCACATTTGATCTGTCCTTTTTCCTACTATTTGTGCATTTCTCAGAGATTCCCACCAGCTTAGCAACCGTGTCATCCATCCATTTTCCGCCACTTGCATCAAGCATTTCGTTAATGTGATTGTTTTCAACGTGGCTTCTTAGGTCTTTGTCTTCACGGTAGTGGTCAAGGGGAGGTAATGCAGTAAGTACTTCCAAAATCACTATTCCGAAGCTGTAGGAATCCAATTTTGTTGAGACGTCATAATGGATCGCTTCTGGCGCCAGGTAGGCAGATGTGCCGATAACGACTTGTGTAGACATTGGCATGGTAGTATTACCTCTGGGTGCCGATCGAGCAGTCGCAAAATCACCAACTTTGGGATAAAATGTTTTGCCCAAAAGCACATTCGCACTTTTTATATCTCTATGAACCGTACCTTGTTTGTTCAAGAAATTGATCCCTTCAGCTGTTCCTTTTAGAATAGACAAACGAATATCAATCGCTAGGGGTGGAGTTTTGTCTCGTCTCATCAACCGATCTTCCAACGACCCGTTACAAAGGTACTCATACATAAGGCACTTGTTCGGACCATCCACTGAAAATCCATACAGTCGTACAATGTTCCGGTGTCTATATTTAACTAGTGAATTCAGTTCTGTTTCAAATTGCTTGTCGACTTCGTCAACATTTTTCAATCTTTTCACTGCAACACGGAAGCCATTTTCAAATGTTCCGAGAAAAACATCGCCAAAGCCACCTCTCCCAATCACACGTCCGCCTTCACTTAACTGCTTTGGATTAAAGTCATCTGTAATGAACATCAAAAGCTCGTACGTCAGTGTCTGCTTTCCGAGAACCTTGCATAGATCGTTCGATTCCTCAGACCAGCTGGATTCTTGTCCGTCTGTAACAGGCACTGAATCATCTGATGTTTCACAAGGCTCATGTCGTTTGGACGGCGGAACAGCTGGATAACCCTCAGGTATTTCCTTTGCAAATTCGTAATTTCGCCCGTCAGAGTAGGCATATGAGTATTCTTTCTCTCCTTTTACAGTCGTATCATCATGAAATGATCTGATCTAATAATATAGAAATACATCATTATTTTTTTATTTAAACTTTATTTATTTTACAACGATTGCGAAGGAGGTTTTTAAACAACTTATATTAATCACTCTCGTTGGCGCGGATGAATGAAAGCGTAAATGTGGTCATTCGTGTGGGAGGAAACCGGAGTACCTGTACAAAACCCACCTGTCCGATCTGGCGACCACCATAACATCTCACATACTTCCCGATCCGAGGATTGAACCCGGGTTGCATTTGTGAGAAGCGAGAGCGCTAACCACTGCGGTAATCATTCAAGGCGTATCAACTCAACACATTATTCAGGCGTGTATCAACTCAACACATTATTCGGAGGGGTATCAACTCAACACATCATTCAAGGGGTGTATCAACTCAACACATCGGGTGTAGCAACTCAACAAATCATTCGGGGTGTATCAACTCAACACATCATTCAAGGGGCGTATCAACTCAACACATCATTCAAGGGGTGTATCAACTCAACACATCATTCAGGGGTGTATCAACTCAACACATCATTCAAGGGTGCATCCTATCTAGGACATCTATACAAATGGACGGTGAAACCTATACCGGGCATCTGTATAAATGGATGGTGAAACATATACCAGGCATCTGTATAAATGGATGGTGAAACCTATACCAGGCATCTGTATAAATGGATGGTGAAACCTATACCAGGCATCTGTATACATGGACGGTGAAACCTATACCAGGCATCTGTATAAATGGACGGTGAAACATATACCAGGCATCTGTATAAATGGATGGTGAAACATATACCAGGCATCTGTATAAATGGACGGTGAAACATATACCGGGCATCTGTGTAAATGGACAGTGAAACCTATACCAGGCATCTGTATAAATGGATGGTGAAACCTATACCAGGCATCTGTATAAATGGATGGTGAAACATATACCAGGCATCTGTATAAATGGATGGTGATACATATACCAGGCATCTGTATAAATGGATGGTGAAACATATACCGGGCATCTGTATAAATGGACGGTGAAACCTATACCAGGCATCTGTATAAATGGACGGTGAAACATATACCAGGCATCTGTATGAATGGACAGTGAAACATATACCAGGCATCTGTATAAATGGATGGTGAAACATATACCAGGCATCTGTATAAATGGACGGTGAAACCTATACCGGGCATCTGTATAAATGGATGGTGAAACATATACCAGGCATCTGTATAAAAGGATGGTGAAACATATACCAGGCATCTGTATAAATGGACGGTGAAACATATACAAGGCATCTGTATAAATGGATGGTGAAACCTATACCAGGCATCTGTATAAATGGATGGTGAAACCTATACCAGGCATATGTATAAATGGACGGTGAAACCTATACCAGGCATCTGTATAAATGGATGGTGAAACCTATACCAGGCATCTGTATAAATGGATGGTGAAACCTATACCAGGCATCTGTATAAATGGATGGTGAAACCTATACCAGGCATCTGTATAAATGGATGGTGAAACCTATACCAGGCATATGTATAAATGGACGGTGAAACCTATACCAGGCATCTGTATAAATGGACGGTGAAACATATAACAGGCATCTGTATAAATGGACGGTGAAACATATACCGGGCATCTGTGTAAATGGACAGTGAAACCTATACCAGGCATCTGTATAAATGGATGGTGAAACCTATACCAGGCATCTGTATAAATGGATGGTGAAACATATACCAGGCATCTGTATAAATGGATGGTGATACATATACCAGGCATCTGTATAAATGGATGGTGAAACCTATACCAGGCATCTGTATAAATGGATGGTGAAACATATACCAGGCATCTGTATAAATGGATGGTGAAACATATACCAGACATCTGGCATCTGTATAAATTGATGGTGAAACCTATACCAGACATCTGTATAAATGGTCGGTGAAACCTATACCAGGCATCTGTATAAATGGTCGGTGAAACCTATACCAGGCATCTGTATAAATGGTCGGTGAAACCTATACCAGGCATCTGTATAAATGGTCGGTGAAACCAATACCAGGCATCTGTATAAATGGACGGTGAAACATATACCAGGCATCTGTATAAATGGATGGTGAAACCTATACCAGGCATCTGTATAAATGGATGGTGAAACATATAACAGGCATCTGTATAAATGGACGGTGAAACATATACCGGGCATCTGTGTAAATGGACAGTGAAACCTATACCAGGCATCTGTATAAATGGATGGTGAAACCTATACCAGGCATCTGTATAAATGGATGGTGAAACATATACCAGACATCTGGCATCTGTATAAATGGATGGTGATACATATACCAGGCATCTGTATAAATGGATGGTGAAACCTATACCAGGCATCTGTATAAATGGATGGTGAAACATATACCAGGCATCTGTATAAATGGATGGTGAAACATATACCAGGCATCTGTATAAATGGACGGTGAAACCTATACAAGGCATCTGTATAAATGGATGGTGAAACCTATACCGGGCATCTGTATAAATGGACGGTGAAACCTATACCAGGCATCTGTATAAATGGTCGGTGAAACATATACCAGGCATCTGTATATATGGATGGTGTAACATACACCAAGTATATGTATAAATTGATGGTGAAACCTATACCAGACATCTGGCATCTGTATAAATTGATGGTGAAACCTATACCAGGCATCTGTATAAATGGATGGTGAAACCTATACCAGACATCTGTATAAATGGACGGTGAAACCTATACCAGGCATCTGTATAAATGGAAGGTGAAACATATACCAGGCATCTGTATAAATGGAAGGTGAAATATATACCAGGCATCTGTACACAGGGGGTGAAACATATACAAGGCATCTGTATAAATGGTCGGTGAAACCAATACCAGGCATCTGTATAAATGGACGGTGAAACATATACCAGGCATCTGTATAAATGGATGGTGAAACCTATACCAGGCATCTGTATAAATGGACGGTGAAACCTATACAAGGCATCTGTATAAATGGATGGTGAAATCTATACTGGGCATCTGTATAAATGGACGGTGAAACCTATACCAGGCATCTGTATAAATGGTCGGTGAAACATATACCAGGCATCTGTATAAATGGACAGTGAAACCTATACCAGGCATCTGTATAAATGGATGGTGAAACCTGTACAAGGCATCTGTATAAATGGATGGTGAAACCTATACAGGGCATCTGTATAAATGGATGGTGAAACCTATACGAGGCATCTGTATAAATGGTCGGTGAAACATATACCAGGCATCTGTATAAATGGTCGGTGAAACCTATACCAGGCATCTGTATATATGGATGGTGTAACATACACCAAGTATATGTATAAATTGATGGTGAAACCTATACCAGACATCTGGCATCTGTATAAATTGATGGTGAAACCTATACCAGGCATCTGTATAAATGGATGGTGAAACCTATACCAGACATCTGTATAAATGGACGGTGAAACCTATACCAGGCATCTGTATAAATGGAAGGTGAAACATATACCAGGCATCTGTATAAATGGACGGTGAAACATATACCAGGCATCTGTGTAAATGGACAGTGAAACCTATACCAGGCATCTGTATAAATGGATGGTGAAACCTATACCAGGCATCTGTATAAATGGATGGTGAAAAATAAACCAGGCATCTGTATAAATGGATGGTGATACATATACCAGGCATCTGTATAAATGGATGGTGAAACCTATACCAGGCATCTGTATAAATGGACGGTGAAACCTATACACGGCATCTGTATAAATGGATGGTGAAATCTATACTGGGCATCTGTATAAATGGACGGTGAAACCTATACCAGGCATCTGTATAAATGGTCGGTGAAACATATACCAGGCATCTGTATAAATGGACAGTGAAACCTATACCAGGCATCTGTATAAATGGATGGTGAAACCTGTACAAGGCATCTGTATAAATGGATGGTGAAACCTATACAGGGCATCTGTATAAATGGATGGTGAAACCTATACGAGGCATCTGTATAAATGGTCGGTGAAACCTATACCAGGCATCTGTATAAATGGTCGGTGAAACCTATACCAGGCATCTGTATATATGGATGGTGTAACATACACCAAGTATATGTATAAATTGATGGTGAAACCTATACCAGACATCTGGCATCTGTATAAATTGATGGTGAAACCTATACCAGGCATCTGTATAAATGGATGGTGAAACCTATACCAGACATCTGTATAAATGGACGGTGAAACCTATACCAGGCATCTGTATAAATGGAAGGTGAAACATATAACAGGCATCTGTATAAATGGACGGTGAAACATATACCAGGCATCTGTGTAAATGGACAGTGAAACCTATACCAGGCATCTGTATAAATGGATGGTGAAACCTATACCAGGCATCTGTATAAATGGATGGTGAAAAATAAACCAGGCATCTGTATAAATGGATGGTGATACATATACCAGGCATCTGTATAAATGGATGGTGAAACATATACCGGGCATCTGTATAAATGGACGGTGAAACCTATACCAGGCATCTGTATAAATGGACGGTGAAACATATACCAGGCATCTGTATAAATGGACAGTGAAACATATACCAGGCATCTGTATAAATGGATGGTGAAACATATACCAGGCATCTGTATAAATGGACGGTGAAACCTATACCGGACATCTGTATAAATGGACGGTGAAACATATACCAGGCATCTGTATAAATGGATGGTGAAACATATACCAGGCATCTGTATAAATGAACGGTGAAACATATACCAGGCATCTGTATAAATGGATGGTGAAACCTATACCAGGCATCTGTATAAATGGATGGTGAAACCTATACCAGGCATCTGTATAAATGGACGGTGAAACCTATACCAGGCATCTGTATAAATGGACGGTGAAACATATACCAGGCATCTGTATAAATGGATGGTGAAACATATACCAGGCATCTGTATAAATGGACGGTGAAACATATACCGGGCATCTGTGTAAATGGACAGTGAAACCTATACCAGGCATCTGTATAAATGGATGGTGAAACCTATACCAGGCATCTGTATAAATGGATGGTGAAACATATACCAGGCATCTGTATAAATGGATGGTGATACATATACCAGGCATCTGTATAAATGGATGGTGAAACCTATACCAGGCATCTGTATAAATGGATGGTGAAACATATACCAGGCATCTGTATAAATGGATGGTGAAACATATACCAGACATCTGGCATCTGTATAAATTGATGGTGAAACCTATACCAGGCATCTGTATAAATGGTCAGTGAAACCTATACCAGGCATCTGTATAAATGGTCGGTGAAACCAATACCAGGCATCTGTATAAATGGACGGTGAAACATATACCAGGCATCTGTATATATGGATGGTGAAACCTATACCAGGCATCTGTATAAATGGACGGTGAAACCTATACAAGGCGTCTGTATAAATGGATGGTGAAACCTATACTGGGCATCTGTATAAATGGATGGTGAAACCTATACCAGGCATCTGTATAAATGGTCGGTGAAACATATACCAGGCATCTGTATATATGGATGGTGAAACCTATACCAGGCATCTGTATAAATGGATGGTGAAACCTATACCAGGCATCTGTATAAATGGATGGTGAAACCTATACCAGACATCTGTATAAATGGACGGTGAAACCTATACCAGGCATCTGTATAAATGGAAGGTGAAACATATACCAGGCATCTGTATAAATGGAAGGTGAAATATATACCAGGCATCTGTACACAGGGGGTGAAACATATACAAGGCATCTGTATAAATGGACGGTGAAACATATACCGGGCATCTGTACACAGGGGGTGAAACCTATACATGGCATCTGTATAAATGGACGGTGAAACATATACCGGGCATCTGTACACAGGGGGTGAAACCTATCTAGGACATCTGAACAAATGGACGGTGAAATATATACCGGGTATCTGCATAAATGGACGGTGAAACCTATTACAGGGTATCTGTATTCAGGGCGTGGAACATTCTAATGTATGATGGAAACCCACACAGGGTATCTGTATTCAGGGCGTGGAACATTCTAGTGTATGATGGAAACCCACACAGGGTATCTGTATTCAGGGCGTGGAACATTCTAGTGTATGATGGAAACCCATACAGGGCATCTGTATTCAGGGCGTGGAACATTCTAATGTATGATGGAAACCCATACAGGGCATCTGTATTCAGGGCGTGGAACATTCTAATGTATGATGGAAACCTATACAGGGCATCTGTATTCAGGGCGTGGAACATTCTAATGTATGATGGAAACCCATACAGGGCATCTGTATTCAGGGCGTGGAACATTCTAATGTATGATGGAAACCTATACAGGGCACCTGTAAAAATGGTGGGGCGAAACATATACAAGGGAATCTGTGAATAGATGGATGAATTTCATATAGCATGTGCAGGATATAGTATGTACACTAAGTTATTGCATTGGTACATAGCCTGCACAGGATGTAGTATGTACACTAAGTTATTGCATTGGTCCATAGATACATAGCCTGCACAGGATATAGTATGTACACTAAGTTATCGCATTGTTACATAGCCTGCACAGGATATAGTATGCACACTAAGTTATCGCATTGGTACATAGATACATAGCCTGCACAGGATATAGTATGTACACTAAGTTATTGCATTGGTACATAGCCTGCACAGGATATAGTATGTACACTAAGTTATTGCATTGGTACATAGATACATAGCCTGCACAGGATATAGTATGTACACTAAGTTATCGCATTGGTCCATAGATACATAGCCTGCACAGGATATAGTATGTACACTAAGTTATTGCATTGGTCCATAGATACATAGCCTGCACAGGATATAGTATGTACACTAAGTTATCGCATTGGTACATAGCCTGCACAGGATGTGGTATGTACACTAAGTTATTGCATTGGTACATAGCCTGCACAGTATAGTATGTACACTAAGTTATCGCATTGGTCCATAGCCTGCACAGTATAGTATGTACACTAAGTTATTGCATTGGTACATAGATACATAGCCTGCACAGGATATAGTATGTACACTAAGTTATTGCATTGATACATAGATACATAGCCTGCACAGGATATAGTGTGTACACTAAGTTATCGCATTGGTACATAGATACATAGCCTGCACAGGATATAGTATGTACACTAAGTTATCGGATTGGTACATAGATACATAGCCTGCACAGGATATAGTATGTACACTAAGTTATCGCATTGGTACATAGATACATAGCCTGCACAGGATATGGTATGTACACTAAGTTATTGCATTGATACATAGCCTGCACAGGATATAGTATGTACACTAAGTTATCGCATTGGTACATAGCCTGCACAGTATAGTATGTACACTAAGTTATTGCATTGGTACATAGCCTGCACAGGATGTAGTATGTACACTAAGTTATCGCATTGGTACATAGCCTGCACAGTATAGTATGTACACTAAGTTATTGCATTGGTACATAGTCTGCACAGTATAGTATGTACACTAAGTTATTGCATTGGTACATAGTCTGCACAGGATATAGTATGTACACTAAGTTATCGCATTGGTACATAGCCTGCACAGGATGTAGTATGTACACTAAGTTATCGCATTGGTACATAGCCTGCGCAGGATATAGTATGTACACTAAGTTATTGCATTGATACATAGCCTGCACAGGATATAGTATGTACACTAAGTTATTGCATTGGTCCATAGATACATAGCCTGCACAGGATATAGTATGTACACTAAGTTATTGCATTGGTCCATAGATACATAGCCTGCACAGGATATAGTATGTACACTAAGTTATTGCATTGGTACATAGTCTGCACAGTATAGTATGTACACTAAGTTATCGCATTGGTACATAGCCTGCACAGGATGTAGTATGTACACTAAGTTATCGCATTGGTACATAGCCTGCGCAGGATATAGTGTGTACACTAAGTTATCGCATTGGTACATAGATACATAGCATGCACAGGATATAGTATGTACACTAAGTTATTGCATTGATACATAGATACATAGCCTGCACAGGATATAGTATGTACACTAAGTTATTGCATTGGTACATAGCCTGCACAGGATGTAGTATGTACACTAAGTTATCGCATTGGTACATAGCCTGCACAGTATAGTATGTACACTAAGTTATTGCATTGGTACATAGTCGCACAGTATAGTATGTACACTAAGTTATGCATTGGTACATAGTCTGCACAGGATATAGTATGTACACTAAGTTATCGCATTGGTACATAGCCTGCACAGGATATAGTATGTACACTAAGTTATCGCATTGGTACATAGATACATAGCCTGCACAGGATATAGTATGTACACTAAGTTATTGCATTGGTACATAGCCTGCACAGGATGTAGTATGTACACTAAGTTAACGCATTGGTACATAGCCTGCACAGGATGTGGTATGTACACTAAGTTATTGCATTGGTACATAGCCTGCACAGTATAGTATGTACACTAAGTTATTGCATTGGTACATAGTCTGCACAGTATAGTATGTACACTAAGTTATCGCATTGGTACATAGCCTGCACACGATATAATATGAACTATCGCATTGGTACATAGATACATAGCCTGCACAGGATATAGTATGTACACTAAGTTATCGCATTGGTCCATAGATACATAGCTTGCACAGGATATAGTATGTACACTAAGTTATTGCATTGGTCCATAGATACATAGCCTGCACAGGATGTGGTATGTACACTAAGTTATCGCATTGGTACATAGCCTGCACAGGATGTGGTATGTACACTAAGTTATTGCATTGGTACATAGCCTGCACAGTATAGTATGTACACTAAGTTATTGCATTGGTACATAGTCTGCACAGTATAGTATGTACACTAAGTTATTGCATTGGTACATAGTCTGCACAGTATAGTATGTACACTAAGTTATCGCATTGGTCCATAGCCTGCACAGTATAGTATGTACACTAAGTTATTGCATTGGTACATAGATACATAGCCTGCACAGGATATAGTATGTACACTAAGTTATTGCATTGATACATAGATACATAGCCTGCACAGGATATAGTGTGTACACTAAGTTATCGCATTGGTACATAGATACATAGCCTGCACAGGATATAGTATGTACACTAAGTTATCGGATTGGTACATAGATACATAGCCTGCACAGGATATAGTATGTACACTAAGTTATCGCATTGATACATAGATATATAGCCTGCACAGGATATAGTATGTACACTAAGTTATCGCATTGATACATAGATACATAGCCTGCACAGGATATAGTATGTACACTAAGTTATTGCATTGGTACATAGCCTGCACAGGATGTAGTATGTACACTAAGTTATTGCATTGGTACATAGATACATAGCCTGCACAGGATATAGTATGTACACTAAGTTATTGCATTGGTACATAGCCTGCACAGGATGTAGTATGTACACTAAGTTATTGCATTGGTACATAGCCTGCACAGTATAGTATGTACACTAAGTTATTGCATTGGTACATAGTCTGCACAGGATATAGTATGTACACTAAGTTATCGCATTGGTACATAGCCTGCACAGGATGTAGTATGTACACTAAGATATCGCATTGGTACATAGCCTGCACAGGATATAGTATGTACACTAAGTTATTGCATTGATACATAGATACATAGCCTGCACAGGATATAGTATGTACACTAAGTTATCGCATTGGTACATAGCCTGCGCAGGATATAGTATGTACACTAAGTTATTGCATTGGTACATAGATACATAGCCTGCACAGGATATAGTATGTACACTAAGTTATCACATTGGTACATAGATACATAGCCTGCACAGGATATAGTATGTACACTAAGTTATCACATTGGTACATAGATACATAGCCTGCACAGGATATAGTATGTACACTAAGTTATCACATTGGTACATAGATACATAGCTGCACAGGATATAGTATACATGTACACTAAGTTATCACATTGGTACATAGATACATAGCCTGCACAGGATATAGTATGTACACTAAGTTATTGCATTGGTACATAGCCTGCACAGGATATAGTATGTCCACTAAGTTATCGCGTTGGTACATAGATACATAGCTGCACAGGATATAGTATGTACACTAAGTTATCGCATTGGTACATAGATACATAGCCTGCACAGGATATAGTATGTACACTAAGTTATCACATTGGTACATAGATACATAGCCTGCACAGGATATAGTATGTACACTAAGTTATCACATTGGTACATAGATACATAGCTGCACAGGATATAGTATACATGTACACTAAGTTATCACATTGGTACATAGATACATAGCCTGCACAGGATATAGTATGTACACTAAGTTATTGCATTGGTACATAGCCTGCACAGGATATAGTATGTACACTAAGTTATCGCATTGGTACATAGATACATAGCCTGCACAGGATATAATATGTACACTAAGTTATCACATTGGTACATAGATACATAGCCTGCACAGGATATAATATGTACACTTAAGTTATCACATTGGTACATAGATACATAGCCTGCACAGGATATAGTATGTACACTAAGTTATCGCATTGGTACATAGATACATAGCCTGCACAGGATATAATATGTACACTAAGTTATCACATTGGTACATAGATACATAGCCTGCACAGGATATAATATGTACACTAAGTTATCGCATTGGTACATAGATACATAGCCTGCACAGGATATAATATGTACACTAAGTTATCACATTGGTACATAGATGCATAGCTGCACAGGATATAATATGTACACTAAGTTATCGCGTTGGTACATAGATACATAGCCTGCACAGGATATAGTATGTCCACTAAGTTATCACATTGGTACATAGATACATAGCTGCACAGGATATAGTATGTACACTAAGTTATCGCATTGGTACATAGATACATAGCCTGCACAGGATATAGTATGTACACTAAGTTATCGCATTGGTACATAGATACATAGCCTGCACAGGATATAGTATGTCCACTAAGTTATCACATTGGTACATAGATACATAGCCTGCACAGGATATAGTATGTCCACTAAGTTATCGCATTGGTACATAGCCTGCACAGGATATAGTATGTACACTAAGTTATCGCATTGGTACATAGCCTGCACACGATATAATATGTACTATCGCATTGGTACATAGATACATAGCCTGCACAGGATATAATATGTACACTAAGTTATCGCATTGGTACATAGATACATAGCCTGCACAGGATATAGTATGTACACTAAGTTATCGCATTGGTACATAGCCTGCACAGGATATAGTATACATGTACACTAAGTTATCGCATTGGTACATAGATACATAGCCTGCACAGGATATAATATGTACACTAAGTTATCGCATTGGTACATAGATACATAGCCTGCACAGGATATAATATGTCCACTAAGTTATCACATTGGTACATAGATACATAGCCTGCACAGGATATAGTATGTACACTAAGTTATCGCATTGGTACATAGATACATAGCCTGCACAGGATATAATATGTCCACTAAGTTATCACATTGGTACATAGATACATAGCCTGCACACGATATAATATGTACACTAAGTTATCGCATTGGTACATAGATACATAGCCTGCACAGGATATAATATGTACACTAAGTTATCGCATTGGTACATAGATACATTATAATTTTCAAACCTGATATGTTTCTTCTTCATGCTCCACCCCAGCTTCTCCCATATGTCCACCCTTTAATAAACCAGATAATGTACCTCCACTGTCAAACGATGGTGTACGGTAGTAATTGATCTTTCCATCACCAGGAGACAGTTTGTTATATGCCACGTCATCATCAGACTGCTTCATTAAACTGTTGATGGAATTATGAATCAAAAATTAGAACGGGAGATTGCTTTAGGTTGTATATACGTAAATAGGCAGAAGTGCATCAGGGTTCATTCTAGGTCAGAATTTTTGGGAGAAGTGAGAAAGCACGTGATCGCTTCCTTAAATGGTGTTCTTTAATATACTTCTGCAAAATAGGGTTAAAATGCACAGTACAACCATGGAATACAACATTTGAATAGGAGTGCTTTATAATGGGCCAGTGTATCTTACTAGACAAAATTTTGTTTGAAAATCGTAAAAACCAAAAAATATTTCAGGGTCCATAGGGCGACTATTTCGCCCACATCGCTCTCTAGAATGATCCCTTGTGCATCCGTGGTCCACTCAAATGTAGTCCCAATAACTAATATAGTTAATTTTTCTTTTAGGTAAAAATGCATGTGTATAGTTTGTGGTTTTTGAGAAAATTATGTGACTTGAGAAGACTTCAGACTAGTTGATGTGTAGAAAAGATGTGGTATAAGAATTCATGCCATTGCAAACTGAAGGTTGCTATACTGTATTATTTGGCGGAGGAATAGTGTGTAAACACAGTGACGTTATTCACAGGCGAGCACTGGTTATTTTTATAACTTAAAATATTCTTGGTGTGTTTCAGGCTGATTTGAATACCTCTTCACAGTGGATGTGGTATCAGAAGAAATGAAAGATTGGAAATATAAATGAACAGACTATGTTTTTACTTTTTACTATGTATTTAATAGGCAATTTATATTTGTTGTTTTACAACCTTTATGAACAGACAAATTAGAAAAATACAACTCCAAGTGGGTATCGTTTTTATAATCAATTAATTCCTCTACTTGTATTTTGCTTGTGTAATTGTAAATAAATAAATGGAAACGATCACCCATATGCTTTTTTTCTTCTCTTTTTGATTTAAAATTTATTTTTCAAACTAGGGATACTTATCCATAAATAACTCTTTTGTGTATACATGTATATACATGGAAGGCAAACGTCTTATTAGATCATTTATGTTGTAACATTGTGTAAATGCTTTTTACAAGGAAGAAATAAACGGGGTTACCCGAAAGTGGCCTCAAAATTAAAAAAAAAATTATGAATCAATGTTGGTTATATGGCTGATTAGACACTTGCCTGAGAGTGCCTACATTTCAAATGCTCATTGTCAAAGGACTCATCGAGACGTCAAAAAGAGTAATTTTGAGGTTTGCTCGAAATGTATACTTGGAAGATATGTATATTTTGTTTATAGGCAGTCACTGCGATTCATGCACATATTTTATAGTTTATACAAATTTAGTTTAGCGCGATTGCGAAACAAGTTATTAAATATAAGTTGAAAGAACTTGTTTCGCAATCAAGCTAAAATAAATTTGTATAAACAAAAGTTATTAAAACTTATAATAATCACTCTTGAGACCTCATTCCTGATGGAATCCATCGCCACGAGGGAGAGAGAAGAGGCAACGTGGAATTTAAATGCCTTGCCTAAGGGCACAATCATAACGGCTCTAGCGGGGCTCGAACTCCGGATCTTTCGCACCTGAAGCGAACCGCATCCACTGCGCTATCACGACTTCCACATATTTTATGGTAATCGTTTCAAATTGATTGCCGTTTTGTCTATGCGACGCAGCCAAGATGTGATGTCACCATGATAAGGATACTATTACGGCATATCTTCACCCCGCGACAGTGTGGTAAATGCAAAAATGAATAGATAAGTAGCGTACCTGTTGTACTCAGATCCCATGGATTCACTCCCAATTGCCTTAGCTCTCTCATAAATATTCTTCTGGAAATGGTCATTGTCTGCTGGCACTTTCTTTCTCGATATATCTTTGGCTTTCTTGTCAGACCAGGTTGGTGCTGGTAGACTCTCTGTGCCACTCCCATCCTGCATCTCAAGTCTGGGAACCTGAGCATTAATACAGAGCACATGTGAATAAAACATCAATTAAATGACCCCTAAAATGAAGCAATACACCATCTGGATGGTAGCTAGACATATAGGCCCTAAATCACTCTTCCTCGTGGCAATGGATTCCATCAGGAATGAGGTCTCGAGAGTGATTAATATAAGTTGAAAGAACTTGTTTCGCAATGGAGCTAAAATGAAGTAATACATCAGCCAGACATAGAGGCCCTAAATCACTCAACTGTCTACACAGTATGTACAACTAGACATAGAGGCACTAAATCACTCAACTGTCTATACAGTATGTACAACTAGACATAGAGGCCCTAAATCATTCAACTGTCTATACAGTATGTACAACTAGACATAGAGGCCCTAAATCATTCAACTGTCTATACAGTATGTACAACTAGACATAGAGGCCCTAAATCATTCAACTGTCTATACAGTATGTACAACTAGACATAGAGGGCCTAAATCATTCAACTGTCTATACAGTATGTACAACTAGACATAGAGGCCCTAAATCATTCAACTGTCTATACAGTATGCACAACTAGACATAGAGGCCCTAAATCATTCAACTGTCTATACAGTATGCACAACTAGACATAGAGGCCCTAAATCATTCAACTGTCTATACAGTATGCACAACTAGACATAGATGGCTTCATTCAACTGTCTTACAGTATGCACAACTAGACATAGATGCTTCATTCAACTGTCTTACAGTATGCACAACTAGACATAGATGCCCTAAATCATTCAACTGTCTTACAGTATGCACAACTAGACATAGATGGCTTCATTCAACTGTCTTACAGTATGCACAATAGACATAGATGCCCTTGAACAAGGTTACAGTATGCACAACTAGAAATGATGCTTCCAACGTACAGTATGCACAACTAGACATCGACTTCCTTAACATACAGTATGCACAACTAGACATAGATGCTTCCTTGAACGGTTACAGTATGCACAACTAGACATAGATGCCCCTGAACAAGGTTACAGTATGCACAACTAGACATAGATGCTTCCTTCAACGTTACAGTATGCACAACTAGACATAGAGGCTAAATCCTTCAACTGTTATACAGTATGCACAACTAGACATAGATGCTTCCTTGAACTGTTACAGTATGCACAACTAGACATAGATGCTTCCTTGAACTGTCTTACAGTATGCACAACTAGACATAGAGGGCCTAAATCCTTCAACTGTCTTACAGTATGCACAACTAGACATAGATGCCCTTCAACAAGGTTACAGTATGCACAACTAGACATAGATGCTTCCTTGAACTGTCTTACAGTATGCACAACTAGACATCGATGGCTTCCTTGAACGGTTACAGTATGCACAACTAGACATAGATGCTTCCTTGAACGGTTACAGTATGCACAACTAGACATCGATGGCTTCCTTGAACGGTTACAGTATGCACAACTAGACATAGAGGCACTAAATCACTCAACTGTCTATACAGTATGTATAGAACAGTTTACCCGAGAGTACACACATGTATGTATGTATGTATAATAGTTTACCAGAGAGTACATACATACGTGCGTACGTACGTATGTATGTAGGTATATAAGAGATCTATCGGATAGTACACATGTACAATTATATGCAATACCTTATCCCCTTGAAGGACATTAACTGATATGTAATCAGCAGCTTCATAAAGGGCTGCTTCCTGCAGAATTTGGATCAAATGCTTCACCTTTGTGTTTTGTGTGCCCCAGTCATCTGAAATAAAATATGTAACATGATCACGGTGGGTTACAAGTGTTAAGGTGGGATACAAGTGTTAAGGTGGGATACAAGTGTTAAGGTGGTTTACAAGTGTTAAGGTGGAATACAAGTGTTAAGGTGGGATACAAGTGTTAAGGTAGGATACAAGTGTTAATGTGAGTTACAAGTGTTAAGGTGGGTTACAAGTGTTAAGGTGGGTTACAAGTGTTAAGACGGATTACAAGTGTTAAGGTGGGTTACAAGTGTTAAGGTGGGTTACAAGTGTTAAGGTGGGTTACACGTGTTAAGGTGGGATACAAGTATTAAGGTGGGATACAAGTGTTAAGGTGGAATACAAGTGTTAAGGTGGGATACAAGTGTTAAGGTGGGATACAAGTGTTAAGGTGGTTTACAAGTGTTAAGGTGGAATACAAGTGTTAAGGTGGGATACAAGTGTTAAGGTGGGATACAAGTGTTAAGGTGGGATACAAGTGTTAAGGTGGGATACAAGTGTTAAGGTAGGATACAAGTGTTAAGGTGAGTTACAAGTGTTAAGGTGGGTTACAAGTGTTAAGGTGGGTTACAAGTGTTAAGACGGATTACAAGTGTTAAGGT
>CM026389.1:53201740-53253885 GCA_014843695.1 Archivesica marissinica | reverse complement strand
CAACTAGACATAGAGGCCCTAAATCATTCAACTGTCTATACAGTATGCACAACTAGACATAGAGGCCCTAAATCATTCAACTGTCTATACAGTATGCACAACTAGACATAGAGGCCCTAAATCATTCAACTGTCTATACAGTATGCACAACTAGACATAGAGGCCCTAAATCATTCAACTGTCTATACAGTATGCACAACTAGACATAGAGGCCCTAAATCATTCAACTGTCTATACAGTATGCACAACTAGACATAGAGGCCCTAAATCATTCAACTGTCTATACAGTATGCACAACTAGACATAGAGGCCCTAAATCATTCAACTGTCTATACAGTATGCACAACTAGACATAGAGGCCCTAAATCATTCAACTGTCTATACAGTATGCACAACTAGACATAGAGGCACTAAATCATTCAACTGTCTATACAGTATGCACAACTAGACATAGAGGCACTAAATCATTCAACTGTCTATACAGTATGCACAACTAGACATAGAGGCCCTAAATCATTCAACTGTCTATACAGTATGCACAACTAGACATAGAGGGCCTAAATCATTCAACTGTCTATACAGTATGCACAACTAGACATAGAGGCACTAAATCACTCAACTGTCTATACAGTATGTATAGAACAGTTTACCCGAGAGTACACACATGTATGTATGTATGTATAATAGTTTACCAGAGAGTACATACATACGTGCGTACGTACGTATGTATGTAGGTATATAAGAGATCTATCGGATAGTACACATGTACAATTATATGCAATACCTTATCCCCTTGAAGGACATTAACTGATATGTAATCAGCAGCTTCATAAAGGGCTGCTTCCTGCAGAATTTGGATCAAATGCTTCACCTTTGTGTTTTGTGTGCCCCAGTCATCTGAAATAAAATATGTAACATGATCACGGTGGGTTACAAGTGTTAAGGTGGGATACAAGTGTTAAGGTGGGATACAAGTGTTAAGGTGGTTTACAAGTGTTAAGGTGGAATACAAGTGTTAAGGTGGGATACAAGTGTTAAGGTAGGATACAAGTGTTAATGTGAGTTACAAGTGTTAAGGTGGGTTACAAGTGTTAAGGTGGGTTACAAGTGTTAAGACGGATTACAAGTGTTAAGGTGGGTTACAAGTGTTAAGGTGGGTTACAAGTGTTAAGGTGGGTTACACGTGTTAAGGTGGGATACAAGTATTAAGGTGGGATACAAGTGTTAAGGTGGAATACAAGTGTTAAGGTGGGATACAAGTGTTAAGGTGGGATACAAGTGTTAAGGTGGTTTACAAGTGTTAAGGTGGAATACAAGTGTTAAGGTGGGATACAAGTGTTAAGGTGGGATACAAGTGTTAAGGTGGGATACAAGTGTTAAGGTGGGATACAAGTGTTAAGGTAGGATACAAGTGTTAAGGTGAGTTACAAGTGTTAAGGTGGGTTACAAGTGTTAAGGTGGGTTACAAGTGTTAAGACGGATTACAAGTGTTAAGGTGGGTTACAAGTGTTAAGGTGGGTTACAAGTGTTAAGGTGGGTTACACGTGTTAAGGTGGGATACAAGTATTAAGGTGGGATACAAGTGTTAAGGTGGTTACAAGTGTTAAGGTGGAATACAAGTGTTAAGGTGGGATACAAGTGTTAAGGTGGGATACAAGTGTTAAGGTGGGATACAAGTGTTAAGGTGGGTTACAAGTGTTAAGGTGGTTTACAAGTGTTAAGGTGGGTTACAAGTGTTAAGACGGATTACAAGTGTTAAGGTGAGTTACAAGTGTTAAGGTGGGTTACAAGTGTTAAGGTGGGGCACAAGTGTTAAGGTGGTTGTGTGGTGGGGTGTTGTGGTTGGTTGTGGGTGTGTGGTTGGTTGTTGGTGGTGTGTTGATGGGATACAAGTGTTAAGGTGGTGTACACAATTAAACATTGGTCATTTTAGTCTTTTTTGTTGTTTATTTTTAAATATATTTTTTACAATAACGATACGTAATAACGCAGACTAAATGAAAAGCATCCAAGTCTTACAATGGGATTTATACGCATATAGTAAATTTACAAATATAAATTGTTGCCATAATTATTAATAATTTAATAATTTATATACATTCATCTATGCATACATACACATACATGATACATCTATGAACAAATACATTGTAGATAGAAAATAGTTATATATATCTTTTAACTCGTAACTTGCCGAATAAATTGGATGGAATAAGCATACAACATAGATCCTGATCAAGATCTATGTTGCTTACTATTCACACAAGTGTTTTAGCTCCACTATCTGAATAGCAAACAGCATTGGCTGTCCGATTAGTGCAGTTGTTAGCGCGCTCGCTTCTCACCAATGCAACCCGGGTTCGATCCTCGGACAGGGATGTTTGTGAGATGGTACGATGGTCGCCAGATCGGACAGGTGGGTTTTCTCCGGGTACTCCGGTTTCCTCCCACATGAATGACCACATATACGCTTTCATCCGAGCCAACGAGAGTGATTAATATAAGTTGTTAAAACTTGCTTCGCAATCGTTGTAAAATAAATAAAGTATAAAAAACAGCATTGAGCCTGATCAGACGGAACAGTCTGTGCCAGACGGAACATTCTGATCTGATCTGGCTCTATGCTGTTTGCAAAAGTGACTTTAGTTGTAATTAGCAAGTTAATATGGATGTAGTCTTGCTAATTATCTTCTACGTAGTTGCTTAATTGATTTAAATACATTGCTATAAAAATTACCTTGTAATCTCTCACTTTCCACATTTTAGTCTAGGAAATTCCGTATCATGTTTACGAACACTGCAGATGAAAAAAAACGTCACCGAATATTGTGAATATTGAAAACGAGGTCAAAACATAATTCGCGTCGAATCACGGGTGGGTTGTTATGTGGAGTCGGACGATAAATGCAATTTTATGTAATTTAGTGACTCAGAATTAATTTCAGGCTAGTTTTAGGTGACATAGTCAACCAATGAAATGCGCCGTTATGCTACATACCGGGTACCTGGCCTGACGGAGTATCGAACCCCGGACCGTTTTACTCCAATCTGACGGCTTTACCGGTGGACCACCACCACACATCATTGTTGATTCTTCGCTTAGATGTGTCAAAACACAGTACTCAATATATATACATTCCATTAATGTCAAACCCTACGTGTAGACATGTTTTCCTGAGCAGGCTGAGATAAGCGCTTAACTACATGTACATATGTGGCCTGAACCTAATGTATGATTAGAATGGTGGAAACTATCCTCGTCATATTCCTATGCTCGGCGTATTCCTATGCTCGGTGTCTTCCTATGCTCGGCATATAGGCGTATTCCTATGCTCGGCGTATTCCTATTCTCGCTTAGTACTGGTTAACCACTTAGGTCGGCTAAGCCCCCCCAGGAAAAACATGTCTATGTCCCCTCAAGGGGTTTAACATTAATGGAACATACATACAGCGCTGACTACATGAGATGGCAGTATGTTCCATTGAACTCTAAACTAATGCAATCTCAAGCTACCGTGATCATAGCTTACCCATGATTGTTTTGGTTGGACTTCCATCAGGTCTCTTACTCTTATCTTCAAACAACCTGATCTGTAGATTCGAGTATCTCATTTCTGTAGGATTCCGTCCTACGTCCTGCAACCTCTTTGGAACTCGCACAACCAATCTCTCCCATTGCCGATCAATGTCTAGCAATAAACTAATGAATTTGATCACTGAGTATGGTAGCTGACGAATATAGGTATCTTCTGTCATCGGTGGCTTGTTGCGTCCAGTCATATCTTTAACTATTTAGCAACTGGACAAGATAAAACAGACACAAAGTACAAGATATATCAGATTCGCCTCATAGTCAGCATTGAGCTGTTTAGTGTTGGTAAAGATGTCGCAGTAACCGTTCAAGCACTTCTAACAAGCAATAACCAAATAGTAAGATTAATAGACAGAACTTAGTTTAAACTTTATTTATTGTTCTTCTTTTGTACAAATTCCAAATCAATGCCACCCCTAAAGCATGAAAACAAATTCCATCATGAAGAAGCTGCTAAAGCCACAGCACTGAACACACAGTTTCAGTCTGTCTTCAGCTCCAAATCCCCACTAAGACTTACCTCCATTTGTAAAATGAAAATTCAGGACACATATGGAAACCTGAATGGTCAATCCACGCCAAACATGAATGAGATCTCAGTAAGCTCAAATGGCATAGAGAAACTTCTCAATAACCTGAACCCCCACAAGGCTAGTGGTCCTGACCTAATTAAGCCAATCGTACTTAAAACCCTGTCTAAAGAACTCTCACCTATCCTTGAAGTCTTATTCCAAAAATCCCTCAACAAAGGATCACTGCCTGCCCAGTGGAAGTCAGCAAATGTTGCTCCCATTTACAAAAAAGGGGACAAGTCAAACCCCGCCAACTATAGGCCTATCTCACTGACATGTGTTCTATGCAAGGTACTTGAACATATAGTTTCCTCCTCGATAGCAAAACACTTCACTAACCACAGTAGGCCTATTCTGTACCATTTGCAGCATGGTTTTAGAGAAAAACGGTCATGCGTGACCTAATTAGTAATGCTAGTCAATGACTTGGTTACCTCTGTCTACAATAAGCATCAGGTAGATCTAATCCTATTAGACTTCAGTAAGGCTTTCGATAAGGTCAATCACGAGAACGTACTACTAAAAATGCATGAATATGGAGTCAGAGGTCAAACATTAAGGTGGTTTAAGAGTTTTCTAGATAATAGACTCCAGTCAGTTGTCCTTAATGGTACTAGTTCAGAGGCCATTCCGATGTCCTCTGGAGTCCCACAGGGATCCGTACTTGGACCCCTGCTTTTCCTAGCCTACATAAATGACCTCCCACAAAACATCAGTTCCAAAGTCCGCATCTTTGCAGATGATACTGCAGTATATCTATCACTGACATCTGCAAAATGATCTTAAGAGATTAGAAGAGTGGGAGTTGGAGTGGGACATGGAATTTAACCCCTCCAAATGTCAAGTTATCCACGTCACCAGAAGGAAACATCCTATACCCAGCAATTATAAACTCCATGGGGTCCTACTTGAGTCGGTCACCTCAGCCAAATACCTTGGCGTGGATATCTCAAATAACCTGTCGTGGGACACCCACATAAAAAGGTCAACAAAGAAAGCAAACCAAACATTAGGATTTCTACGTAGAAACCTCCAGGTCAAATCTGAACCCCTTAAGACCATGGCTTACCAGACATTAGTGAGACCCCAGCTTGAATATGGCTCCGAGATCTGGTCGCCCCATACCCAAACATTGATAGACCAAATTTAAGGTGTCCAGCGAAGAGCAGCCCGTTGGATAATAAAAATTGTTTAAAAACGTGATCTATGTTAAAAGGTTACATTTTAAATAATATATATACTCGATAATCACAATAAGTTGCATTATAATCTATTTATAAGGTGAGTTTCTTTTAAAAAATCTAATATTGTACTTGGCAGTACTGAATCGAATAATTCTTGTATACTATTTGTATTAAAGTATGCATTCCTTGTAAAGATGAGGTCGGCACAGTGGAGCAAAAAGTGCTTCACTGTGAATATCTCATCACAAGGAATACATATGGGTTGTTCTTCTGCATTTAAAATATAAGAATGTGTAATCCAAGTGTGTCCAATACGACACCGAGTCAAACGAACTTGTTCTTTTCGGTTTAGTTTTGTACGATATGTACTTGAAAATATGGGTTTAATTTCATGTAACTTATTTCCAACTTGTTTGTCCCAATTAATTTGACATTTACTATCGACATATTTCCTAATATTGGATTTTAAATCCGTATGCGGTATTTTAGAGTTTGTTATTGGCAAGTCTAAAGCAGACTTTGCTAGAAAATCAGCTTCATCATTTCCTCGTATGTTTATATGACTGGGAATCCAACAAAAAACAACAGTTTTTGAGGAGCTAATAGATATGTATCTTTTAAAGATTTGTTGAATTAGGGGGTTGGAATGGTTTGGTTGTTTGAGAGATGTTAAAACCGACAAAGAGTCGGAAAATATAATAAATTTGTCGTTTTCGTTAACAGTTATAAGGGAAAGAGCTAGGTCGATAGATTGTGTTTCTGCAGAGAAAATTGAACTGTCATCAGGTAATCTTACAGTACTTGATTTAGTATGGGTAACTGCTGCACATGCAACCTTTTCAAGTCTTTTTGAGCCATCTGTGTAGATGGATATATATCTTTATATTTAGATTTTATTTCTAAAAATTTTGTTTTAAAAATATCTGGACTAGTTTCACTTTTCTTATTCTCATACAAATGAAGATCTAAAATAATGTTTGGGGTAGTCAAAGTCCACGGTTCTTTATTTAAAAACTTGTTTTCTTGTATAATTGTTGTATCTATTTTTGCTTCTACTAATAATGGTTTAATACGGAGACCTAGTGGTTTTATGGCGGATGGAGAGTTTCCGTAAACTATTTTGTTTTTAGGCTCGAAAACGCAATTGAATGCAGGATTTTTGGGATTTGCAGCTAGTTTGGTTGTATATTGTAACGAGAGTTTCTCTCTCCGTATGTATAAAGAGGGTTCATTTGTTTCAGCATATAAGCTTTCTACGGGAGATGTGCGAAAAGCTCCTAGAGCCAGTCGTAGGCCTTGATGATGTATTGTATCTAACTTTTTCAAGTAGGATTTTCTCGCCGATCCATACACAATGGATCCGTAATCCAGTTTGGAACGGATAAGTGATCTGTATAGATTTATAAGAACTGGACAATCGCTTCCCCAATTTGTATTGGAGAGCACCTTCAAAATATTTAGAGCTTTTAGACATTTCGTCCGTAGATAATTTATATGAGGTATGAATGTTAATTTTTTGTCAAATATAAGTCCTAGGAATTTTACTTCTTCTACTACAGGAATTTGTGAACCGTAAATTGTTAAATTTGGATCTGGATGTAATCCTCTCAATTGATAGAAATGTACGCATTGAGTTTTAATTTTAGAGAATTTGAAACCATTTTTGTTTGCCCAATCTTCAAGTTTATTTAGACATTGTTGGAGTTTTTGTTCAATGGTTTCCATATTTTTAGATTTGTAGAACATTACAAAATCATCTACATATAAGGAGCAATCTGTTTCGTTTAAACATTTCACAATGCTATTTATTTTAATATTAAAAAGTGTTGGGGATAAAATACTACCTTGAGGCACCCCTTGCTCTTGTTTGTATGTATCGGAGAGCGTTGAGCCAATTCTTACTTTAAAATTTCTATTTGATAAAAAATTGGCAATAAAATTTGGCAAGTGGCCTTTCAGACCAAAATCGTGTAAATCTTTGAGAATACTATATTTCCATGTGGTATCATATGCCTTTTCTAAATCGAAAAAAACTGCTACCAAATGTTCTTTTTTGATGAAGGCATTACGAATATAAGTTTCTAGTCTTACTAGATGATCAGTTGTACATTTATTTTTCCGAAAACCCGTTTGGTAACTCGTAATCAAACTGTTTGATTCCAAGAACCAAACAAGTCTATCGTTAATCATTCTCTCCATGGTTTTACATAGACAACTAGTTAGTGCGATGGGACGATAATTTGTGGGATTTGTATGATCTTTTCCTGGTTTGGGAATAGGAATGATTATGGCTTCACTCCATTCTTTGGGAAAGTTCTCACTTTCCCACGTCATATTAAAAATATCTAAAAGAGTTATCATTGCATTATTTGGTTAATGTTTTATAATTTGATAATGGATTTGATCTGGACCTGTGGCCGTTTCTTTTGTTCTTTGTAGAGCAGTTTCGAGTTCTGACATATTGAATGGTAGATTATATTTTTCTTCATTTCTAGAATGAAAATCAATTTTTTCTTTCTCTTTCTCAGTTTTAAATTTCTGAAACTTCTCATTATAGTTTGATGTTGAAAAGTTGTTTTGAAAGTTTTCACCTAAAACATTGGATATGTCTTTTTTTGTTAAATGGGTTCTATTATTAGATGTATTTAGATGAACAATTTTTGAGCTTTTCCTCTTGCCATTTATTTTTGCTACCATATTCCAAACCCTTTTCATTGATGTATTAGAGTTTATTTATTTATTTATTTAATGGATATCTTGACGATATCTTATTTACCGACGCCTCAACCTAATAAGGTCATGTGGCGTCGAAAACATTTGTAAAAATAAAAATTGTTTAAAAACGTGATCTATGTTAAAAGGTTACATTTTAAATAATATATATACTCGATAATCACAATAAGTTGCATTATAATCTATTTATAAGGTGAGTTTCTTTTAAAAAACCTAATATTGTACTTGGCAGTACTGAATCGAATAATTCTTGTATACTATTTGTATTAAAGTATGCATTCCTTGTAAAAATGAGGTCGGCACAGTGGAGCAAAAAGTGCTTCACTGTGAATATCTCATCACAAGGAATACATATGGGTTGTTCTTCTGCATTTAAAATATAAGAATGTGTAATCCAAGTGTGTCCAATACGACACCGAGTCAAACGAACTTGTTCTTTTCGGTTTAGTTTTGTACGATATGTACTTGAAAATATGGGTTTAATTTCATGTAACTTATTTCCAACTTGTTTGTCCCAATTTATTTGACATTTACTATCGACATATTTCCTAATATTGGATTTTAAATCCGTATGCGGTATTTTAGAGTTTGTTATTGGCAAGTCTAAAGCAGACTTTGCTAGAAAATCAGCTTCATCATTTCCTCGTATGTTTATATGACTGGGAATCCAACAAAAAACAACAGTTTTTGAGGAGCTAATAGATATGTATCGTTTAAAGATTTGTTGAATTAGGGGGTTGGAATGGTTTGGTTGTTTGAGAGATGTTAAAACCGACAAAGAGTCGGAAAATATAATAAATTTGTCGTTTTCGTTAACAGTTATAAGGGAAAGAGCTAGGTCGATAGCTTGTGTTTCTGCAGAGAAAATTGAACTGTCATCAGGTAATCTTACAGTACTTGATTTAGTATGGGTAACTGCTGCACATGCAACCTTTTCAAGTCTTTTTGAGCCATCTGTGTAGATGGATATATAATCTTTATATTTAGATTTTATTTCTAAAAATTTGTTTTAAAAATATCTGGACTAGTTTCACTTTTCTTATTCTCATACAAATGAAGATCTAAAATAATGTTTGGGGTAGTCAAAGTCCACGGTTCTTTATTTAACAACTTGTTTTCTTGTATAATTGTATCTATTTTTGCTTCTACTAATAATGGTTTAATACGGAGACCTAGTGGTTTTATGGCGGATGGAGAGTTTCCGTAAACTATTTTGTTTTTAGGCTCGAAAACGCAATTGAATGCAGGATTTTTGGGATTTGCAGCTAGTTTGGTTGTATATTGTAACGAGAGTTTCTCTCTCCGTATGTATAAAGAGGGTTCATTTGTTTCAGCATATAAGCTTTCTACGGGAGACGTGCGAAAAGCTCCTAGAGCCAGTCGTAGACCTTGATGATGTATTGTATCTAACTTTTTCAAGTAGGATTTTCTCGCCGATCCATACACAATGGATCCGTAATCCAGTTTGGAACGGATAAGTGATCTGTATAGATTTATAAGAACTGGACAATCGCTTCCCCAATTTGTATTGGAGAGCACCTTCAAAATATTTAGAGCTTTTAGACATTTCGTCCGTAGATAATTTATATGAGGTATGAATGTTAATTTTTTGTCAAATATAAGTCCTAGGAATTTTACTTCTTCTACTACAGGAATTTGTGAACCGTAAATTTTTAAATTTGGATCTGGATGTAATCCTCTCAATTGACAGAAATGTACGCATTGAGTTTTAATTTTAGAGAATTTGAAACCATTTTTGTTTGCCCAATCTTCAAGTTTATTTAGACATTGTTGGAGTTTTTGTTCAATGGTTTCCATATTTTTAGATTTGTAGAACATTACAAAATCATCTACATATAAGGAGCAATCTGTTTCGTTTAAACATTTCACAATGCTATTTATTTTAATATTAAAAAGTGTTGGGGATAAAATACTACCTTGAGGCACCCCTTGCTCTTGTTTGTATGTATCGGAGAGCGTTGAGCCAATTCTTACTTTAAAATTTCTATTTGATAAAAAATTGGCAATACAATTTGGCAAGTGGCCTTTCAGACCAAAATCGTGTAAATCTTTGAGAATACCATATTTCCATGTGGTATCATATGCCTTTTCTAAATCGAAAAAAACTGCTACCAAATGTTCTTTTTTGATGAAGGCATTACGAATATAAGTTTCTAGTCTTACTAGATGATCAGTTGTACATTTATATTTCCGAAAACCCGTTTGGTAACTCGTAATCAAACTGTTTGATTCCAAGAACCAAACAAGTCTATCGTTAATCATTCTCTCCATGGTTTTACATAGACAACTAGTTAGTGCGATGGGACGATAATTTGTGGGATTTGTATGATCTTTTCCTGGTTTGGGAATAGGAATGATTATGGCTTCACTCCATTCTTTGGGAAAGTTCTCACTTTCCCACGTCATATTAAAAATATCTAAAAGAGTTATCATTGCATTATTTGGTAAATGTTTTATAATTTGATAATGGATTTGATCTGGACCTGTGGCCGTTTCTTTTATTCTTTGTAGAGCAGTTTCGAGTTCTGACATATTGAATGGTAGATTATATTTTTCTTCATTTCTAGAATGAAAATCAATTTTTTCTTTCTCTTTCTCAGTTTTAAATTTCTGAAACTTCTCATTATAGTTTGATGTTGAAAAGTTGTTTTGAAAGTTTTCACCTAAAACATTGGATATGTCTTTTTTTGTTAAATGAGTTCTATTATTAGATGTATTTAGATGAACAATTTTTGAGCTTTTCCTCTTGCCATTTATTTTTGCTACCATATTCCAAACCCTTTTCATTGATGTATTAGAGTTTATAGTAGATACATATTTTTGCCATGAAGTGCGTTTTGCATTTTTTATAGTTCTTCGAGCTTTTGCTCGTGTAATTTGTGTGTTTAAGAGATTTGCTTTTGTGGGAGTTTTATTAAATTTACGCAATGCATTCTTTCGTTTATTTATAACATTTTTACAATCGTCATTAAACCATGGTCTAATTCTTTTAGAAGATGTAGAAGATTTCGGAATGCATTCCGTTGAAATTTTTAAAAGTGAATTCGAAAACGAGGTGATTTGATCCTCGTTCCCAATCTTTTCCAATATCAAATGTTCTCTGCATAAAATTTGGAATTTTTCCCAATTAGCTTTTTGTAGATTCCATTGTGGGTAAAATTCATCTTTTGATTTGTTTATTTCTGTGATTACGATTGGGAAGTGGTCACTTCCATGTAGGTCATCATGTACGGACCATTCAAAATCTAAGAAAATGTTTGGATGACATATACATAAATCTAAAGCAGAAAAATGTCCTGTGGCAGGATGAAGGTATGTCGATTTGTTATCATTTAATAGACAAAGATCATTTTCAGTTATAAAGTCTTCTATTATTTTTCCTTTATTATTGATATTTGTACATCCCCATAGTTTACTATGTCCATTGAAATCTCCAACTAACATAAAAGGGTGAGGTAATTGTTCAACAAGATTCTCTAAATCATTTTGTTTTAATGGCGAGTTTGGAGGTATATAAATGGAACAAATTGTAAATGTTTTTGAAAGTGTAACCTTGGCAGCAATGGCCTGTAAATTTGTAGTCAAGTCTATTTTACTATGTGGAACAGTCTTTTTTATGAGAATGGATGATCCACCAGATGCCTTTTGACAATCATTATTTATAAAATTAAACATGATAAAATCTTTAAAATATATATTGTCAGTCGATTTTAGGAAAGTTTCTTGCAAACAAAGGATATTTGGTGAAAGCAGAGATATAAGTATTAAAATCTCATTATAGTTTGCTTTTAGTCCCCGACAGTTCCATTGTATTATTGTATTATTCTTATCCATTATTTACGGAGAGAAGATTAAAAAATGGTACATAAAAAGATTACATTTTAGTGTTTGGAGGTGGATCTGGTACCAGCTCCATGTCTTCATGTTCTAATGAAGAGAATTTATTCGATTGTTTTATGGGATCCACTGATCCCTTCGGTGGTCTATCTGAGTTTTGTTTCAGGTTGCTAGGTCCATTTGGTTTATTTGTTTTTTTTTTGTTGGTTCGTTTTACTCTGTGATGAGTTTGATTTAATAACAGATGTTGATCGGGATTTACGAGATGTTGATTGGGATGAGGATTGAGAAGATAAGTGAGTTTTTGTTTTGTCATTGGAACTGTTTTTGGCTTCGGATTTTTCGGTAATAATTTCAGTAATAATTTCAGTTTGAGTGTATGCATTTTTCATTATTGGCTTATTTATTGCTGATTGAACTATTTTAGAGTATGATATATCTGGTTTATTTTCCTGAATTTTCCTTGCTTCGAAGTAAGAGATATTTTGTGAGCACTTTATTTTCATGATTTCTTTTTCTTTTATCCAAGTTTCGCATTTGTTTGATTTTGAGATGTGATCTTTTTTACAGTTTACGCATTTTGATTGATTGGGGGGCAATTTGCGGTAAGGTGATCGTTTTCACCCATACCACAATTTTCACAAATGGAGTATTTTGTAATTTTACAGTTGTCTTCATGGTGGCCAAATTTTTGGCAGTTGAAACATCGAAGTGGATTTGGTATATATAATTCGACATTTATAATTCTATAAAAGATTTTCAGATTTGGTGGAATAACTGTGTTGTTGAAGGTTAATAAAATTGTATTAGTTTCAAAAAATTGGCCGTCTTTTTTGTACATGAATCTTTTAGCTTGAGTGACGCCTTGTGGAGTTAAATTTTTAACAATATCTTCGTTCGAGACTCCTTTTAAAATGTGATCTTTGATTATACCATTGGAACTGTTTAGAGATCTGTGTTCCGTTATAGTAACATCAATGTCGTATATTTGTTTTATTTTTAAAATATTTTCAGTTTGTGATCTGGATTTAGTTTCAACAAGTAACGTTTGGTTTCTTAGTTTTTTTACAGATTTTGGTGATCCAATTAAACTTTCCAATGATTTTTCGATAACAAATGGAGATAGTGAGCCAATTTTTTTTTCATGCATTTCTGATTCAATAATGAAGAATTTTGGATACGCTTTAAGTGGTATTTCTGAATCGTCTGATGGTCGTGGTCGTTTTAGGGAATTTTGGGAAGCCATGGTTATTTTTTTGATGTTCAACAGAAGAGGGCACCACCCGCCTCGGAGTCCTACCAGGGAACGCAGTTTAGAGGTGGTATTCCTACCTCTAGCGTTAATGCTACTCTTCTGTCATACTCTACTGATAGTAGAGGAAACTGTGATCCTGCCAGTAACTGGACAGTCACACAGATCCCCTATTTATCCATCGATTAACCCGTTAAGCCGCCGCTCATAAGAATCTACTTTAAGAAAGGAAAAAAGGTAGTCAACACACGGTTTGTATCTGACGATACATAGATAGTAAGAAAGATAGGCAGATAAGTTTTTCGATTCCAGAGCAAGGCACGACTAGCCGATTGTCTAGGCCCGGGCCCAACCCAGACGCCACGTCTATCCGAAGCCAGGGTCGAAGTAGTGTGTTAGGAGCTGGAGATCCCTGAGCCCCCTCAACTACCAGAATCCCTATTTCCGGTTTACGGGTCGCCACCTACGGCAAACTGGTAGCGTCTGTTTTATCAGGGGATTTCACCCCAACCATCACAGACGTAAAATGATCTATATATTGTATCCCTACAGACAAGGGGTTAATCGATTTGTTTCAAAATGTTTCGTAAGCTAGGTGAAGGCCTAAACATACTACTAGTTAGATGATACATTGGAGTACGGTTAGATGATACATTGGAGTACTGAACTATTTGGAAGATGTTACGTGGATATTCCGTGTGAAAAATATTTCAAATAATCAAACAGTGGGATAAAATTTGTTCCCAATTTTGTATAAATTGTGCATAGTGATACGAGAATAGAAGTGAAACGTACACAACACAAATGGTATTAAATACAGATGAATGTTACAATCTTCGTCCCGTGCGCTACCCACAGGCACAAATGGTAAACAAATGAGCATTGTTAATATATGATATAGCAAGGATAGAGAGAAAAGACATACATGCAGGGTTTGGGAAGGGAAAAATATTTACCTAAAGAGATTTAATTTATTTAAAATCATTTATTTATATTTTTGTTAAACCTAGTTTGTTTTGTTCGTTTGTTTTGTTCATTTGTTTTTGTTTAGTTTTATTGTTCGTGTGTTTGAAATCCTAACAGTATAGTATTACGATATTTTAAACATAAGTTTAATAACTTAGAAGGTTTTTTTTTTGTATTTAATTTCTCAGTTTTAATGGTTATATTTTTATATTTTCTAACGCGTTTTACATTTCAGTTCTGTGGTATATTTATTTTTCAAGACTTTATTTAGTTTTAGGATATGTATTTGAATTTAAATTTTAGAATATGTTTTTGGTGGAACGCGGTCGGCTGGTTTCGTGGGAGTTTTACCCAACCTGCACACCAGCCAGGCAGCAGTGAATTTCTTTTGCCCCCAGCCGCTGGGGCGGGCCGTTGGATAAAGGCTGACTTCTATCGTACCTCTAGTGTTACAGACATGCTACATTCCCTAAATCTACGCAGACTAGATCAACGGCGTATTGACAATAGGTTATCCCTTATGTATAAAATTCATAATGATCTTGTTGCTATTCCCATTGAAAACTACCTAGTTCCCCTCTCCCGTCCTACTCGCCATTGCCATTCCTTAAGCTATAGGTTAATTACAGCAACTACAGACTACTACAAGTTCTCCTTCTTTCCAAGAACAATCTATCATTGGAACCACCTCCCTCCTGACACTGTCCATCTCCCTACCATAGAGCAATTCAATATGGCAGTTTGCCATATTGAACATGCCCATCCCTAGTTGTTCTGCGTAGCTGCTTTTAAACTTTTACCACAACTTATTTTCATACCTTTTAAATTATGCTTTTAACTACTCATACTCTTAACTTCTTAGCGGTCTTTGACGCGCAACATGTCTACGTCCCCGCGAGGGGTTCGACATTAAAGGAAGATAGATAGATAGAAGAGCATATATGCATCGTAATTATATAAACACACAGGTTGCAGGAAGATAACAAAGGATTGGAAAACAAGATAAATACAATCTTATATAAATTCCTCTCCTAAAAACGTGTTCTGATTATTATGGGAGGTTCGACATTAGAGGAACATAGATGGATAGAGGTTAGTCTATTGTGGCGCAGAGTAGACCATCCGCATTTCCAGTACTCAAACTCTACAACCCCGTAAGCAACTGACAACTTACTAACACATCACCATTTGTCCCAGATAGTGAGCGAACGTGCAGTCCTAATGGTAGCCGTGAAGGCGAGTTATAGCGACGGTGCGTTAGACAACTGGGCAACGGAGGTTCTATAAGTTTATAGATGTCTATATATATCCCAAGCAATAATCTTTTATTAAAGCGAGAATTTCTGGTAGGCAACATATATCCTTGTGATATTGGGCATCATTTCTCTCAGTGAAATACCAGTAGATCCCACCAGTAACGATGTGCAACATTTGCAAATGAGTTAGTCATTCTTTAATGCAACCATAAGTAGTTATAGGAATGGGAGTTGGAATTCATACATCCTATCCACGTCACTAGAAGGATACACCCTCCCAAGTCACTAGAAGGATACATCCTACCCACGTCACTAGAAGGATACATCCTACCTACGTCACTAGAAGGATACATCCTACCCACGTCACTAGAAGGATACATCCTACCTACGTCACTAGAAGGATACATCCTACCCACGTCACTAGAAGGATACATCCTACCCACGTCACTAGAAGGATACATCCTACCCACGTCACTAGAATGATACATCCTACCCACGTCACTAGAAGGATACATCCTACACACGTCACTAGAAGGATACATCCTACCCACGTCACTAGAAGGATACATCCTACCCACGTCACTAGAAGGATACATCCTACACACGTCACTAGAAGGATACATCCTACCCACGTCACTAGAAGGATACATCCTACCCACGTCACTAGAAGGATACATCCTACCAACGTCACTAGAAGGATACATCCTACCCACGTCACTAGAAGGATACATCCTACCCACGTCACTAGAAGGATACATCATACCCACGTCATTAGAAGGATACATCCTACCCACGTCACTAGAAGGATACACCATACCCACGTCATTAGAATGATAATCCTACCCACGTCACTTTCTAGAAGGATACATCCCACGCACGCACGCAGGCACGCACGCACGACACGTTACACATGCATGCACGACACGTTGTACACACACGACACGTTACACACGCATGACACGTTACAATACGTTGTTGTTTTTATTGTGGATCCAGATACTGTTTGGATTTCATATTGTGAGTGTATGGCATTTGTGGCATTTGTGTTCATTTTAAGGAGACTATTTGTGCATTTATTTCAATACTACATGCTCTCACACATGTATGAGAAAAGTGCCCGTATCTACGCATTCCAACGCACATGGTTTTTTATTATTATTATTATTATACCACATTTATATAGCACCCTTTTCATATCAGATACGTTTAAAAGTGCTTTACAATAAGAGTCTGCAAGTAAAACATGTAATAAAACAATAGTATAACTTAGTATGAGGTTTAATAATGAGGTTTAAAAAAAAGAGTAAGGGTCGCATACCAGGCCCACCCTCGCCTGCCAGAGGCCCCTGTCCCCATGGCAGAAGAGGGAAAGCGTGGGTGGACTTCAATGCAAGAACTAAAAGGCATACGCCATAAGACTAAGATATGCAGTTAAAGAATATGTATACCAGATATATATGTTAAAAGATTTAAGGATTGTTTGTTAAAACAATATAAATAAGCACAAGATACAACTACTTCAAACATTCTTAATGTTGAAGTTGTCAAAACACTTCTATTATGCTATTACTTCATTGAGTTGAACTTCACACAGCGGCCCTGGATTTGTTAAATAGTTTAATCTTGTTTTGAAATGAGAATCTGACTAGGAAAGATGGTCGATTTACAATACACAAGAGAAGGACAAAATTTAGCGGTGTGGAGCCTAAACTAATACACTGTCACATCCGGAGGCACGCTCTTCAATCCGATTGAAGCTTGCCCTAAATGCTTGATAAAAAAACATGTATACACGGAAGCATTGGGGAAAACCCATATGACGTCAATATCGTATATTGTCCAATGATTACACAGAAACACGGTTTGACTAAGCCTACTTTCCCCGAAAACGAGACTTCGGGTAAATAAACTTACAGTAAAAAAAAAAAAACACTACATACCCGCCAAATCAGCATAATCTTGAAATTTAACAGTAGTTACACACACAATTTGTTCCGACGAATGTTATGGATGTTTTGTGACAGCACTTGACATGTAGAGTGGTGGAACCTATGCTCGGCGTAAATACTAGAGTGGTGGAACCTATGCTCGGCGTAAATCCTAGAGTGGTGGAACCTATGCTCGGCGTAAATCCTACATACCATGGCCTATAAAAAGAGTTAAATGCACTTGCCGTATATTATTATTTTCTAAAGTCGTGAACACAACTTTCATAAAATTGTTGTTGAAAATGTTAGCTTCATTACGTAACCATGCGCCTAAATACAGCTATCGCAACGGCACCTGTTTCCATGGGGAACTAGATACGTTAGGGCATCTATGCACGGCGTACATGATTTTTTAAATGTATGCATGGGTAAATGTTGAATATATTATTTTGACTTAGTAACATCAATAACTAACAATATTACAACTAATAAGACATTTTTTTCTGGTTATTTGTACATTTTTTTCCCAATCCGGATAGCCACCTGAAATGCTCATAAACCGCACATTTCGGTGGAATTTTTTTTTTTTTTTTTTTTACGTTTATTTATCGTCGCTACCTGTTGCCCATATGAGCGACGCCTCCTGAAGAGATTAGTCATTTTAGTTTTTGGAGGATATAGTGCAATGATACAGACATAGACCAATTCCAGAGTATCCTCTGGTTCTTTTACGAGCACGGTGTACAGCACCGACACGATACCTCGGTTTAAAGTCCCAATTGAAAGATTGTTAATGTTATAAGGGTCAGACGGGGGATCGAACCTGCGATCCCTGGATTACAAGTCCAGCGTTTTACCACGGGCTACGCGTATATATAGATCCGTCTGTATTTTAACAAATTAGCTACACGTCGATGTGATAGTCTACCGCCGTAACCTGCAGTTTTCCCGTTATTACAATGTAGTTTTCATTGTAGCTTGTCGGAGGATACGTGTTGGTCTGTGTGTGTGTGGGGGGGGGGGTGGTGAAATAACGATCTGATGGGATTATTGATTAGTTTGATTGCCTCCGTGGTCGAGTGGTTAAGGTCGCTGACTTGTATACCACTGCATATAACCTATCACTGATGGTCACGGGTTCGAGCCCCGCTCGGGAAGGGCCGTAACAAATGTTGCTAGAGCTTGTGGCCCGACCCGTTTGCTTTTCTATAATTTGTCATGTTTGTATTCACATGTATATATGTAAAAAAACTAATCGAGCAATAAAATATGATTAAACGAAAAGGCCGAGTCTCATTTATATGAAAAAGTTGGCAGTATCTTACGGAGGTTGGTGCACCCAAGTACTGGTTAACCGCTGGAGCCTGCCCAGGAAAGGTGTTGTTAGGTAAACTGCCCGCCGGCGATATAGCCCGAAATGGTGCTGATGCAGGCGTAAAACCTGAAGTATAACATAACGAAGTATAACGATTGACAGGCAGCAATTGATCAGAAGTTTAGCCTATGCCAGTGTACACGTTTATTTACCTGATATGCGAATCTGGGTCAAGATGACGCTCAACCATGATTTTGTAAATAGATTTCCGTAGATTTTATTTGGTTTTTGCTTGAAAACGGTATTGAGAAATGGTAATGAAGAGATATTACTATCTATTCTATGTTTTTATATATTAGTTTGAAAATCGCTTAATAGTAAATTATTGACAGGATCATGTTAATTATTGAGTATTATAAATTAGTCAGGATGGCCGAGCGGTCTAAGGCGCTGCGTTCAGGTCGCAGTCTGGTTCTCCAGGCGTGGGTTCGAATCCCACTTCTGACAATATTTTGATTTTTGTTTAAATGTTGCGTTTTTTTTAGTAACTGTGCACTGCGACTCTATATATATATCAAGGATACTTGTTAATGTGTCTCTATTCTGAGCGGTATTGGTTGCTCCAGACATACCCGGAAAATGCTCACATTATATTAGGCATATGTGGACCAAATATGGGCATACAATATCTATTGGTTCACTAATTATTACAAATTTTGTAACACACATCGCTAATCGGGGCAACGTCATTTTTACTTTATTGGACGCCGTCATGAAACAATGAACGAATGATTCACGTGCACTTACGATACTGTAATCTCCCCCCCCTTTTTAAAAACAAACTTTATTTATTTTTACAACGATTGCGAAGCAAGTTTTAAGAACTTATATTAATCACTCTCGTTGGCTCGGATGAAAGCGTATATGTGGGAGGAAACCGGAGTACTCGGAGAAAACCCAACTGTCCTATCTTGCGACCATCTCACATACTTCGCCAGATCGACCATCGTACCATCTCACATACTTCCCGGTCCGAGGATCGAACCCGGGTCGCATTGGTGAGAAGCGAGCGTGCTAACCACTACGCTAATCGAACAGCTACAGCTGTATCTTCTGATGTAATGATCATAATCGAAATACTCTCCATGATGGTGCTTTATACATTTTCCCATCTTGTTACTCAGTCAAACACAGATATGCGACAGCTTTCCTTTGAAATAGATTTGAGTACATTCAACACTGTTTGTGAATGAATTCATCTTCAGGCTCCGTAGTGCTTGTTTCAATGAGGGAAATAGGAACACGTCGTTAGGTGACAGTTCCGGGGAGTAGGCAGGGTGGTTTAGCTGTTCCACGCCGAGCGAGTCCATGCGTTCCCGAGTTTCTGCTGAGCGGTAGCAAGGTGCGTTGTCGTGGTGTAGCTTGAAATACTCCAACTTTCTTACAAAATGCCGACACAGACGGATCTGTAGTCCAGTGGTAACACGCTGGACTGGTAATCCGGGATCGCAGGTTCGATCCCCCGCCTGACCCTAATAAAAATTAACAGTCTTTCAGATGGGACGTTAAACCGAGGTCTCGTGTCGATGCTTTACACCGTGCACGTAAAAGAACCAGAGGAGATTCTGGAATTGGTCTCTGTCTGTATCATGCACTATCCTCCAAAATCTAAAATAACTAATCTCTTCAGGAGGCGTCGCTCACATGGGTGGGCAACCGGTAGCGACGATAAATAAACGTAAAACACAAAATGCCGACGCAATACCTTAAATTCAATAGATGCATTCATGTACTTGGTACATTATCATGTATAATCTGTAGATAGCACTAAATACTAAGTGTTTCGTATTAAAATATCACTAACCTGCATAAAACAGACAGAGTTCACGGTTTGGCCGATAGGTAACGACACCGCACTATCCCATGTCTTAATTGACCAGGAGCTCAGAAATGTTCGTTAAATAGCAATCATTTTCTGGGTATTTCTGGATCAACCTTCGTATGTGAATCGTATATATATATTAACATTGCATGTATATATTTATGTTCGATCAGTGTAAGTTATGCTTGAGTGGCTATACTATGGTCAGTTTATCTGCCTACCAGGTAGTAACCAATCAGAAGATATACATGTACAGGTGTACTGTATGTAAATATATATATTGTAATAGAGTTCTCAATCGAGGTTACAGGCGGATCTGTAGTCCAGTGGTAACACGCTGGACTTGTAATCCAAAGATCGCAGGTTCGATCCCCCGTCTGACCCTAATAAAAATTAACAGTCTTTCAGATGGGACATCAAACTGAGGTCTCGTGTCGGTGCTTTACACCGTGTACGTAAAAGAACCAGAGGAGACTCTGGAATTGGTCTCTGTCTGTATCATTGCACTATCCTCCAAAATCTAAAATAACTAATCTCTTCAGGAGGCGTCGCTCACATGGGTGGGCAACCGGTAGCGACGATAAATAAACGTAAAACACAAAATGCCGACGCAATACCTTAAATTCAATAGATGCATTCATGTACTTGGTACATTATCATGTATAATCTGTAGATAGCACTAAATACTAAGTGTTTCGTATTAAAATATCACTAACCTGCATAAAACAGACAGAGTTCACGGTTTGGCCGATAGGTAACGACACCGCACTATCCCATGTCTTAATTGACCAGGAGCTCAGAAATGTTCGTTAAATAGCAATCATTTTCTGGGTATTTCTGGATCAACCTTCGTATGTGAATCGTATATATATATTAACATTGCATGTATATATTTATGTTCGATCAGTGTAAGTTATGCTTGAGTGGCTATACTATGGTCAGTTTATCTGCCTACCAGGTAGTAACCAATCAGAAGATATACATGTACAGGTGTACTGTATGTAAATATATATATTGTAATAGAGTTCTCAATCGAGGTTACAGGCGGATCTGTAGTCCAGTGGTAACACGCTGGACTTGTAATCCAAAGATCGCAGGTTCGATCCCCCGTCTGACCCTAATAAAAATTAACAGTCTTTCAGATGGGACATCAAACTGAGGTCTCGTGTCGGTGCTTTACACCGTGTACGTAAAAGAACCAGAGGAGACTCTGGAATTGGTCTCTGTCTGTATCATGCACTATCCTCCAAAATCTAAAATAACTAATCTCTTCAGGAGGCGTCGCTCACATGGGTGGGCAACCGGTAGCGACGATAAATAAACGTAAAACACAAAATGCCGACGCAATACCTTAAATTCAATAGATGCATTCATGTACTTGGTACATTATCATGTATAATCTGTAGATAGCACTAAATACTAAGTGTTTCGTATTAAAATATCACTAACCTGCATAAAACAGACAGAGTTCACGGTTTGGCCGATAGGTAACGACACCGCACTATCCCATGTCTTAATTGACCAGGAGCTCAGAAATGTTCGTTAAATAGCAATCATTTTCTGGGTATTTCTGGATCAACCTTCGTATGTGAATCGTATATATATATTAACATTGCATGTATATATTTATGTTCGATCAGTGTAAGTTATGCTTGAGTGGCTATACTATGGTCAGTTTATCTGCCCACCAGGTAGTAGCCAATCAGAAGATATACATGTACAGGTGTACTGTATGTAAATATATATATTGTAATAGAGTTCTCAATCGAGGTTACAGGCGGATCTGTAGTCCAGTGGTAACACGCTGGACTTGTAATCCAGGGATCGCAGGTTCGATCCCCCGTCTGATCCTAATAACAATTAACAGTCTTTCAGATGGGACATTAAACTGAGGTCTCGTGTCGGTGCTTTACACCGTGTACGTAAAAGAACCAGAGGAGACTCTGGAATGGGTCTCTGTCTGTATCATTGCACTATCCTCCAAAAATCTAAAACGACTAATCTCTTCAGGAGGCGTCGCTCATATGGGCAACCGGTAGCGACGATAAATAAACGTCACGCATGCACGCACACATTCGAGGTTAAGCAGGTATCAAGCGTATCTACGTTTTTCCGACCCACCCGCCCGCCGCCCATTTATGTTATGATATGTTGTTATCATATTTTCTCTGTTGCTGATAAAACGATTTTCTGTCGTACTATACATATCGTTCAAAATTATGTAATATGTCACACCGTGTGAGTGATGCTGGAGAGAGTGAAATGATGGTTCTGGACAATAAGTGTGACACTCAAATAACGATTGTTTTTTATGTTTATTTATCGTCGCTACCGGTTGCCCATATGAGCGACGCGACGATTAGTAATTTTAGATTTTGGAGGATAGTGCAATGATACAGACAGAGACACATTACAGAGTATCTCTGGTTCTTTTACGTGCACGGTGTAAAGCACCGACAAATAACGACAGTGTTACATCTACTTATATACCCAGTGTTGTTATAAATGCATTGACACCCAGCTACATTCTGTAGCAAGATGTTTGGAAGAACCATCACGTGGATGCATTGATTGTATATGTATGTGTAAATGTAATAAAACGATACGTAGCCTGTGCGACCAATTCCTATACAAGTGTTTGTTATTTTACATTGGGTAAAAATTGGTAAACTAATTATAATGATGACTTATAACTAACTATATTGGTTAGTTAAGAAATAATAAGTATCAACCGTGGTATATCGCAGACTAACCCGAGTTTGAAGTTCTTATGCGTAGAATAAAATCACGAAGGCCGAACGGTTGTTACTTATTATTTCGATTCTAATACGACTTACTTCAAATAATTTTAGACGAGAATCAAAGGAGTATTTCCTTCAAACACCGTGCTACTCCGCTGCATTTGGCTTTCGAAATGTCCTCCTGCGTAAGGGGTGATGACGTTATTTTTTATGGAACTTGAATATCAATCTAGTGCATAAATGAACAAAAGTTGTAACTGATCAATAATTTTATTAATTTTGTCAAATAAAACTGTACAGAACTGAAACGTTACTTAACAGAAAAACAAGACGGACAAGAGATTATCTGATTCTAAAAGTAGCTCACTTCCGCGAATTCCCACGGTAGTATTTATAAACATCACGTGACTTTCATTCATAAAACTTTACACGCATTGTATAAATGGAATAGCACAACACGGTGCGCGTGCATCATAGTTCAAGGTAGGTATATCTCAGAATAACCCGAGGTAGATTTTACTCTACAAGTATGTATGTTTATTAGCTGGGTCGTGTTAGAAATTATAAATAATTTATCTTTGGCTGAATGGAATGCATAAATATTTTTAAATCTACATAGCGAATATGATTGGTAAAATTAAAGGGATATCTTTGAACATTGAATATAATCAAAATGTATCCAGAAATATTCAATATGTTCTCTCCCAAATGATTATATTCAATGTTCAAAGTTAATCATCCTTACTACTAGTCCTTGTGCATATGTATACACACATGCTCCAACACGTTTATTCATATATACAAATGATCCAGCACGTATATTCATATATACACAGGCTCCAGTACGTTGATTCATATATACAAATGTTCCAGCACGTATATTCATATATGCACAATGCCCCAGCACGTAGATTCATATACACACATACACCAGCACGTATATTCATATATACACAGGCTCCAGTACGTTGATTCATATATACAAATGTTCCAGCACGTATATTCATATATACAAATGATCCAGCACGTATATTCATATAAACACATGCTCCAGTACGTTGATTCATATATACAAATGTTCCAGCACGTATATTCATATATGCACAATGCCTCAGCACGTAGATTCATATACACACATGCACCAGCACGTATATTCATATATACACAGGCTCCAGTACGTTGATTCATATATACAAATGTTCCAGCACGTATATTCATATATACAAATGATCCAGCACGTCTATTCATATATACACAGGCTCCAGTACGTTGATTCATATATACAAATGTTCCAGCACGTATATTCATATATGCACAATGCTCCATCACGTATATTCATATACACACATGCAACAGCACGTATATTCATATATACACATGCTCCAGTACATATAATCATATATACACATGCTCCAGCACGTATATTCATATATACACATGCTCCAGCACGTATATTCATATATACACATGCTCCAGCACGTAGATTCATATATACACATGCTTCAGCACCTATAATCATATATACACATGCTCCAGTACATATAATAATATATACACATGCTCCAGTACATATAATCATATATACACATGCTCCAGCACGTATATTCATATATACACATGCTCCAGCACGTATATTCATATATACACATGCTCCAGAACATAGATTTATATACACACATGCTCCAGCACGTATATTCATACATACACATGTTCCAGCACGTAGATTCAATACCATAGAACAATATATACACATGCTCCAGCATGTAGTTTCAATACCATGTAACAGTATATACACATACTCCAGAACGTAGATTCAATACCATATAACAATATATACACATGCTCCAGAATGTAGATTCAATACCATATAACAATATATACACATGCTCCAGAATGTAGATTCAATACCATATAACAATATATACACATGCTCCAGAATGTAGATTCAATACCATATAACAATATATACACACGCTCCAGAGCGTAGATTCAATACCATATAACAATATATACACATACTCCAGAACATAGATTCAATACCGTATAACAATATATACACATACTCCAGCACGTAGATTCAATACAAAATAACAGTAGATATCTTGCATATTCAATACTATATAACAGTATATATCTTGCATATTCAATACTATATAACAGTATATATCTTGTATATTCAATACTATATAACAGTATATATCTTGTATATTCAATACTATATAACAGTAGATATCTTGCAGATTCAATACAATATAACAGTATATATATTGTAGATTCAATACCGTGTGAATATAACCGTAGATAACTTGTATATTCAATACTATATAACATTATATATATTGTATATTCAATAACATGACAGTAGATAACTTGTATATTCAATACTATATAACAGTATATATCTTGCATATTCAATACTATATAACTGTATATATCTTGTATATTCAATACCATATAACAGTATATATCTTGTATATTCAATACCATATAACAGTATATATCTTGTATATTCAATACCATATAACATTATATATCTTGTATGTTCAATAATATGACAGTAGATATATTGTATATTCAATACCATATAACATTATATATCTTGTATATTCAATACTATATAACAGTATATATCTTGTATATTCAATAATATGACAGTAGATATCTTGTATATTCAATAATATAACAGTATATATCTTGTATATTCAATACTATATAACAGTATATATCTTGTATATTCAATACTATATAACAGTAGATATCTTGCAGATTCAATACAATATAACAGTATATATATTGCAGATTCAATACCGTGTGCACAGTCACTGTCTGATATACTGCCTGCACCAGTCACTGTCTGATATACTGCCTGCTCCAGTCACTGTCTGATATACTACCTGCACCAGTCACTGCCTGATATACTGCCTGCACCAGTCACTGTCTGATATACTGCCTGCTCCAGTCACTGTCTGATATACTGCCGACACCAGCCACTGCCTGATATACTACCTGCACCAGCCACTGTCTGATATACTGCCGACACCAGCCATTGCCTGATATACTACCTGCACAGTCATTGCCTGATATACTGCCTGCACCATGTCACTGCCTGCACAGTCAGTGCCTGATATACTACCTGCACAGTCATTGCCTGATATACTACCTGCACAGTTATTGCCTGATATATTACCTGCACAGTCATTGCCTGATATACTACATTCACAGTCATTGCCTGATATACTACCTGCACAGTCATTGCCTGATATACTGCCTGCGCTAGCCACTGCCTGATATACGGCCTGCACCAGTCACTGCCTGCACAGTCATTGCCTGATATACTGCCTGCACAGTCACTGCCTGATATACTGCCTGCACAGTCATTGCCTGATATACTGCCTGCGCTAGCCACTGCCTGATATACGGCCTGCACCAGTCACTGCCTGATATACTGCCTGCACAGTCATTGCCTGATATACTGCCTGCACAGTCATTGCCTGATATACTGCCTGCTCCAGTCACTGCCTGATATACTACCTGCTCCAGTCACTGTCTGATATACTGCCTGCACCAGCCACTGTCTGATATACTGCCTCATCCAGTCACTGTCTGATATACTACCTGCACCAGTCACTGCCTGATATACTGCCTGCACCAGTCACTGCCTGATATACTACCTGCACCAGCCACTGTCTGATATACTGCCGACACCAGCCACTGCCTGATATACTACCTGCACAGTCATTGCCTGATATACTACCTGCACAGTCATTGCCTGATATACTGCCTGCACCATGCCACTGCCTGCACAGTCATTGCCTGATATACTACCTGCACAGTCATTGCCTGATATACTACCTGCACAGTTATTGTCTGATATATTACCTGCACAGTCATTGCCTGATATACTACATTCACAGTCAATGCCTGATATACTACCTGCACAGTCATTGCCTGATATACTGCCTGCGCTAGCCACTGCCTGATATACGGCCTGCACCAGTCACTGCCTGCACAGTCATTGCCTGATATACTGCCTGCACAGTCATTGTCTGATATACTGCCTGCACAGTCACTGCCTGATATACTGCCTGCACAGTCACTGCCTGATATATTGCCTGCACCAGTCACGGCTTGATATACTGCCTGCACCAGTCACTGCAAGATATACTGCCTGCTCCAGTCACTGTCTGATATACTTCCTGCTCCAGTCACTGCCTGATATACTACCTGCACCAGCTACTGCCTGATATACTGCCTGCACCAGCCACTGCCTGATATACTACCTGCACCAGCCACTGCCTGATATACTACCTGCACCAGCCACTGCCTGATATACTACCTACACCAGCCACTGCCTGATATACTACCTGCACCAGCCACTGCCTGATATACTTGTAACCCATCTCAGATTTATCTTAAAGGGTAATAATTATGGATATTTAGTACATGTACATCATAATATTTCCAAACCCTGCTGCAAGCGTACCACCCAATAGTTTCCCCTATAGAGCCTAACAAAATCATTGGTCTGAATCATATCATAATTATATAGCCTTGTCCCATACTATATGTCCTTGTATAATGTATACTTCACTACTATTGTGTATAACGTATTATGGGTGAGTGATTGTGAGTGACGATCAGGTCAGATGGGTGAATGAGTGAACTAACTCAACAAATTAAGTGCATTTTCCAACTAACTTGTTCAAGACCCTACTACCACACTCTTACTCTACTAGTTAAACGGATACTTTGTAAAGCTATCCGTTGTACACTAAGTAAACTATACTATTATATGCACACCATTGAAGTCAGGTTGTTAAATTGTCAAATAATGCACACTTGGGGTTTAAATATATGCACACCATTGAAATCAGGTGGCTAAATTGTCATCAAACGCACATTTTGGGCTTAACTATCTACACACCATTGAAGTCAGGTGGCTAAACTGTCGTCTAATGCACACTTGGGGCATAACTATCTGTACACCATTGAAGTCAGGTGGCTAAATTGTCATCTAACGCACACTTGGGGCTTAACTCTCTGCACACCATTTAAGTCAGGTTGTTAAATTGTCATCTAACGTACACTTGGGGCTTAACTATATGCACACCATTGAAGTCAGGTGGCTAAATTGTCAAATAATGCACACCTGGGGTTTAAATATATGTACACCATTGAAGTCAGGTAGCTAAACTGTCGTCTAATGCACACTTGGGGCGTAACTATCTGCACACCATTGCAGTCAGGTGGCTAAACTGTCATCTATTGCACACATGGGGCTTAACTATCTGCACACCATTGAAGTCAGGTGGATAAACGGTCATCTAACGCACAATAGAGGCTTACCTATCTGTACACCATTGAAGTCAGGTGACTAAACTGTCATCTAACGCACACGTTGGGCGTAACTATATGCACACCATTGAAGTCAGGTGGCTAAACTGTCGTTTAATGCACACTTGGGGCATAAATATCTGCACACCATTGGAGTCAGGTGGCTAAACTGTCATCCAATGTACACTTGAGGCTTATCTATCTGCACACCATTGAAGTCAGGTGGCTAAGCTGTCAGCTAAAGCACACGTGAGGCTTACCTATCTGCACACCATTAAAGTCAGGTGGCTAAACTGTCATCTAACGCACACTTGAGGCTTAACTATCTGTACGCCATTGAAGTCAGGTGGCTAAATTGTCATCTAACGCACACTTGAAGCTTAACTATCTGTATATTATTGAAGTCAGGTGACTAAACTGTCATCTAACACACACTTTGGGCTTAACTATCTGCACACCATTGAAGTCAGGTGGCTAAACTTTCGTCTAATGCACACTTGGGGCATAACTATATGCACACCATTGACGTCAGGTGGCTAAATTGTCATCTAACGCACACTTGAAGCTTAACTATATGTACATCATTGAAGTCAGGTGACTAAACTGTCATCTCACGCACACTTTGGGCTTAACTATCTGCACACCATTGAAGTCAGGTGGCTAAACTGTCGTCTAATGCACACTTGAGGCTTAACTATCTGTACACCATTGAAGTCAGGTGGCTAAATTGTCATCTAACGCACACTTGAAGCTTAACTATCTGCACACCATTGAAGTCAGGTGGTTAAATTGTCAAATAATGCACACCTGGGGTTTAAATATATGCACACCATTGAAATCAGGTGGCTAAACTGTCGTCTAATACACACTGGGGGCGTAACTATCTGCACACCATTGCAGTCAGGTGGCTAAGCTGTCATCTAATGCACACATGGGGCTTAACTATCTGCACACCATTGAAGTCAGGTGGCTAAACTGTCATCTATCGCACACTTGAGGCTTAACTATCTGTACACCATTGAAGTCAGGTGGCTAAATTGGCATCTAACGCAGACTTGAAGCTTAACTATCTGTACATCATTGAAGTCAAGTTACTAAACTGTCATCTAACGCACACACTGGGCTTAACTATCTGCACACCATTGAAGTCAGGTGGCTAAACTGTCGTCTAATGCACACTTGGGGCATAACTATCTGTACACCATTGAAGTCAGGTGGCTACATTGTCATCTAACGCACACTTGGGGCTTAGCTCTCTGCACACCATTGAAGTCAGGTTGTTAAATTGTCATCTATCGTACACTTGGGGCTTAACTATCTGCCCACCATTGAAGTCAGGTGGCTAAATTGTCAAATAATGCACACCTGGGGTTTAAATATATGTACACCATTGAAGTCAGGTGGCTAAACTGTCGTCTAATGCACACTTGGGGCGTAACTATCGGCACACCATTGCAGTCAGGTGGCTAAACTGTCATCTATTGCACACATGGGGCTTAACTATCTGCACACCATTGAAGTCAGGTGGATAAACGGTCATCTAAAGCACAATTGAGGCGTATCTCTCTGTACACCATTGAAGTCAGGTGACTAAACTGTCATATAAAGCACACGTTGGGCTTAGCTATCTGCACACCATTGAAGTCAGGTGGCTAAACTGTCGTTTAATGCACACTTGGGGCATAACTATCTGCACACCACTGGAGTCAGGTGGATAAACTGTAATCCAATGTATACTTGAGGCTTTTCTATCTGCACACCATTGAAGTCAGGTGGCTAAGCTGTCAACGAAAGCACACGTGAGGCTTACCTATCTGCACACCATTAGAGTCAGGTGGCTAAACTGTCATCTAACGCACACTTGAGGATTAACTATCTGTACATCATTGAAGTCAGGTGGCTAATCTGTCATCTAACACACACTTTGGGCTTAACCATCTGCACACCATTGAAGTCAGGTGGCTAAACTGTCGTCTAATGCATACTTGGGGCATAACTATCTGCACACCACTGAAGTCAGATGGCTAAACTGTCATCTAATGCACACTTGAAGCTTAACTATCTGTACATCATTGAAGTCAGGTGACTAAACTGTCATCTAACGCACACTTGGGGCGTAACTATCTGCACACCATTGAAGTCAGGTGGCTATACGGTCGTCTATCGTACACTTGAAGCTTAACTATCTGTACATCATTGAAGTCAGGTGACTAAACTGTCATCTAACGCACACTTGGGGCGTAACTATCTGCACACCATTGAAGTCAGGTGGCTATACTGTCATCTAATGCACACTTGGGGCATAACTCTCTGCACAACATTGAAGTCAGGTTGTTAAATTGTCAAATAATGCACACTTGGGGTTTAAATATATGCACACCATTGAAGTCAGGTGGTTAAATTGTCATCTAACGTACTCTTGGGGCTTAACTATCTGCACACAATTGAAATCAGGTGGTTAAATTGTCAACTAATGCACACCTGGGGTTTAAATATATGTACAACATTGAAGTCAGGTGGCTAAACTGTCGTTTAATGCACACTTGGGGCGTAACTATCTGCACACCATTGAAATCAGGTGGCTAAACTGTCGTCTAATGCACACTTGAGGCGTAACTATCTGTACACCATTGAAGTCAGGTGACTAAACTGTCATCTAACGCACACTTGAGGTGTAACTATCTGTACGCCATTGAAGTCAGGTGGCTAAATTGTCATCTAAAGCACACTTGAAGCTTAACTATCTGTATATCATTGAAGTCAGGTGACTAAACTGTCATCTAACACAAACCTTGGGCTTAACTATCTGCACACCATTGAAGTCATGTGGCTAAACTGTCGTCTAATGCACACTTGGGGCATAACTATATGCACACCATTGACGTCAGGTGGCTAAACTGTCATCTAACGCACACTTGAAGCTTAACTATCTGTACATCATTGAAGTCAGGTGACTAAACTGTCATCTAACGCACACTTTGGGCGTAACTATCTGCACACCATTGAAGTCAGGTGGCTAGACTGTCGTCTAATGCACACTTGGGGCATAACTCTCTGCACACCATTGAAGACAGGTTGTTAAATTGTCAAATAATGCACACTTGGGGTTTAAATATATGCACACCATTGAAGTCAGGTGGTTAAATTGTCATATAGCATACACTTGGGGCTTAACTATCTGCACACCATTGAAGTCAGGTGGTTAAATTGTCAAATAATGCACACCTGGGGTTTAAATATATGTACACCATTGAAGTCAGGTGGCTAAACTGTCGTTTAATGCACACTTGGGGCGTAACTATCTGCACACCATTGAAGTCAGGTGGCTAAACTGTCATCTAACGCACACTTGAAGCTTAACTATCTGTATATCATTGAAGTCAGGTGACTAAACTGTCATCTAAAGCACACTATGGGCATAACTATCTGTACACCATTGAAGTCAGGTGGCTAAACTGTCGTCTAATGCACACTTGGGGCATAACTCTCTGCACACCATTGAAGACAGGTTGTTAAATTGTAAAATAATGCACACTTGGGGTTTAACTATCTGCACACCATTGAAGTCAGGTGGTTAAATTGTCAAATAATGCACACCTGGGGTTTAAATATATGTACACCATTGAAGTCAGGTGACTAAACTGTCATCTAACGCACACTTGGGGCGTAACTATCTGCACACCATTGAAGTCAGGTGGCTATACGGTCGTCTATCGTACACTTGAAGCTTAACTATCTGTACATCATTGAAGTCAGGTGACTAAACTGTCATCTAACGCACACTTGGGGCGTAACTATCTGCACACCATTGAAGTCAGGTGGCTATACTGTCATCTAATGCACACTTGGGGCATAACTCTCTGCACAACATTGAAGTCAGGTTGTTAAATTGTCAAATAATGCACACTTGGGGTTTAAATATATGCACACCATTGAAGTCAGGTGGTTAAATTGTCATCTAACGTACTCTTGGGGCTTAACTATCTGCACACAATTGAAATCAGGTGGTTAAATTGTCAACTAATGCACACCTGGGGTTTAAATATATGTACAACATTGAAGTCAGGTGGCTAAACTGTCGTTTAATGCACACTTGGGGCGTAACTATCTGCACACCATTGAAATCAGGTGGCTAAACTGTCGTCTAATGCACACTTGAGGCGTAACTATCTGTACACCATTGAAGTCAGGTGACTAAACTGTCATCTAACGCACACTTGAGGTGTAACTATCTGTACGCCATTGAAGTCAGGTGGCTAAATTGTCATCTAAAGCACACTTGAAGCTTAACTATCTGTATATCATTGAAGTCAGGTGACTAAACTGTCATCTAACACACACCTTGGGCTTAACTATCTGCACACCATTGAAGTCATGTGGCTAAACTGTCGTCTAATGCACACTTGGGGCATAACTATATGCACACCATTGACGTCAGGTGGCTAAACTGTCATCTAACGCACACTTGAAGCTTAACTATCTGTACATCATTGAAGTCAGGTGACTAAACTGTCATCTAACGCACACTTTGGGCGTAACTATCTGCACACCATTGAAGTCAGGTGGCTAGACTGTCGTCTAATGCACACTTGGGGCATAACTCTCTGCACACCATTGAAGACAGGTTGTTAAATTGTCAAATAATGCACACTTGGGGTTTAAATATATGCACACCATTGAAGTCAGGTGGTTAAATTGTCATATAGCATACACTTGGGGCTTAACTATCTGCACACCATTGAAGTCAGGTGGTTAAATTGTCAAATAATGCACACCTGGGGTTTAAATATATGTACACCATTGAAGTCAGGTGGCTAAACTGTCGTTTAATGCACACTTGGGGCGTAACTATCTGCACACCATTGAAGTCAGGTGGCTAAACTGTCATCTAACGCACACTTGAAGCTTAACTATCTGTATATCATTGAAGTCAGGTGACTAAACTGTCATCTAAAGCACACTATGGGCATAACTATCTGTACACCATTGAAGTCAGGTGGCTAAACTGTCGTCTAATGCACACTTGGGGCATAACTCTCTGCACACCATTGAAGACAGGTTGTTAAATTGTAAAATAATGCACACTTGGGGTTTAACTATCTGCACACCATTGAAATCAGGTGGTTAAATTGTCAAATAATGCACACCTGGGGTTTAAATATATGTACACCATTGAAGTCAGGTGACTAAACTGTCATCTCATGCACACTTTGGGCTTAACTATCTGCACACCATTGAAGTCAGGTGGCTAAACTGTCGTCTAATGCACACTTGAGGCTTAACTATCTGTACACCATTGAAGTCAGGTGGCTAAATTGTCATTTAACGCACACTTGAAGCTTAACTATCTGCACACCATTGAAGACAGGTGGATAAATTGTCAAATAATGCACACCTGGGGTTTAAATATATGCACACCATTGAAGTCAGGTGGCTAAACTGTCGTCTAATACACACTGGGGGCGTAACTATCTGCACACCATTGCAGTCAGGTGGCTAAGCTGTCATCTAATGCACACATGGGGCTTAACTATCTGCACACCATTGAAGTCAGGTGGCTAAACTGTCATCTAACGCACACTTGAGGCTTAACTATCTGTACACCATTGAAGTCAGGTGGCTAATTTGTCATCTAACGCAGACTTGAAGCTTAACTATATGTACATCATTGAATTCAGGTGACTAAACTGTCATCTAACCCACACATTGGGCGTAACTATCTGTACATCATTGAAGTCAGGTGACTAAACTGTCATCTAACGCATACTTGGGGCGTAACTATCTACACACCATTGAAGTCAGGTGGCTATACTGTCGTCTAATGCACACTTGGGACATAACTCTCTGCACACCATTGAAGTCTGGTTGTTAAATTGTCAAATAATGCACACTTGGGGTTTAAATATATGCACACCATTGAAGTCAGGTGGTTAAATTGTCATCTAACGTACAATTGGGGCTTAAATCTCTGCACACAATTGAAATCAGGTGGTTAAATTGTCAACTAATGCACACCTGGGGTTTAAATATATGTACACCATTGAAGTCAGGTGGCTAAACTGTCGTTTAATGCACACTTGGGGCGTAAATATCTGCAAACCATTGAAGTCAGGTGGCTAAACTGTCGTCTAATGCACACTTGAGGCTTAACTATCTGTAAACCATTGAAGTCAGGTGACTAATCTGTCATCTAACGCTCACTTTGGGCTTAACTATCTGCACACCATTGAAGTCAAGTGGCTAAACTGTTGTCGAATGCATACTTGGGGCATAACTCTCTGCACACCATTGAAGTCAGGTTGTTAAATTGTCAAATAATGCACACTTGGTGTTTAAATATATGCACACCATTGAAGTCAGGTGGCTAAATTGTCATCTAACGCACACTTGAAGCTTAACTATATGTACATCATTGAAGTCAGGTGACTAAACTGTCATCTCACGCACACTTTGGGCTTAACTATCTGCACACCATTGAAGTCAGGTGGCTAAACTGTCGTCTAATGCACACTTGAGGCTTAACTCTCTGTACACCATTGAAGTCAAGTGGCTAAATTGTCATCTAACGCACATTTGAAGCTTAACTCTCTGCACACCATTGAAGTCAGGTGGCTAAAATGTCGTCTAATGCACACTTGGGGCATAACTCTCTGCACTCCATTGAAGTCAGGTTGTTAAATTGTCAAATAATGCACACTTGGGGTTTAAATATATGCACACCATTGAAGTCAGGTGGCTAAATTGTCATCTAACGTACACTTGGGGCTTAACTATCTGCACACCATTGAAGTCAGGTGGTTATATTGTCAAATAATGCACACCTGGGGTTTAAATATATGCACACCATTGAAGTCAGGTGGCTAAACTGTCGTCTAATGCACACTGGGTGCGTAACTATCTGCACACCATTGCAGTAAGGTGGCTAAGATGTCATCTAATGCACACATGGGGCTTAACTATCTGCACACCATTGAAGTCAGGTGGCTAAACTGTCATCTAACGCACACTTGAAGCTTAACTATCCGTACATCATTGAAGTCAGGTGACTAAACTGTCATCTAACGCAAACATTGGGCTTAACTCTCTGCACACCATTGAAGTCAGGTGACTAATCTGTCATCTAACGCAAACATTGGGCTTAACTATCTGCACACCATTGAAGTCAGGTGGCTAAATTGTCGCTTAATTCACACTTGCGGCATAACTATCTGCACAACATTGAAGACAGGTGGCTAAACTGTCGCTTAATTCACACTTGCGGCATAACTATCTGCACACCATTGAAGTCAGGTGGCTAAACTCTCGGCTTAATTCACACTTGTGGCATAACTTATCTACACACCATTGACGTCAGGTGGCTAAACTGTCATCTAGCGCAAACTTTAGGCTTAACTATCTGTACACCATTGAAGTCAGGTGGCTAAACTGTCATCTAGCGCACACTTGAGGCCTAACCATTTGTACACCATTGAAGTCAGGTGGCTAAACTGTCATCTAGCGCACATTTGAGGATTAACTATCTGTACACCATTGAAGTCAGGTGGCTAAACTGTCATCTAGCGCACACTTGAGGCTTAGCTATCTGTACACCATTGAAGTCAGGTGGCTAAACTGTCATCTAGCGCAAACTTGAGGCTTAACTATCTATACACCATTGAAGTCAGGTGGCTAAACTGTCATCTAGCGCACACTTGAGGCTTATCTATCTGTACACCATTGAAGTCAGGTGGCTAAACTGTCATCTAGCGCACACATGAGGCTTAACTATATGTACACCATTGAAGTCAGGTGGCTAAACAGTCATCTCGCGCACATTTGCGGCATATTTTATCTGCACACCATTGAAGTCAGGTGACTAAACAGTCGTCTAGCGCACACTTGAGGCTTAACTATATGCACACAATTGAAGTCAGGTGGCTAAACTGTCGTCTAGCACACACTTGAGGCTTAACTATCTGCACACCATTGAAGTCAGGTGTCTAAACTGTCGTCTAGCGCACACTTGAGGCTTAACTATATGCACACCATTGAAGTCAGGTGGCTAAACTGTCGTCTAGCGCACACTTGAGGCTTAACTATCTGCACACCATTGAAGTCAGGTGTCTAAACTGTCGTCTAGCGCACACTTGAGGCTTAACTATCTGCACACCATTGAAGTCAGGTGGCTAAACTGTCATCTAGCGCACACTTGAGGCTTAACTATCTGTACACCATTGAAGTCAGGTGGCTAAACTGTCATCTAGCGCACACTTGAGGCCTAACCATCTGTACACCATTGAAGTCAGGTGGCTAAACTGTCATCTAGCGCACACTTGAGGCTTAACTATCTGTACACCATTGAAGTCAGGTGGCTAAACTGTCATCTAGCGCACACTTGAGGCTTAACTATCTGTACACCATTGAAGTCAGGTGGCTAAACTGTCATCTAGCGCACACTTGAGGCTTAACTATCTGTACACCATTGAAGTCAGGTGGCTAAACTGTCATCTAGCGCACACTTGAGGCTTAACTATCTGTACACCATTGAAGTCAGGTGGCTAAACTGTCATCTAGCGCACACTTGAGGCTTAACTATCTGTACACCATTGAAGTCAGGTGGCTAAACTGTCATCTAGCGCACACTTGAGGCTTAACTATCTGTACACCATTGAAGTCAGGTGGCTAAACTGTCATCTAGCGCACACTTGCGGCATATTTTATCTGCACACCATTGAAGTCAGGTGGCTAAACCGTCGTCTAGCGCACACTTGAGGCTTAACTATATGCACACCATTGAAGTCAGGTGGCTAAACTGTCATCTAGCGCACACTTGAGGCTTAACTATCTGCACACCATTGAAGTCAGGTGTCTAAACTGTCGTCTAGCGCACACTTGAGGCTTAACTATCTGCACACCATTGAAGTCAGGTGGCTAAACTGTCATCTAGCGCACACTTGAGGCTTAACTATCTGTACACCATTGAAGTCAGGTGGCTAAACTGTCATCTAGCGCACACTTGAGGCTTAAACATCTGTACACCATTGAAGTCAGGTGGCTAAACTGTCATCTAGCGCACACTTGAGGATTAACTATCTGTACACCATTGAAGTCAGGTGGCTAAACTGTCATCTAGCGCACACTTGAGGCTTAACTATCTGTACACCATTGAAGTCAGGTGGCTAAACTGTCATCTAGTGCACACTTGAGGCTTAACTATCTGTACACCATTGAAGTCAGGTGGATAAACTGTCATCTAGCGCACACTTGAGGCTTAACTATCGACACCAACAAACCAACACTGCTAACTATCTGTACACCATTGAAGTCAGGTGGCTAAACTGTCATCTAGCGCACACTTGAGGCTTAACTATCTGCACACCATTGAAGTCAGGTGGCTAAACTGTCATCTAGCGCACACTTGAGGCTTAACTATCTGCACACCATTGAAGTCAGGTGGCTAAACTGTCGTCTAGCGCACACTTGAGGCTTAACTATCTGCACACCATTGAAGTCAGGTGGCTAAACTGTCGTCTAGCGCACACTTGAGGCTTAACTATCTGCACACCATTGAAGTCAGGTGGCTAAACTGTCATCTAGCGCACACTTGAGGCTTAACTATCTGTACACCATTGAAGTCAGGTGGCTAAACTGTCATCTAGCGCACACTTGAGGCTTAACTATCTGTACACCATTGAAGTCAGGTGGCTAAACTGTCATCTAGCGCACACTTGAGGCTTAACTATCTGTACACCATTGAAGTCAGGTGGCTAAACTGTCATCTAGCGCACACTTGAGGCTTAACTATCTGTACACCATTGAAGTCAGGTGGCTAAACTGTCATCTAGCGCACACTTGAGGCTTAACTATCTGTACACCATTGAAGTCAGGTGGCTAAACTGTCATCTAGCGCACACTTGAGGCTTAACTATCTGTACACCATTGAAGTCAGGTGGCTAAACTGTCATCTAGCGCACACTTGAGGCTTAACTATCTGTACACCATTGAAGTCAGGTGGCTAAACTGTCATCTAGCGCACACTTGAGGCTTAACTATCTGTACACCATTGAAGTCAGGTGGCTAAACTGTCATCTAGCGCACACTTGAGGCTTAACTATCTGTACACCATTGAAGTCAGGTGGCTAAACTGTCATCTAGCGCACACTTGAGGCTTAACTATCTGCACACCATTGAAGTCAGGTGGCTAAACTGTCGTCTAGCGCACACTTGAGGCTTAACTATCTGCACACCATTGAAGTCAGGTGGCTAAACTGTCATCTAGCGCACACTTGAGGCTTAACTATCTGTACACCATTGAAGTCAGGTGGCTAAACTGTCATCTAGCGCACACTTGAGGCTTAACTATCTGTACACCATTGAAGTCAGGTGGCTAAACTGTCATCTAGCGCACACTTGAGGCTTAACTATCTGTACACCATTGAAGTCAGGTGGCTAAACTGTCATCTAGCGCACACTTGAGGCTTAACTATCTGTACACCATTGAAGTCAGGTGGCTAAACTGTCATCTAGCGCACACTTGAGGCTTAACTATCTGTACACCATTGAAGTCAGGTGGCTAAACTGTCATCTAGCGCACACTTGAGGCTTAACTATCTGTACACCATTGAAGTCAGGTGGCTAAACTGTCATCTAGCGCACACTTGAGGCTTAACTATCTGTACACCATTGAAGTCAGGTGGCTAAACTGTCATCTAGCGCACACTTGAGGCTTAACTATCTGTACACCATTGAAGTCAGGTGGCTAAACTGTCATCTAGCGCACACTTGAGGCTTAACTATCTGTACACCATTGAAGTCAGGTGGCTAAACTGTCATCTAGCGCACACTTGCGGCATATTTATCTGCACACCATTGAAGTCAGGTGGCTAAACTGTCGTCTAGCGCACACTTGAGGCTTAACTATATGCACACCATTGAAGTCAGGTGGCTAAACTGTCATCTAGCGCACACTTGAGGCTTAACTATCTGTACACCATTGAAGTCAGGTGGCTAAACTGTCATCTAGCGCACACTTGAGGCTTAACTATCTGTACACCATTGAAGTCAGGTGGCTAAACTGTCATCTAGCGCACACTTGCGGCATATTTTATCTGCACACCATTGAAGTCAGGTGACTAAACTGTCGTCTAGCGCACACTTGAGGCTTAACTATATGCACACCATTGAAGTCAGGTGGCTAAACTGTCGTCTAGCGCACACTTGAGGCTTAACTATCTGCACACCATTGAAGTCAGGTGTCTAAACTGTCGTCTAGCGCACACTTGAGGCTTAACTATATGCACACCATTGAAGTCAGGTGGCTAAACTGTCGTCTAGCGCACACTTGAGGCTTAACTATCTGCACACCATTGAAGTCAGGTGTCTAAACTGTCGTCTAGCGCACACTTGAGGCTTAACTATCTGCACACCATTGAAGTCAGGTGGCTAAACTGTCATCTAGCGCACACTTGAGGCTTAACTATCTGTACACCATTGAAGTCAGGTGGCTAAACTGTCATCTAGCGCACACTTGAGGCTTAACTATCTGTACACCATTGAAGTCAGGTGGCTAAACTGTCATCTAGCGCACACTTGAGGCTTAACTATCTGTACACCATTGAAGTCAGGTGGCTAAACTGTCATCTAGCGCACACTTGAGGCTTAACTATCTGTACACCATTGAAGTCAGGTGGCTAAACTGTCATCTAGCGCACACTTGAGGCTTAACTATCTGCACACCATTGAAGTCAGGTGGCTAAACTGTCGTCTAGCGCACACTTGAGGCTTAACTATCTGCACACCATTGAAGTCAGGTGGCTAAACTGTCATCTAGCGCACACTTGAGGCTTAACTATCTGCACACCATTGAAGTCAGGTGGCTAAACTGTCGTCTAGCGCACACTTGAGGCTTAACTATCTGCACACCATTGAAGTCAGGTGGCTAAACTGTCATCTAGCGCACACTTGAGGCTTAACTATCTGTACACCATTGAAGTCAGGTGGCTAAACTGTCATCTAGCGCACACTTGAGGCTTAACTATCTGTACACCATTGAAGTCAGGTGGCTAAACTGTCATCTAGCGCACACTTGAGGCTTAACTATCTGTACACCATTGAAGTCAGGTGGCTAAACTGTCATCTAGCGCACACTTGAGGCTTAACTATCTGTACACCATTGAAGTCAGGTGGCTAAACTGTCATCTAGCGCACACTTGAGGCTTAACTATCTGTACACCATTGAAGTCAGGTGGCTAAACTGTCATCTAGCGCACACTTGAGGCTTAACTATCTGTACACCATTGAAGTCAGGTGGCTAAACTGTCATCTAGCGCACACTTGAGGCTTAACTATCTGTACACCATTGAAGTCAGGTGGCTAAACTGTCATCTAGCGCACACTTGCGGCATATCTATCTGCACACCATTGAAGTCAGGTGGCTAAACTGTCGTCTAGCGCACACTTGAGGCTTAACTATCTGCACACCATTGAAGTCAGGTGGCTAAACTGTCATCTAGCGCACACTTGAGGCTTAACTATCTGCACACCATTGAAGTCAGGTGGCTAAACTGTCGTCTAGCGCACACTTGAGGCTTAACTATCTGCACACCATTGAAGTCAGGTGGCTAAACTGTCATCTAGCGCACACTTGAGGCTTAACTATCTGTACACCATTGAAGTCAGGTGGCTAAACTGTCATCTAGCGCACACTTGAGGCATAACTATCTGTACACCATTGAAGTCAGGTGGCTAAACTGTCATCTAGCGCACACTTGAGGCTTAACTATCTGCACACCATTGAAGTCAGGTGGCTAAACTGTCATCTAGCGCACACTTGAGGCTTAACTATCTGCACACCATTGAAGTCAGGTGGCTAAACTGTCATCTAGCGCACACTTGAGGCTTAACTATCTGTACACCATTGAAGTCAGGTGGCTAAACTGTCATCTAGCGCACACTTGAGGCTTAACTATCTGTACACCATTGAAGTCAGGTGGCTAAACTGTCATCTAGCGCACACTTGAGGCTTAACTATCTGTACACCATTGAAGTCAGGTGGCTAAACTGTCATCTAGCGCACACTTGAGGCTTAACTATCTGTACACCATTGAAGTCAGGTGGCTAAACTGTCATCTAGCGCACACTTGAGGCTTAACTATCTGTACACCATTGAAGTCAGGTGGCTAAACTGTCATCTAGCGCACACTTGAGGCTTAACTATCTGTACACCATTGAAGTCAGGTGGCTAAACTGTCATCTAGCGCACACTTGAGGCTTAACTATCTGTACACCATTGAAGTCAGGTGGCTAAACTGTCATCTAGCGCACACTTGAGGCTTAACTATCTGTACACCATTGAAGTCAGGTGGCTAAACTGTCATCTAGCGCACACTTGCGGCATAACTATCTGCACACCATTGAAGTCAGGTGGCTAAACTGTCGTCTAGCGCACACTTGAGGCTTAACTATCTGCACACCATTGAAGTCAGGTGGCTAAACTGTCGTCTAGCGCACACTTGAGGCTTAACTATCTGCACACCATTGAAGTCAGGTGGCTAAACTGTCATCTAGCGCACACTTGAGGCTTAACTATCTGCACACCATTGAAGTCAGGTGGCTAAACTGTCATCTAGCGCACACTTGAGGCTTAACTATCTGTACACCATTGAAGTCAGGTGGCTAAACTGTCATCTAGCGCACACTTGAGGCTTAACTATCTGTACACCATTGAAGTCAGGTGGCTAAACTGTCATCTAGCGCACACTTGAGGCTTAACTATCTGTACACCATTGAAGTCAGGTGGCTAAACTGTCATCTAGCGCACACTTGAGGCTTAACTATCTGTACACCATTGAAGTCAGGTGGCTAAACTGTCATCTAGCGCACACTTGAGGCTTAACTATCTGTACACCATTGAAGTCAGGTGGCTAAACTGTCATCTAGAGCACACTTGAGGCTTAACTATCTGTACACCATTGAAGTCAGGTGGCTAAACTGTCATCTAGCGCACACTTGAGGCTTAACTATCTGTACACCATTGAAGTCAGGTGGCTAAACTGTCATCTAGCGCACACTTGCGGCATAACTATCTGCACACCATTGAAGTCAGGTGGCTAAACTGTCGTCTAGCGCACACTTGAGGCATAACTATCTGCACACCATTGAAGTCAGGTGGCTAAACTGTCATCTAGCGCACACTTGAGGCTTAACTATCTGTACACCATTGAAGTCAGGTGGCTAAACTGTCATCTAGCGCACACTTGCGGCATAACTATCTGCACACCATTGAAGTCAGGTGGCTAAACTGTCGTCTAGCGCACACTTGAGGCTTAACTATCTGCACACCATTGAAGTCAGGTGGCTAAACTGTCGTCTAGCGCACACTTGAGGCTTAACTATCTGCACACCATTGAAGTCAGGTGGCTAAACTGTCGTCTAACGCACACTTGAGGCTTAACTATCTGCACACCATTGAAGTCAGGTGGCTAAACTGTCGTCTAATGCACACTTGAGGCATAACTATCTGCACACCATTGAAGTCAGGTGGCTAAACTGTCGTCCAATGCACACTTGGGGCATAACTATCTGCACACCATTGAAGTCAGGTGGCTAAACTGTCGTCCAATGCACACTTGGGGCATAACTATCTGCACACCATTGAAGTCAGGTGGCTAAACTGTCGTCCAATGCACACTTGGGGCATAACTATCTGCACACCATTGAAGTCAGGTGGCTAAACTGTCGTCCAATGCACACTTGGGGCATAACTATCTGCACACCATTGAAGTCAGGTGGCTAAACTGTCGTCCAATGCACACTTGGGGCATAACTATCTGCACACCATTGAAGTCAGGTGGCTAAACTGTCGTCCAATGCACACTTGGGGCATAACTATCTGCACACCATTGAAGTCAGGTGGCTAAACTGTCGTCCAATGCACACTTGGGGCATAACTATCTGCACACCATTGAAGTCAGGTGGCTAAACTGTCGTCCAATGCACACTTGGGGCATAACTATCTGCACACCATTGAAGTCAGGTGGCTAAACTGTCGTCCAATGCACACTTGGGGCATAACTATCTGCACACCATTGAAGTCAGGTGGCTAAACTGTCGTCCAATGCACACTTGGGGCATAACTATCTGCACACCATTGAAGTCAGGTGGCTAAACTGTCGTCCAATGCACACTTGGGGCATAACTATCTGCACACCATTGAAGTCAGGTGGCTAAACTGTCGTCCAATGCACACTTGGGGCATAACTATCTGCACACCATTGAAGTCAGGTGGCTAAACTGTCGTCCAATGCACACTTGGGGCATAACTATCTGCACACCATTGAAGTCAGGTGGCTAAACTGTCGTCCAATGCACACTTGGGGCATAACTATCTGCACACCATTGAAGTCAGGTGGCTAAACTGTCGTCCAATGCACACTTGGGGCATAACTATCTGCACACCATTGAAGTCAGGTGGCTAAACTGTCGTCCAATGCACACTTGGGGCATAACTATCTGCACACCATTGAAGTCAGGTGGCTAAACTGTCGTCCAATGCACACTTGGGGCATAACTATCTGCACACCATTGAAGTCAGGTGGCTAAACTGTCGTCCAATGCACACTTGGGGCATAACTATCTGCACACCATTGAAGTCAGGTGGCTAAACTGTCGTCCAATGCACACTTGGGGCATAACTATCTGCACACCATTGAAGTCAGGTGGCTAAACTGTCGTCCAATGCACACTTGGGGCATAACTATCTGCACACCATTGAAGTCAGGTGGCTAAACTGTCGTCCAATGCACACTTGGGGCATAACTATCTGCACACCATTGAAGTCAGGTGGCTAAACTGTCGTCCAATGCACACTTGGGGCATAACTATCTGCACACCATTGAAGTCAGGTGGCTAAACTGTCGTCCAATGCACACTTGGGGCATAACTATCTGCACACCATTGAAGTCAGGTGGCTAAACTGTCGTCCAATGCACACTTGGGGCATAACTATCTGCACACCATTGAAGTCAGGTGGCTAAACTGTCGTCCAATGCACACTTGGGGCATAACTATCTGCACACCATTGAAGTCAGGTGGCTAAACTGTCGTCCAATGCACACTTGGGGCATAACTATCTGCACACCATTGAAGTCAGGTGGCTAAACTGTCGTCCAATGCACACTTGGGGCATAACTATCTGCACACCATTGAAGTCAGGTGGCTAAACTGTCGTCCAATGCACACTTGGGGCATAACTATCTGCACACCATTGAAGTCAGGTGGCTAAACTGTCGTCCAATGCACACTTGGGGCATAACTATCTGCACACCATTGAAGTCAGGTGGCTAAACTGTCGTCCAATGCACACTTGGGGCATAACTATCTGCACACCATTGAAGTCAGGTGGCTAAACTGTCGTCCAATGCACACTTGGGGCATAACTATCTGCACACCATTGAAGTCAGGTGGCTAAACTGTCGTCCAATGCACACTTGGGGCATAACTATCTGCACACCATTGAAGTCAGGTGGCTAAACTGTCGTCCAATGCACACTTGGGGCATAACTATCTGCACACCATTGAAGTCAGGTGGCTAAACTGTCGTCCAATGCACACTTGGGGCATAACTATCTGCACACCATTGAAGTCAGGTGGCTAAACTGTCGTCCAATGCACACTTGGGGCATAACTATCTGCACACCATTGAAGTCAGGTGGCTAAACTGTCGTCCAATGCACACTTGGGGCATAACTATCTGCACACCATTGAAGTCAGGTGGCTAAACTGTCGTCCAATGCACACTTGGGGCATAACTATCTGCACACCATTGAAGTCAGGTGGCTAAACTGTCGTCCAATGCACACTTGGGGCATAACTATCTGCACACCATTGAAGTCAGGTGGCTAAACTGTCGTCCAATGCACACTTGGGGCATAACTATCTGCACACCATTGAAGTCAGGTGGCTAAACTGTCGTCCAATGCACACTTGGGGCATAACTATCTGCACACCATTGAAGTCAGGTGGCTAAACTGTCGTCCAATGCACACTTGGGGCATAACTATCTGCACACCATTGAAGTCAGGTGGCTAAACTGTCGTCCAATGCACACTTGGGGCATAACTATCTGCACACCATTGAAGTCAGGTGGCTAAACTGTCGTCCAATGCACACTTGGGGCATAACTATCTGCACACCATTGAAGTCAGGTGGCTAAACTGTCGTCCAATGCACACTTGGGGCATAACTATCTGCACACCATTGAAGTCAGGTGGCTAAACTGTCGTCCAATGCACACTTGGGGCATAACTATCTGCACACCATTGAAGTCAGGTGGCTAAACTGTCGTCCAATGCACACTTGGGGCATAACTATCTGCACACCATTGAAGTCAGGTGGCTAAACTGTCGTCCAATGCACACTTGGGGCATAACTATCTGCACACCATTGAAGTCAGGTGGCTAAACTGTCGTCCAATGCACACTTGGGGCATAACTATCTGCACACCATTGAAGTCAGGTGGCTAAACTGTCGTCCAATGCACACTTGGGGCATAACTATCTGCACACCATTGAAGTCAGGTGGCTAAACTGTCGTCCAATGCACACTTGGGGCATAACTATCTGCACACCATTGAAGTCAGGTGGCTAAACTGTCGTCCAATGCACACTTGGGGCATAACTATCTGCACACCATTGAAGTCAGGTGGCTAAACTGTCGTCCAATGCACACTTGGGGCATAACTATCTGCACACCATTGAAGTCAGGTGGCTAAACTGTCGTCCAATGCACACTTGGGGCATAACTATCTGCACACCATTGAAGTCAGGTGGCTAAACTGTCGTCCAATGCACACTTGGGGCATAACTATCTGCACACCATTGAAGTCAGGTGGCTAAACTGTCGTCCAATGCACACTTGGGGCATAACTATCTGCACACCATTGAAGTCAGGTGGCTAAACTGTCGTCCAATGCACACTTGGGGCATAACTATCTGCACACCATTGAAGTCAGGTGGCTAAACTGTCGTCCAATGCACACTTGGGGCATAACTATCTGCACACCATTGAAGTCAGGTGGCTAAACTGTCGTCCAATGCACACTTGGGGCATAACTATCTGCACACCATTGAAGTCAGGTGGCTAAACTGTCGTCCAATGCACACTTGGGGCATAACTATCTGCACACCATTGAAGTCAGGTGGCTAAACTGTCGTCCAATGCACACTTGGGGCATAACTATCTGCACACCATTGAAGTCAGGTGGCTAAACTGTCGTCCAATGCACACTTGGGGCATAACTATCTGCACACCATTGAAGTCAGGTGGCTAAACTGTCGTCCAATGCACACTTGGGGCATAACTATCTGCACACCATTGAAGTCAGGTGGCTAAACTGTCGTCCAATGCACACTTGGGGCATAACTATCTGCACACCATTGAAGTCAGGTGGCTAAACTGTCGTCCAATGCACACTTGGGGCATAACTATCTGCACACCATTGAAGTCAGGTGGCTAAACTGTCGTCCAATGCACACTTGGGGCATAACTATCTGCACACCATTGAAGTCAGGTGGCTAAACTGTCGTCCAATGCACACTTGGGGCATAACTATCTGCACACCATTGAAGTCAGGTGGCTAAACTGTCGTCCAATGCACACTTGGGGCATAACTATCTGCACACCATTGAAGTCAGGTGGCTAAACTGTCGTCCAATGCACACTTGGGGCATAACTATCTGCACACCATTGAAGTCAGGTGGCTAAACTGTCGTCCAATGCACACTTGGGGCATAACTATCTGCACACCATTGAAGTCAGGTGGCTAAACTGTCGTCCAATGCACACTTGGGGCATAACTATCTGCACACCATTGAAGTCAGGTGGCTAAACTGTCGTCCAATGCACACTTGGGGCATAACTATCTGCACACCATTGAAGTCAGGTGGCTAAACTGTCGTCCAATGCACACTTGGGGCATAACTATCTGCACACCATTGAAGTCAGGTGGCTAAACTGTCGTCCAATGCACACTTGGGGCATAACTATCTGCACACCATTGAAGTCAGGTGGCTAAACTGTCGTCCAATGCACACTTGGGGCATAACTATCTGCACACCATTGAAGTCAGGTGGCTAAACTGTCGTCCAATGCACACTTGGGGCATAACTATCTGCACACCATTGAAGTCAGGTGGCTAAACTGTCGTCCAATGCACACTTGGGGCATAACTATCTGCACACCATTGAAGTCAGGTGGCTAAACTGTCGTCCAATGCACACTTGGGGCATAACTATCTGCACACCATTGAAGTCAGGTGGCTAAACTGTCGTCCAATGCACACTTGGGGCATAACTATCTGCACACCATTGAAGTCAGGTGGCTAAACTGTCGTCCAATGCACACTTGGGGCATAACTATCTGCACACCATTGAAGTCAGGTGGCTAAACTGTCGTCCAATGCACACTTGGGGCATAACTATCTGCACACCATTGAAGTCAGGTGGCTAAACTGTCGTCCAATGCACACTTGGGGCATAACTATCTGCACACCATTGAAGTCAGGTGGCTAAACTGTCGTCCAATGCACACTTGGGGCATAACTATCTGCACACCATTGAAGTCAGGTGGCTAAACTGTCGTCCAATGCACACTTGGGGCATAACTATCTGCACACCATTGAAGTCAGGTGGCTAAACTGTCGTCCAATGCACACTTGGGGCATAACTATCTGCACACCATTGAAGTCAGGTGGCTAAACTGTCGTCCAATGCACACTTGGGGCATAACTATCTGCACACCATTGAAGTCAGGTGGCTAAACTGTCGTCCAATGCACACTTGGGGCATAACTATCTGCACACCATTGAAGTCAGGTGGCTAAACTGTCGTCCAATGCACACTTGGGGCATAACTATCTGCACACCATTGAAGTCAGGTGGCTAAACTGTCGTCCAATGCACACTTGGGGCATAACTATCTGCACACCATTGAAGTCAGGTGGCTAAACTGTCGTCCAATGCACACTTGGGGCATAACTATCTGCACACCATTGAAGTCAGGTGGCTAAACTGTCGTCCAATGCACACTTGGGGCATAACTATCTGCACACCATTGAAGTCAGGTGGCTAAACTGTCGTCCAATGCACACTTGGGGCATAACTATCTGCACACCATTGAAGTCAGGTGGCTAAACTGTCGTCCAATGCACACTTGGGGCATAACTATCTGCACACCATTGAAGTCAGGTGGCTAAACTGTCGTCCAATGCACACTTGGGGCATAACTATCTGCACACCATTGAAGTCAGGTGGCTAAACTGTCGTCCAATGCACACTTGGGGCATAACTATCTGCACACCATTGAAGTCAGGTGGCTAAACTGTCGTCCAATGCACACTTGGGGCATAACTATCTGCACACCATTGAAGTCAGGTGGCTAAACTGTCGTCCAATGCACACTTGGGGCATAACTATCTGCACACCATTGAAGTCAGGTGGCTAAACTGTCGTCCAATGCACACTTGGGGCATAACTATCTGCACACCATTGAAGTCAGGTGGCTAAACTGTCGTCCAATGCACACTTGGGGCATAACTATCTGCACACCATTGAAGTCAGGTGGCTAAACTGTCGTCCAATGCACACTTGGGGCATAACTATCTGCACACCATTGAAGTCAGGTGGCTAAACTGTCGTCCAATGCACACTTGGGGCATAACTATCTGCACACCATTGAAGTCAGGTGGCTAAACTGTCGTCCAATGCACACTTGGGGCATAACTATCTGCACACCATTGAAGTCAGGTGGCTAAACTGTCGTCCAATGCACACTTGGGGCATAACTATCTGCACACCATTGAAGTCAGGTGGCTAAACTGTCGTCCAATGCACACTTGGGGCATAACTATCTGCACACCATTGAAGTCAGGTGGCTAAACTGTCGTCCAATGCACACTTGGGGCATAACTATCTGCACACCATTGAAGTCAGGTGGCTAAACTGTCGTCCAATGCACACTTGGGGCATAACTATCTGCACACCATTGAAGTCAGGTGGCTAAACTGTCGTCCAATGCACACTTGGGGCATAACTATCTGCACACCATTGAAGTCAGGTGGCTAAACTGTCGTCCAATGCACACTTGGGGCATAACTATCTGCACACCATTGAAGTCAGGTGGCTAAACTGTCGTCCAATGCACACTTGGGGCATAACTATCTGCACACCATTGAAGTCAGGTGGCTAAACTGTCGTCCAATGCACACTTGGGGCATAACTATCTGCACACCATTGAAGTCAGGTGGCTAAACTGTCGTCCAATGCACACTTGGGGCATAACTATCTGCACACCATTGAAGTCAGGTGGCTAAACTGTCGTCCAATGCACACTTGGGGCATAACTATCTGCACACCATTGAAGTCAGGTGGCTAAACTGTCGTCCAATGCACACTTGGGGCATAACTATCTGCACACCATTGAAGTCAGGTGGCTAAACTGTCGTCCAATGCACACTTGGGGCATAACTATCTGCACACCATTGAAGTCAGGTGGCTAAACTGTCGTCCAATGCACACTTGGGGCATAACTATCTGCACACCATTGAAGTCAGGTGGCTAAACTGTCGTCCAATGCACACTTGGGGCATAACTATCTGCACACCATTGAAGTCAGGTGGCTAAACTGTCGTCCAATGCACACTTGGGGCATAACTATCTGCACACCATTGAAGTCAGGTGGCTAAACTGTCGTCCAATGCACACTTGGGGCATAACTATCTGCACACCATTGAAGTCAGGTGGCTAAACTGTCGTCCAATGCACACTTGGGGCATAACTATCTGCACACCATTGAAGTCAGGTGGCTAAACTGTCGTCCAATGCACACTTGGGGCATAACTATCTGCACACCATTGAAGTCAGGTGGCTAAACTGTCGTCCAATGCACACTTGGGGCATAACTATCTGCACACCATTGAAGTCAGGTGGCTAAACTGTCGTCCAATGCACACTTGGGGCATAACTATCTGCACACCATTGAAGTCAGGTGGCTAAACTGTCGTCCAATGCACACTTGGGGCATAACTATCTGCACACCATTGAAGTCAGGTGGCTAAACTGTCGTCCAATGCACACTTGGGGCATAACTATCTGCACACCATTGAAGTCAGGTGGCTAAACTGTCGTCCAATGCACACTTGGGGCATAACTATCTGCACACCATTGAAGTCAGGTGGCTAAACTGTCGTCCAATGCACACTTGGGGCATAACTATCTGCACACCATTGAAGTCAGGTGGCTAAACTGTCGTCCAATGCACACTTGGGGCATAACTATCTGCACACCATTGAAGTCAGGTGGCTAAACTGTCGTCCAATGCACACTTGGGGCATAACTATCTGCACACCATTGAAGTCAGGTGGCTAAACTGTCGTCCAATGCACACTTGGGGCATAACTATCTGCACACCATTGAAGTCAGGTGGCTAAACTGTCGTCCAATGCACACTTGGGGCATAACTATCTGCACACCATTGAAGTCAGGTGGCTAAACTGTCGTCCAATGCACACTTGGGGCATAACTATCTGCACACCATTGAAGTCAGGTGGCTAAACTGTCGTCCAATGCACACTTGGGGCATAACTATCTGCACACCATTGAAGTCAGGTGGCTAAACTGTCGTCCAATGCACACTTGGGGCATAACTATCTGCACACCATTGAAGTCAGGTGGCTAAACTGTCGTCCAATGCACACTTGGGGCATAACTATCTGCACACCATTGAAGTCAGGTGGCTAAACTGTCGTCCAATGCACACTTGGGGCATAACTATCTGCACACCATTGAAGTCAGGTGGCTAAACTGTCGTCCAATGCACACTTGGGGCATAACTATCTGCACACCATTGAAGTCAGGTGGCTAAACTGTCGTCCAATGCACACTTGGGGCATAACTATCTGCACACCATTGAAGTCAGGTGGCTAAACTGTCGTCCAATGCACACTTGGGGCATAACTATCTGCACACCATTGAAGTCAGGTGGCTAAACTGTCGTCCAATGCACACTTGGGGCATAACTATCTGCACACCATTGAAGTCAGGTGGCTAAACTGTCGTCCAATGCACACTTGGGGCATAACTATCTGCACACCATTGAAGTCAGGTGGCTAAACTGTCGTCCAATGCACACTTGGGGCATAACTATCTGCACACCATTGAAGTCAGGTGGCTAAACTGTCGTCCAATGCACACTTGGGGCATAACTATCTGCACACCATTGAAGTCAGGTGGCTAAACTGTCGTCCAATGCACACTTGGGGCATAACTATCTGCACACCATTGAAGTCAGGTGGCTAAACTGTCGTCCAATGCACACTTGGGGCATAACTATCTGCACACCATTGAAGTCAGGTGGCTAAACTGTCGTCCAATGCACACTTGGGGCATAACTATCTGCACACCATTGAAGTCAGGTGGCTAAACTGTCGTCCAATGCACACTTGGGGCATAACTATCTGCACACCATTGAAGTCAGGTGGCTAAACTGTCGTCCAATGCAC
>CM026389.1:53044819-53200740 GCA_014843695.1 Archivesica marissinica | reverse complement strand
TGTTGTCTTACATACTTTATTTCGTTTGTTGTTCTACAATACTTTATTTCGTTTGTTGTCCTACAATACTTTATTTCATTTGTTGTCTTACATACTTTATTTCGTTTGTTGTTCTACAATACTTTATTTCGTTTGTTGTTCTACAATACTTTATTTCATTTGTTGTCCTACAATACTTTATTTCATTTGTTGTCCTACAATACTTTATTTCATTTGTTGTCTTACATACTTTATTTCGTTTGTTGTTCTACAATACTTTATTTCGTTTGTTGTTCTACAATACTTTATTTCATTTGTTGTCTTACATACTTTATTTCATTTGTTGTTCTACAATACTTTATTTCGTTTGTTGTTCTACAATACTTTATTTCATTTGTTGTCCTACAATACTTTATTTCATTTGTTGTCCTACAATACTTTATTTCATTTGTTGTCTTACATACTTTATTTCGTTTGTTGTTCTACAATACTTTATTTCGTTTGTTGTCTACAATACTTTATTTCATTTGTTGTCCTACAATACTTTATTTCATTTGTTGTCCTACAATACTTTATTTCATTTGTTGTCCTACAATACTTTATTTCATTTGTTGCCCTACAATACTTTAATTCATTTGTTGCCCTACGGTACTTTATTTCGTTTGTTGTCCTACAATACTTTATTTCATTTGTTGTCGTACAATACTTTATTTCCTTTGTTGTCCTACGATACTTTATTTCATTTGTTGTTCTACAATACTTTATTTCCTTTGTTGTCCTACAATACTTTATTTCATTTGTTGTCCTACAATACTTTATTTCATTTGTTGTCCTACAATACTTTATTTCCTTTGTTGTCCTACAATACTTTATTTCATTTGTTGTTCTACAATACTTTATTTCATTTGTTGTCCTACAATACTTTATTTCATTTGTTGTCCTACAATACTTTATTTCATTTGTTGTTCTACAATACTTTATTTCCTTTGTTGTCCTACGATACTTTATTTCATTTGTTGTCCTACAATACTTTATTTCATTTGTTGTCCTACAATACTTTATTTCATTTGTTGTCTTACATACTTTATTTCGTTTGTTGTTCTACAATACTTTATTTCGTTTGTTGTTCTACAATACTTTATTTCGTTTGTTGTTCTACAATACTTTATTTCGTTTGTTGTCCTACAATACTTTATTTCGTTTGTTGTTCTACAATACTTTATTTCGTTTGTTGTCCTACAATACTTTATTTCATTTGTTGTTCTACAATACTTTATTTCCCTTGTTGTCCTACGATACTTTATTTCATTTGTTGTCCTACAATACTTTATTTCATTTGTTGTCCTACAATACTTTATTTTATTTGTTGTCTTACATACTTTATTTCGTTTGTTGTTCTACAATACTTTATTTCATTTGTTGCCCTACAATACTTTATTTCATTTGTTGTCTTACATACTTTATTTCATTTGTTGTCTTACATACTTTATTTCATTTGTTGCCCTACAATACTTTATTTCATTTGTTGCCCTACAATACTTTATTTCATTTGTTGTCTTACATACTTTATTTCGTTTGTTGTTCTACAATACTTTATTTCATTTGTTGTCTTACATACTTTATTTCGTTTGTTGTTCTACAATACTTTATTTCGTTTGTTGCCCTACAATACTTTATTCCATTTGTTGTCTTACATAATTAATTTCGTTTGTTGTTCTACAATACTTTATTTCATTTGTTGTCCTACAATACTTTATTTCATTTGTTGTCCTACAATACTTTTATTTCATTTGTTGTCCTACAATACTTTATTTCATTTGTTGTCATACATACTTTATTTCGTGTGTTATCCTACATACTTTATTTCCCTTGCTGTCTTACGATACTTGTTTTCGGTTGTTGTTCTACAATGCTTTATTTTCTTTTGTTGCCCTAAAGTACTTTATTTCCCTTGTTGGCCCACATACCTTCGTTTGTTGTCCTGCAGTACTTTATTTCATTTGTTGTCTTGCATACTTTATTTCGTTTGTTGTTCTACAATACTTTATTTCGTTTGTTGTTCTACAATACTTTATTTCGTTTGTTGCCCTACAATACTTTATTTCATTTGTTGTCTTACATACTTTATTTCGTTTGTTGTTCTACAATACTTTATTTCGTTTGTTGTTCTACAATACTTTATTTCATTTGTTGTCCTACAATACTTTATTTCATTTGTTGTCCTACAATACTTTATTTCATTTGTTGTCCTACAATACTTTATTTCATTTGTTGTCCTACAATACTTTATTCCTTGTCTACATACTTTATTTCGTGTGTTATCCTACATACTTTATTTCCCTTGCTGTCTTACATACTTTTTTCGGTTGTTGTTCTACAATGCTTTATTTTCTTTTGTTGCCCTAAAGTACTTTATTTCCCTTGTTGCACATATTCGTTTGTTGTCCTGCAGTACTTTATTTCATTTGTTGTCTTACATACTTTATTTCGTTTGTTGTTCTACAATACTTTATTTCGTTTGTTGTTCTACAATACTTTATTTCGTTTGTTGTCCTACAATACTTTATTTCATTTGTTGTCCTACAATACTTTATTTCATTTGTTGCCTACAATACTTTATTTCATTTGTTGTCCTACAATACTTTATTTCATTTGTTGTCCTACAATACTTTATTTCATGTGTTGTCTTACATACTTTATTTCGTTTGTTGTTCTACAATACTTTATTTCGTTTGTTGTCCTACAATACTTTATTTCATTTGTTGTCCTACAATACTTTATTTCGTTTGTTGTCCTACAATACTTTATTTCATTTGTTGCCCTACAATACTTTATTTCATTTGTTGTCTTACATACTTTATTTCGTTTGTTGTTCTACAATACTTTATTTCGTTTGTTGTTCTACAATACTTTATTTCATTTGTTGTCTTACATACTTTATTTCGTTTGTTGTTCTACAATACTTTATTTCATTTGTTGTCTTACATACTTTATTTCGTTTGTTGTTCTACAATACTTTATTTCGTTTGTTGTCCTACAATACTTTATTTCATTTGTTGTCTTACATACTTTATTTCGTTTGTTGTTCTACAATACTTTATTTCGTTTGTTGTTCTACAATACTTTATTTCATTTGTTGTCCTACAATACTTTATTTCGTTTGTTGTTCTACAATACTTTATTTCGTTTGTTGTTCTACAATACTTTATTTCATTTGTTGTTCTACAATACTTTATTTCATTTGTTGTCCTACAATACTTTATTTCATTTGTTGTCTTACATACTTTATTTCGTTTGTTGTCCTACAATACTTTATTTCGTTTGTTGTCCTACAATACTTTATTTCATTTGTTGTCCTACAATACTTTATTTCATTTGTTGTCCTACAATACTTTATTTCGTTTGTTGTCCTACAATACTTTATTTCATTTGTTGTCCTACAATACTTTATTTCATTTGTTGTCCTACATACTTTATTTCATTTGTTGTTCTACAATACTTTATTTCGTTTGTTGTTCTACAATACTTTATTTCGTTTGTTGTCCTACAATACTTTATTTCATTTGTTGTCTTACATACTTTATTTCGTTTGTTGTCCTACAATACTTTATTTCGTTGTTGTCTACAATACTTATTTCTTTGTTGTCTACATACTTATTTCTTGTTGTCCTACATACTTATTTCATTGTTGTCCTACAATACTTTATTTCATTTGTTGTCCTACAATACTTTATTTCATTTGTTGTCTTACATACTTTATTTCGTTTGTTGTTCTACAATACTTTATTTCATTTGTTGTCCTACAATACTTTATTTCATTTGTTGTCTTACATACTTTATTTCATTTGTTGTCCTACATACTTTATTTCATTTGTTGCCCTACAATACTTTATTTCATTTGTTGTCCTAAATACTTTATTTCATTTGTTGTCTTACATACTTTATTTCGTTTGTTGTTCTACAATACTTTATTTCATTTGTTGCCCTACAATACTTTATTTCATTTGTTGTCCTACGATACTTTATTTCCTTTGTTGTCCTACAATACTTTATTTCATTTGTTGTCGTACAATACTTTATTTCATTTGTTGCCCTACAATACTTTATTTCATTTGTTGCCCTACGTACTTTATTTCGTTTGTTGTCCTACAATACTTTATTTCATTTGTTGTCCTACAATACTTTATTTCCTTTGTTGTCCTACGATACTTTATTTCATTTGTTGTTCTACAATACTTTATTTCCCTTGTTGTCCTACAATACTTTATTTCATTTGTTGTCCTACAATACTTTATTTCATTTGTTGTCGTACAATACTTTATTTCCTTTGTTGTCCTACGATACTTTATTTCATTTGTTGTTCTACAATACTTTATTTCCCTTGTTGTCCTACAATACTTTATTTCATTTGTTGTCCTACAATACTTTATTTCATTTGTTGTCCTACAATACTTATTTCATTTGTTGTCTTACATACTTTATTTCGTTTGTTGTTCTACAATACTTTATTTCGTTTGTTGTTCTACAATACTTTATTTCGTTTGTTCTACAATACTTTATTTCGTTTGTTGTCCTACAATACTTTATTTCGTTTGTTGTTCTACAATACTTTATTTCCCTTGTTGTCCTACGATACTTTATTTCATTTGTTGTCCTACAATACTTTATTTCATTTGTTGTCCTACAATACTTTATTTCATTTGTTGTCTTACATACTTTATTTCGTTTGTTGTTCTACAATACTTTATTTCATTTGTTGCCCTACAATACTTTATTTCATTTGTTGTCTTACATACTTTATTTCATTTGTTGTCTTACATACTTTATTTCATTTGTTGCCCTACAATACTTTATTTCATTTGTTGCCCTACAATACTTTATTTCCTTTGTTGTCCTACAATACTTTATTTCATTTGTTGTTCTACAATACTTTATTTCCTTTGTTGTCCTACGATACTTTATTTCATTTGTTGTCCTACAATACTTTATTTCATTTGTTGTCGTACAATACTTTATTTCCTTTGTTGTCCTACGATACTTTATTTCATTTGTTGTTCTACAATACTTTATTTCCTTTGTTGTCCTACGATACTTTATTTCATTTGTTGTCCTACAATACTTTATTTCATTTGTTGTCCTACAATATTATTTTATTTGTTGTCTTACATACTTTATTTCGTTTGTTGTTCTACAATACTTTATTTCGTTTGTTGTTCTACAATACTTTATTTCGTTTGTTGTTCTACAATACTTTATTTCGTTTGTTGTCCTACAATACTTTATTTCGTTTGTTGTTCTACAATACTTTATTTCGTTTGTTGTCCTACGATACTTTATTTCATTTGTTGTTCTACAATACTTTATTTCCCTTGTTGTCCTACGATACTTTATTTCATTTGTTGTCCTACAATACTTTATTTCATTTGTTGTCTTACATACTTTATTTCATTTGTTGTCCTACAATACTTTATTTCATTTGTTGTCTTACATACTTTATTTCGTTTGTTGTTCTACAATACTTTATTTCATTTGTTGCCCTACAATACTTTATTTCATTTGTTGTCTTACATACTTTATTTCGTTTGTTGTTCTACAATACTTTATTTCCTTTGTTGCCCTACAATACTTTATTTCATTTGTTGTCTTACATACTTTATTTCGTTTGTTGTTCTACAATACTTTATTTCGTTTGTTGTTCTACAATACTTTATTTCGTTTGTTGTTCTACAATACTTTATTTCGTTTGTTGCCCTACAATACTTTATTTCATTTGTTGTCTTACATACTTTATTTCGTTTGTTGTTCTACAATACTTTATTTCGTTTGTTGTCCTACGGTACTTTATTTCATTTGTTGTCCTACAATACTTTATTTCATTTGTTGCCCTACAATACTTGATTTCATGTGTTGTCTTACATACTTTATTTCGTTTGTTGCCCTACAATACTTTATTTCATTTGTTGTCTTACATACTTTATTTCGTTTGTTGTTCTACAATACTATATTTCATTTGTTGTCCTACGGTACTTTATTTCATTTGTTGTCCTACAATACTTTATTTCATTTGTTGCCCTACAATACTTGATTTCATGTGTTGTCTTACATACTTTATTTCGTTTGTTGTTCTACAATACTTTATTTCATTTGTTGTTCTACAATACTTTATTTCATTTGTTGTCTTATATACTTTATTTCGTTTGTTGTTCTACAATACTTTATTTCGTTTGTTGTTCTACAATACTTTATTTCCTTTGTTGTCCTACAATACTTTATTTCATTTGTTGTCCTACAATACTTTATTTCATTTGTTGTCCTACAATACTTTATTTCATTTGTTGTCTTACATACTTTATTTCGTTTGTTGTTCTACAATACTTTATTTCATTTGTTGTCCTACAATACTTTATTTCATTTGTTGTCTTACATACTTTATTTCATTTGTTGTCTTACATACTTTATTTCATTTGTTGCCCTACAATACTTTATTTCATTTGTTGTCTTACATACTTTATTTCGTTTGTTGTTCTACAATACTTTATTTCATTTGTTGTCCTACAATACTTTATTTCATTTGTTGTCCTACAATACTTTATTTCGTTTGTTGTTCTACAATACTTTATTTCATTTGTTGTCCTACAATACTTTATTTCTTTGTTGCCCTACAATACTTTATTTCATTTGTTGCCCTACAATACTTTATTTCATTTGTTGTCCTACAATACTTTATTTCATTTGTTGTCACAATACTTTATTTCATTTGTTGTCCTACAATACTTTATTTCATTTGTTGTCCTACAATACTTTATTTCATTTGTTGTCCTACAATACTTTATTTCATTTGTTGTCCTACAATACTTTATTTCATTTGTTGTCCTACAATACTTTATTTCGTTTGTTGTCCTACAATACTTTATTTCATTTGTTGTCCTACAATACTTTATTTCGTTTGTTGTCCTACAATACTTTATTTCATTTGTTGTCCTACATACTTTATTTCTTTGTTGTTACAATACTTTATTTTTTGCCTACAATACTTTATTTCATTTGTTGTCTTACATACTTTATTTCGTTTGTTGTTCTACAATACTTTATTTCATTTGTTGTTCTACAATACTTTATTTCGTTTGTTGTCCTACAATACTTTATTTCATTTGTTGTCCTACAATACTTTATTTCGTTTGTTGTCCTACAATACTTTATTTCATTTGTTGCCCTACAATACTTTATTTCATTTGTTGTCCTACAATACTTTATTTCATTTGTTGTCCTACAATACTTTATTTCATTTGTTGTCCTACAATACTTTATTTCATTTGTTGTCCTACAATACTTTATTTCATTTGTTGTCCTACAATACTTTATTTCATTTGTTGTCCTACAATACTTTATTTCATTTGTTGTCCTACAATACTTTATTTCATTTGTTGTCCTACAATACTTTATTTCGTTTGTTGTCCTACAATACTTTATTTCATTTGTTGTCCTACATACTTTATTTTTTGCCTACATACTTATTTCGTTTGTTGTTCTACAATACTTTATTTCGTTTGTTGTCCTACAATACTTTATTTCATTTGTTGTCCTACAATACTTTATTTCATTTGTTGTCCTACAATACTTTATTTCATTTGTTGTCTTACATACTTTATTTCGTTTGTTGTTCTACAATACTTTATTTCGTTTGTTGTTCTACAATACTTTATTTTTTTGCCCTACAATATTATTTTATTTGTTGTCTTACAATACTTTATTTCGTTTGTTGCCCTACAATACTTATTTCATTTGTGCCCTGCAATACTTTATTTCATTTGTTGTCCTACAATACTTTATTTCATTTGTTGTCCTACAACATTTTATTTCATTTGTTGTCTTGCATACTTTATTTCGTTTGTTGTCCTACAATACTTTATTTCGTTTGTTGTCCTACAATACTTTATTTCATTTGTTGTCCTACAATACTTTTTTTCATTTGTTGTCCTACAATACTTTATTTCGTTTGTTGTCCTACAATACTTTATTTCATTTGTTGTCCTACACTACTTTATTTCATTTGTTGTCGTACAATACTTTATTTCATTTGTTGCCCTACAATATTTTATTTCATTTGTTGTCCTACAATACTTTATTTCGTTTGTTGTCCTACAATACTTTTTTTCATTTGTTGTCCTACAGTACTTTATTTCATTTATTGCCCTACAATATTTCATTTCATTTGTTGTCCTACAATACTTTATTTCATTTGGTGTCCTACAGTACTATATTTCATGTATTGCCCTACAATATTTCATTTCATTTGTTGTCCTACAATACTTTATTTCATGTGTTGTTTGCATACTTTATTTCGTTTGTTGTCCTACAATACATTATTTCGTTTGTTGTTCTACAATACTTTATTTCGTTTGTTGTCCTACAATACTTATTTCATTTGTTGTCTTACATACTTTATTTCGTTTGTTGTTCTACAATACTTTATTTCGTTTGTTGTTCTACAATACTTTATTTCGTTTGTTGTCCTACAATACTTTATTTCATTTGTTGTCTTACATACTTTATTTCATTTGGTGTCTTACATACTTTATTTCGTTTGTTGTTCTACAATACTTTATTTCATTTGTTGTCCTACAATACTTTATTTCATTTGTTGTCTTACATACTTTATGTCGTTTGTTGTTCTACAATACTTTATTTCTTTTGTTGTTCTACAATACTTTATTTCATTTGTTGTCTTACATACATTATTTTATTTGTTGTTCTACAATACCTTATTTCGTTTATTGTTCTACAATACTTTATTTCATTTGTTGTCCTACATAGTTTATATCATTTGTTGTCATACATACTTTATTTCATTTGTTGTCTTACATAGTTTATATCATTTGTTGTCATACATACTTTATTTCATTTGTTGCCCTACAATACTTTATTTTATTTGTTGTCTTACATACTTTATTTCGTTTGTTGTTCTACAATACTTTATTTCATTTGTTGTCCTACAATACTTTATTTGGTTTGTTGCCCTACAATACATTAATTCATTTGTTGCCCTGCAATACTATAGTCCATTTGTTGTCGTAGAATACTTTATTTCATTTGTTGTCCTACAATACTTTATTTCATTTGTTGTCCTACAATACATTATGTCATTTGTTATCCTACAATACTTTATTTCATTTGTTATCCTGCAATACTTTATTTCATTTAATGCCCTACAATATTTCATTTCATTTGTTGTCCTACAATACTATATTTCATTTGTTGTATTGCATACTTTATTTCGTTTGTTGTCCTACAATACTTTATTTTATTTGTTGTATTGCATACTTTATTTCGTTTGTTGTCCTACAATACTTTATTTCGTTTGTTGTCCTACAATACTTTATTTCGTTTGTTGTCCTACAATACTTTATTTCATTTGTTGTCTTATATACTTTATTTCATTTGTTGTCTTACATACTTTATTTCGTTTGTTGTTCTACAATACTTTATTTCGTCTGTTGTTCTACAATACTTTATTTCATTTGTTGTTCTACAATACTTTATTTCATTTGTTGTCCTACAATACTTTATTTCATTTGTTGTCTTACATACTTTATTTCGTTTGTTGTTCTACAATACTTTATTTCGTTTGTTGTACTACAATACTTTATTTCATTTGTTGTCATACATACTTTATTTCGTTTGTTGTTCTACAATACTTTATTTCATTTGTTGTTCTACAATACTTTATTTCATTTGTTGTCCTACAATACCTTATTTCGTTTGTTGTCTTACATACTTTATTTCATTTGTTGTCTTACATACTTTATTTCATTTGTTGTCTTACATACTTTATTTCATTTGTTGTCTTACATACTTTATTTCGTTTGTTGTTCTACAATACTTTATTTCGTTTGTTGTTCTACAATACATTATTTCATTTGTTGCCCTGCAATACTATAGTCCATTTGTTGTCGTAGAATACTTTATTTCATTTGTTGTCCTACAATACTTTATTTCGTTTGTTGTTCTACAATACTTTATTTCGTTTGTTGTCCTACAATACTTTATTCGTATGTTGTCCTGCAATACATTATGTCATTTGTTGTCCTACAATACTTTATTTCGTTTGTTATCCTACAATACTTTATTTCATTTGTTGTATTGCATACTTTATTTCGTTTGTTGTCCTACAATACCTTATTTTATTTGTTGTATTGCATACTTTATTTCGTTTGTTGTCCTACAATACTTTATTTCGTTTGTTGTCCTACAATACTTTATTTCATTTGTTGTCCTACAGTACTTTATTTCATTTATTGCCCTACAATATTTCATTTCATTTGTTGTCCTACAATACTTTATTTCATTTGTTGTCCTACAATACTTTATTTCATTTGTTGTCTTTCATACTTTATATCGTTTGTTGATCTACAATACTTTATTTCGTTTGTTGCCCTACAATACTTTATTTCATTTGTTGTCTTACAATACTTTATTTCGTTTGTTGCCCTACAATACATTATTTCATTTGCTGCCCTGCAATACTTTATTTCATTTGTTGTCCTACAATACTTTACTTCATTTGTTGTCCTACAATACTTTATTTCATTTGTTGTCCTACAATACTTTATTTCATTTGATGTCCTACAATACTTTATTTCATTTGTTGTCCTACAATACTTTATTTCATGCTTTGACCTACAATACTTTATTTCATTTGTTGTCTTGCATACTTTATTTCGTTTGTTGTCCTACAATTCTTTATTTCATTTGTTGTATTGCATACTTTATTTCGTTTGTTGTCCTACAATACTTTATTTCGTTTGTTGTCCTACAATACTTTTTTCATTTGTTGTCCTACAATACTTTTTTTTCATTTGTTGTCTTACATACTTTATTTCGTTTGTTGTTCTACAATACTTTATTTCTTTTGTTGTCCTAAAATACTTTATTTCATTTGTTATCCTACAGTACTTTATTTCATTTATTGCCTTACAATATTTCATTTCATTTATTGTTCTACAATATTTTATTCCATTTGTTGCCCTACAATACTTTATTTCATTTGTTGTCGTACAATACTTTATTTCATTTGTTGCCCTACACTATTTCATTTCATTTGTTGTCCTACAATACTTTATTTCGTTTGTTGTCCTACAATACTTTTTTTCATTTGTTGTCCAACAGTACTTTATTTCATTTATTGCCCTACAATATTTCATTTCATTTGTTGTCCTACAATACTTTATTTCATGTGTTGTCCTACAGTACTTTATTTCATGTATTACCCTACAATATTTCATTTCATTTGTTGTCCTACAATACTTTATTTCATGTGTTGTCTTGCATACTTTATTTCGTTTGTTGTTCTACAATACTTTATTTCGTTTGTTGTCCTACAATACTTTATTTCATGTGTTGTCTTACATACTTTATTTCATTTGTTGTCTTACATACTTTATTTCGTTTGTTGTTCTACAATACTTTATTTCATTTGTTGTCCTACAATACTTTATTTCATTTGTTGTCTTACATACTTTATTTCGTTTGTTGTTCTACAATACTTTATTTCATTTGTTGTCTTACATACTTTATTTTATTTGTTGTTCTACAATACTTTATTTCGTTTATTGTTCTACAATACTTTATTTCATTTGTTGTCTTACATACTTTATTTCGTTTGTTGTTCTACAATACTTTATTTCGTTTGTTGTTCTACAATACTTTATTTCATTTGTTGTCTTACATACTTTATTTCATTTGTTGTCATACATACTTTATTTCATTTGTTGTCTTACATATTTATCTACATACTTTATTTCATTTGTTGCCCTACAATACTTTATTTTATTTGTTGTCTTACATACTTTATTTCGTTTGTTGTTCTACAATACTTTATTTCATTTGTTGTCCTACAATACTTTATTTCGTTTGTTGTCCTACAATACATTATTTCATTTGTTGCTTGTCTAAATACTTTATTTCATTGTTGTCCTACAATACATTATTCATTTGTTATCCTACAATACTTTATTTCATTTGTTATCCTACAATACTTTATTTCATTTATTGCCCTACAATATTTCATTTCATTTGTTGTCCTACAATACTTTATTTCATTTGTTGTTCATACTTTTTTCTTTGTTTCCTACAATACTTTATTTCATTTGTTGTACTGCATACTTTATTTCGTTTGTTGTCCTACAATACTTTATTTCATTTGTTGTCTTACATACTTTATTTCGTTTGTTGTTCTACAATACTTTATTTCGTTTGTTGTCCTACAATACTTTATTTCATTTGTTGTCCTACAATACTTTATTTCATTTGTTGTCCTACAATACTTTATTTCATTTGTTGTCTTACATACTTTATTTCGTTTGTTGTTCTACAATACTTTATTTCGTTTGTTGTTCTACAATACTTTATTTCATTTGTTGTCTTACATACTTTATTTCATTTGTTGTTCTACAATACTTTATTTCGTTTGTTGTTCTACAATACTTTATTTCGTTTGTTGTTCTACAATACTTTATTTCGTTTGTTGTCCTACAATACTTTATTTCGTTTGTTGTTCTACAATACTTTATTTCATTTGTTGTCCTACAATACTTTATTTCATTTGTTGTCTTACATACTTTATTTCGTTTGTTGTTCTACAATACTTTATTTCATTTGTTGTCTTACATACTTTATTTCGTTTGTTGTTCTACAATACTTTATTTCGTTTGTTGTTCTACAATACTTTATTTCATTTGTTGTCCTACAATACTTTATTTCATTTGTTGTCTTACATACTTTATTTCGTTTGTTGTTCTACAATACTTTATTTCGTTTGTTGTCCTACAATACTTTATTTCATTTGTTGCCCTACAATACTTTATTTCATTTGTTGTCTTACATACTTTATTTCGTTTGTTGTTCTACAATACTTTATTTCGTTTGTTGTTCTACAATACTTTATTTCGTTTGTTGTCCTACAATACTTTATTTCATTTGTTGTCCTACAATACTTTATTTCATTTGTTTTCTACATACTTTATTTCGTTTGTTGTTCTACAATACTTTATTTCGTTTGTTGTTCTACAATACTTTATTTCATTTGTTGTCCTACAATACTTTATTTGGTTTATTGCCCTACAATACATTATTTCATTTGTTGCCCTGCAATACTATAGTCCATTTGTTGTCGTAGAATACTTTATTTCATTTGTTGTTCTACAATACTTTATTTCGTTTGTTGTTCTACAATACTTTATTTCATTTGTTGTCCTACAATACTTTATTTCATTTTGTTACATATTATTTCATTTGTTGTCCTACAATACTTTATTTCATTTGTTGTCTTACATACTTTATTTCGTTTGTTGTCCTACAATACTTTATTTCGTTTGTTGTCCTACAATACTTTATTTCATTTGTTGTCTTACATACTTTATTTCATTTTTCTACAATATTATTTCATTTGTTGTCCTACAATACTTTATTTCATTTGTTGTCCTACAATACTTTATTTCATTTGTTGTTCTACAATACTTTATTTCGTTTGTTGTTCTACAATACTTTATTTCATTTGTTGTCCTACAATACTTTATTTCGTTTATTGCCCTACAATACATTATTTCATTTGTTGCCCTCAATACTTAGTCATTTGTTGTCGTAGAATACTTTATTTCATTTGTTGTCCTACAATACTTTATTTCGTTTGTTGTTCTACAATACTTTATGTCATTTGTTATCCTACAATACTTATATTTCATTTGTTGTCCTACAATACTTTATTTCATTTGTTGTATTGCATACTTTATTTCGTTTGTTGTCCTACAATACTTTATTTCGTTTGTTGTCCTACAATACTTTATTTCATTTGTTGTCATACAGTACTTTATTTCATTTATTGCGCTACAATATTTCATTTCATTTGTTGTCCTACAATACTTTATTTCATTTGTTGTCCTACAATACTTTATTTCATTTGTTGTCTTTCATACTTTATATCGTTTGTTGTTCTACAATACTTTATTTCGTTTGTTGCCCTACAATACTTTATTTCATTTGTTGTCTTACATACTTTATTTCGTTTGTTGTTCTACAATACTTTATTTCGTTTGTTGTTCTACAATACTTTATTTCATTTGTTGTCTACAATACTTATTTCATTTGTTGTCTTACATACTTTATTTAATTTGTTGTTCTACAATACTTTATTTCGTTTGTTGTTCTACAATACTTTATTTCGTTTGTTGTTCTACAATACTTTATTTCATTTGTTGCCCTACAATACTTTATTTCATTTGTTGCCCTACAATACTTTATTTCATTTGTTGTCTTACATACTTTATTTCGTTTGTTGTTCTACAATACTTTATTTCGTTTGTTGTTCTACAATACTTTATTTCGTTTGTTGTTCTACAATACTTTATTTCATTTGTTGTCCTACAATACTTTATTTCGTTTGTTGTCCTACAATACTTTATTTCGTTTGTTGTTCTACAATACTTTATTTCATTTGTTGTCTTACATACTTTATTTCATGTTTTTCTTACATACTTTATTTCATTTGTTGTCCTACAATACTTTATTTGGTTTATTGCCCTACAATGCATTATTTCATTTGTTGCCCTAAATACTATAGTCCATTTGTTGTCGTAAATACTTTATTTCATTTGTTGTTCTACAATACTTTATTTCGTTTGTTGTTCTACAATACTTTATTTCGTTTGTTGTCCTACAATACTTTTCCTACATACTTATTTCATTTGACAAATTCATTTCATTTGTTGTCCTACAATACTTTATTTCATTTGTTGTATTGCATACTTTATTTCGTTTGTTGTCCTACAATACCTTATTTTATTTGTAGTATTGCATACTTTATTTCGTTTGTTGTCCTACAATACTTTATTTCGTTTGTTGTCCTACAATACTTTATTTCATTTGTTGTCCTACAGTACTTTATTTCATTTGTTGTTCTACAATACTTTATTTCGTTTGTTGTTCTACAATACTTTATTTCATTTGTTGTCCTACAATACTTTATTTGGTTTATTGCCCTACAATACATTATTTCATTTGTTGCCATGCAATACTATAGTCCATTTGTTGTCGTAGAATACTTTATTTCGTTTGTTGTTCTACAAACATTTCATTTGTTGTCCTACAATACTTTATTTCATTTGTTGTATTGCATACTTTATTTCGTTTGTTGTCCTACAATACTTTATTTCGTTTGTTGTTCTACAATACTTTATTTCATTTGTTGTCATACATACTTTATTTCATTTATTGCCTACAATATTTCATTTCATTTGTTGTCCTACAATACTTTATTTCATTTGTTGTCCTACAATACTTTATTTCATTTGTTTTCTTCATACTTTATATCGTTTGTTGTTCTACAATACTTTATTTCGTTTGTTGCCCTACAATACTTTATTTCGTTTGTTGTCCTACAATACTTTATTTCATTTGTTGTCCTACAATACTTTATTTCATTTGTTGTCTTACATACTTTATTTCGTTTGTTGTTCTACAATACTTTATTTCATTTGTTGTCCTACAATACTTTATTTCGTTTGTTGTTCTACAATACTTTACAATTTCATTTGTTGTCCTACAATACTTTATTTCATTTGTTGTATTGCATACTTTATTTCGTTTGTTGTCCTACAATACTTTATTTCGTTTGTTGTCCTACAATACTTTATTTCATTTGTTGTCATACAGTACTTTATTTCATTTAATGCTACAATATTTCATTTCATTTGTTGTCCTACAATACTTTATTTCATTTGTTGTATTGCATACTTTATTTCGTTTTTGTCCTACAATACTTTATTTCGTTTGTTGTCCTACAATACTTTATTTCATTTGTTGTCATACAGTACTTTATTTCATTTATTGCGCTACAATATTTCATTTCATTTGTTGTCCTACAATACTTTATTTCATTTGTTGTCCTACAATACTTTATTTCATTTGTTGTTCTACAATACTTTATTTCATTTGTTGTCCTACAATACTTTATTTGGTTTATTGCCCTACATACATTATTTCATTGTTGCCCTCAATACTATATCCATTTGTTGTCGTAGAATACTTTATTTCATTTGTTGTCCTACAATACTTTATTTCGTTTGTTGTTCTACAATACTTTATGTCATTTGTTATCCTACATACTTTATTTCATTTAATGTTACAATATTCATTTCATTTGTTGTCCTACAATACTTTATTTCATTTATTGTATTGCATACTTTATTTCGTTTGTTGTCCTACAATACTTTATTTCGTTTGTTGTCCTACAATACTTTATTTTATTTGTTGTCATACAGTACTTTATTTCATTTATTGCGCTACAATATTTCATTTCATTTGTTGTCCTACAATACTTTATTTCATTTGTTGTCCTACAATACTTTATTTCATTTGTTGTCTTTCATACTTTATTTCGTTTGTTGTTCTACAATACTTTATTTCGTTTGTTGTTCTACAATACTTTATTTCATTTGTTGTCCTACAATACTTTATTTCATTTGTTGTCTTACATACTTTATTTCGTTTGTTGTTCTACAATACTTTATTTCGTTTGTTGTTCTACAATACTTTATTTCATTTGTTGTCTTACAATACTTTATTTCATTTGTTGTCTTACATACTTTATTTCATTTGTTGTTCTACAATACTTTATTTCGTTTGTTGTTCTACAATACTTTATTTCGTTTGTTGTTCTACAATACTTTATTTCATTTGTTGCCCTACAATACTTTATTTCATTTGTTGCCCTACAATACTTTATTTCATTTGTTGTCTTACATACTTTATTTCGTTTGTTGTTCTACAATACTTTATTTCGTTTGTTGTTCTACAATACTTTATTTCGTTTGTTGTTCTACAATACTTTATTTCATTTGTTGTCCTACAATACTTTATTTCGTTTGTTGCCCTACAATACTTTATTTCGTTTGTTGTTCTACAATACTTTATTTCATTTGTTGTCTTACATACTTTATTTCATGTTTTTTCTTACATACTTTATTTCATTTGTTGTCCTACAATAATTTATTTGGTTTATTGCCCTACAATGCATTATTTCATTTGTTGCCCAAAACAACCATTTGTTGTCGTAGAATACTTTATTTCATTAGTTGTCCTACAATACTTTATTTCGTTTGTTGTTCTACAATACTTTATTTCGTTTGTTGTCCTACAATACTTTATTCGTATGTTGTCCTACAATACATTATGTCATTTGTTATCCTACAATACTTTATTTCATTTAATGCCCTACAATATTTCATTTCATTTGTTGTCCTACAATACTTTATTTCATTTGTTGTATTGCATACTTTATTTCGTTTGTTGTCCTACAATACTTTATTTTATTTGTAGTATTGCATACTTTATTTCGTTTGTTGTCCTACAATACTTTATTTCGTTTGTTGTCCTACAATACTTTATTTCATTTGTTGTCCTACAGTACTTTATTTCATTTAATGCCCTACAATATTTCATTTCATTTGTTGTCCTACAATACTTTATTTCATTTGTTGTATTGCATACTTTATTTCGTTTGTTGTCCTACAATACTTTATTTTATTTGTTGTATTGCATACTTTATTTCGTTTGTTGTCCTACAATACTTCATTTCGTTTGTTGTCCTACATTACTTTATTTCTTTTATTGCCCTACAATATTTCATTTCATTTGTTGTCCTACAATACTTTATTTGATTTGTTGTCCTACAGTACTTTATTTCATTTATTGCCCTACAATACTTCATTTCATTTGTTGTCCTACAATACTTTATTTCATTTGTTGTCCTACAATACTTTATTTCGTTTGTTGTTCTACAATACTTTATTTCATTTGTTGTCTTACATACTTTATTTCATTTGTTGTCTTACATACTTTATTTCGTTTGTTGTTCTACAATACTTTATTTCGTTTGTTGTTCTACAATACTTTATTTCATTTGTTGTCTTACATACTTTATTTCGTTTGTTGTTCTACAATACTTTATTTCGTTTGTTGTTCTACAATACTTTATTTCATTTGTTGTCTTACATACTTTATTTCATTTGTTGTCTTGCATACTTTATTTCATTTGTTGTCCTACAGTACTTTATTTCATTTATTGCCCTACAATATTTCATTTCATTTGTTGTCCTACAATACTTTATTTCATTTGTTGTCCTACAATACTTTATTTCATTTGTTGTCCTACAATACTTTATTTCGTTTGTTATCCTACAATACTTTATTTCGTTTGTTGTTCTACAATACTTTATTTCATTTGTTGTCTTACATACTTTATTTCGTTTGTTGTTCTACAATACTTTATTTCGTTTGTTGTTCTACAATACTTTATTTCATTTGTTGTCCTACAATACTTTATTTCATTTGTTGTCTTACATACTTTATTTCATTTGTTGTTCTACAATACTTTATTTCATTTGTTGTCTTACATACTTTATTTCAGTTGTTGTCCTACAATACTTTATTTCATTTGTTGTCCTACAGTACTTTATTTCATTTATTGCCCTACAATATTTCATTTCATTTGTTGTCCTACAATACTTTATTTCATTTGTTGTCCTACAATACTTTATTTCATTTGTTGTCCTACAATACTTTATTTCGTTTGTTATCCTACAATACTTTATTTCGTTTGTTGTTCTACAATACTTTATTTCATTTGTTGTCTTACATACTTTATTTCGTTTGTTGCCCTACAATACTTTATTTCAGTTGTTGTCCTACAATACTTTATTTCATTTGTTGTTCTACAATACTTTATTTCATTTGTTGTCTTACATACTTTATTTCAGTTGTTGTCCTACAATACTTTATTTCATTTGTTGTCCTACAATACTTTATTTCATTTGTTGTCTTACATACTTTATTTCGTTTGTTGTCTTACATCCTTTATTTCGTTTGTTATCCTACAATACTTTATTTCATTTGTTGTTCTACAATACTTTATTTCATTTGTTGTTCTACAATACTTTATTTCGTTTGTTGTCTTACATACTTTATTTCATTTGTTGTCTTACATACTTTATTTCGTTTGTTGTTCTACAATACTTTATTTCGTTTGTTGTCCTGCAATACTTTATTTCAGTTGTTGTCCTACAATTCTTTATTTCATTTGTTGTCCTGCAATACTTTAGTTTGTACATGTATTTGGTTTATCGCCAATAGGTGAATGCCACATGTAACATGCGTTATCAAAAATAAATCTTTGATACATGATCATTTTTAATGGTATCGACCATCTTGCATTTGACACGATTAACGCTATGTAAAAATATGACACCATATTTGTTCCAAACCTTTGAACACAAAAGACATGGAATCAGGTCAAAGTTGGGTTTGACAAATATTCTGCACGAAATGTCTATCACGGAATTGATCCAGTCATAACGATCTTAAAGCGTAAAACATCTAACAAACCGTTTGAAGCGATTTCTTTACAAACGACCAGACTAAATGACACAAGATTGAATGTTCTAGAAGTGTCTAGCTACTAGTGCATGCCTCCGTACACACGATTTCGTTAACGAAGTTTTCTCAAGCTTACACAAGCATACTGCAGATTTATCTCTACACATACTACAGAGGTACCTACACACATTCTGCAGATGTATCTACACACATGCTGCAGATGTATCTACACACATGCTGCAGAGGTATCTAAACACATGCTGCATATGTATCTAAACACATGCTGCAGAGGTATATACACACATGCTGCAGAGGTACCTACACACATGCTGCAGATGTATCTACACACATACTGCAGATGTATCTACACACATTCTGCAGATGTATCTACACACATGTTGCAGAGGTATCTACACACATACTGCAGATGTATCTACACACATACTGCAGATGTATCTACACACATGTTGCAGAGGTATCTACACACATTCTGCAGATGTATATACACGCATACTGCAGCGGTATCTACACACATACTGCAGATGTATCTACACACATACTGCAGATGTACCTACACACATACTGCAGAGATACCTACGCACATGCTGCAGAGGTAGTTACACACATACTGCAGATGTATCTACACATATGCTGCAGAGGTATCTACACACATACTGCAGAGGTATCTACACACATACTGCAGAGGTATCTACACACATACTGCAGAGGTACCTACACACATACTGCAGAGGTACCTACACACATACTACAAAGGTATCTACACACATACTGCAGAGGTACCTACACACATACTGCAGAGGTACCTACACACATACTGCAGATGTATCTACACACATGCTGCAGAGGTATCTACACACATACTGCAGAGGTACCTACACACATACTGCAGATGTATCTACACACATGCTGCAGATGTATCTACACACATACTGTAGATGTTTATTCACACATGCTGCAGAGGTATCTACACACATACTGCAGAGGTATCTACACACATGCTACAGATGTATCTACACACATACTGTAGATGTTTATTCACACCTGCTGCAGAGGTATCTACACACATACTGCAGATGTATCTACACACATGCTACAGATGTATATACACACATACTGTAGATGTTTATACACACATGCTGCAGTTGTATCCTTACAATACTTAATGAAGGTAATTTGATACTTGTATCAGATATTCCTGGGTTTATCTAATTAACCAGTCGCGAAATGCCCTATCGTTCCGCCCATAAGATCACGTGATCCAGTAATGCGAATCCTCCAACAAACACATACAATATGGCTATATGTTATATAGAACTACATGGATTGAACAAGGACAATAGCTAGATAAAACAATAACGCGAAACCTTCGACAAACAAATACAATATGGCTATATGATATATAGAACTACATGGATTGAACCAGGACAATAGCTAGATAAAACAATAACGCGAAACCTCCAACAAACACATACAATATGGCTATATGTTATATAGAACTACATGGATTGAACCAGGACTATTGATAGATAAAACAGTAACGCGAAACCTCCGACAAACAAATACAATATGGCTATATGATATATAGAACTATATGGATTGAACCAGGACTATAGATAGATAAAACAGTAACGCGAAACCTCCGACAAACAAATACAATATTGCTATATAATATATAAAACTATATGGATTGAACCAGGACTATAGATAGATAAAAACAGGCCCTGATTGAACATATTACATTTAGAATTTGCCAGAAATATTTGTCTGGGGGAGTGGTGTCGAAAAATACACTGTAACTTATACTATAATATTATGTTATACTAGTACTACACTAAAATAATAAGATGGGTGTCAGTGGCATATAAAGCAGTAACTATTGCTGATGGATGGTCATGATTATAGTACTTAGATATTGTGTAGCACAAAGAGGGGGAACGAGGATATACCTGTCATTTATTTGTATAAAACATCAATGTATCTACCAATTTCCAGATGTGACGTTAAACCGAGGTCTCGTGTCGGTGCTTTACACCGTGCACGTAAAAGAACCAGAGGAGACTCTGGAATGGGTCTCTGTCTGTATCATTGCACTATCCTCCAACTATCTAAAATGACTAATCTCTTCAGGAGGCGTCGCTGATATGGGCAACCGGTAGCGGCGATAAATAAACGTAAAACACAATATCCTGTTATATATATTATATACACTTTACTTCGCTCGACATACATGGATTACAAGTAGGCCTAAATAAACATAAATTTACATATGAACGAACTTATATAACTACTAAGACATTTACTGAGAATAATCCTTATAACATTGTAATGATGTACCAATTCTGTTTATGATTTCCTAATAATTAAAACAAATGTAAAATATAAACTATGTATCGACATAACTATCAGTCTTGTTATTAATAAGATGGTCGACAGCTATCTAAACATCCAATCAGTCTTGAGTGTCCCCAATCAGTATAATTAAGAAATAATAAGTATCAACCGTGGTATATCGCAGAATAACCCGAGTTTGAAGTTCTTATGCATAGAAATATATCACGAAGACCGAAGGCCTGGGTGATATATTTCTACGCATAAGAACGACAAACGAGGGTTATTCTGCGATATACCACGGCTGATACTTATTATTTCGATTCTAACACGACTTACTTCTAATAATTTTAAAGGAGTATTTTCTTCAAACGCCGCTGCATTTGGCTTTCGAAATTTCCTCCCGCGTAAGGGGTGATGACGTTATTTTTATGGAAAATATCAATCTAGTGCATAAATGAACAAAAGTTGTAACTGATCAATAATTTTATTTATTTTGTCAAATAAAACTGTACAGAATAGTAACTGAAACGTTACTTAAAGGCCTGCAGTTTGACCCCGTCCAATTGTAAAGATTTATACTTTACTACCTGTTCCATGTGATTAGTGGCTTGTATCAACAATGTAGCAGTACATTCAGTATAATTTGGCGTATGTAGGTATTTTCTAACGGTTAATATGCACGATCACTCTGTGAGCTGAGAATTAGTCAAAATGAGGCCCTGACAATTTAAGTAAACGTATATTATTGATTGTAAAGAAAATTGATAGTTATGAGTATTCAAACTACATAATCCAGATCAGCCCAGGGACATATATTACATGTTATGTAGGTGCCTCATCAGCCGTAGCGTAATCACTGAGACTGATAATTTGTATGTATGTATATAATATGTATGTATTTATATGAATAAACTATATGTGTTCGTTATATGGTAACCTTCATACTTCATTTAATTATATATCTACAGTATTATTCGCAAGTTTTCTGTTATATTTTAAATATTTCTCTGTGTCAGTGTGTGTTTACCGATATTGACGCTACATAATAATCACAGTGAATGCTATGAGTACATGTATAATATTATAATTATAATCTCTTGAACATACGAGTATTACACATATTCTGCCGATTTCTACAAGATGCCATTGAGTAAAATAACAATGTATGTAACTGATGAGCAGAGAAAAGAATTGCTGACTTTCTTGCAAAATAAGAACTGGGACGTAGAGATGGAAATAGAAGAAACAGCCACCGCCATGCCCGTTGCAGAGGCTGCTTACGTATCTCCCCCTATGCCTCAGCATGCTGAAGGTGTTGCTGAGTGTCCACTGTGCTTGTGTTCCCCTTGCATAATAAATGAACAGAACAAACAACTTTGGTGGCCTGCTAATAATCGTCCACCGCATAATCTAAATTCACATGAGAGAAAGCTTCTATACAGGAGGTTTTGGGCAATGCTATATAATTGTGGCGCATGGAAAGATGTCAGATATATAGAGAGAAAAGTAGCGGCTAGAAGAGGAGACTGTACTTGGCATAAGAGGGAACTGATGCCTGAATGTGTGGTACAGCAATGCAGGAACTGGCTGCCTAACCCGCGCAACCAGCCTTATGTGGGCCATAAGTGGAGTTGAATTGTTTATACCAGTTGTAAGTACTATAAAAATACAGAACTTCAATTTCAGCAATTTATAACCTCTGATATGTACGTGGGTCATAATAGATATAAGTGGTGCTCATGTATTAGATGTATACCATGCAGGGCCTCGCATGTGGCAAATACGATATGCGTCGACCGTCAGATTTGTACCGCTATTCCTCGTGTGTTTAGTGCGTCGACCGTCAAATTTGTACCGCTATTGCTCGTGTGTTTAAGGTCAAATATAGGTCAACCTGCAGGCCTTTAACAGAAAAACAAGACGGACAAGAGATTATCTGATTCTAAAAATAGCTCACTTCCGTGAATTCCCACGGTATTTTTTACAAACATCACGTGACTTTCATTCATAAAACTTTACACGCATTGTATAAATGGAATAGCCAAAACACGGTGCGCGCGCAGCATAGTTCAAGGTAGGTATATTGCAGAATAACCCGAGATCGGTTTTACTCTACAAGTATGTATGTTATTAGATGGGTCGTATTAGAATGGTGGTTAAGCACTTCAAATATGGTGAACCGGTTTAATCCCTGTATTCCCACTTGCTGTTGTCCAGTAGACATATATGTAATATGCATACAACTTAAAGTTATGGTGAATGCACAAGTTCAAATTGAGTTTGTCCGCAACAAACGCGGTGGACAAAGTATTGTTGTTGGTGATTACAGGTTCATGGTATGTATATATATAGTTGCTGTCTGTCTGCGTGTCTGTCCGTCCGTTTGATTGTATTTGATCTTAAACACTCTTAAACACATTCTGTCTGTCTGCATGTCTATCCGTCCCACACCTGTTTTACCTAATTTTATATAAGTGGGAACAATAGGACTACACCGGTGCACCACATAGCCTGGAGCATTTAGATTAGTAAAAAATCGTCACAAATTAAAATTCAACAAAAGAATGATGGTCTATATACAAACATTTCCATTAACAGTGAAATAAATATTTCTATGTATGCTCAACAAGCATGCATATCGTATATCGTTGTGTCGATATATCTTTAATTGTATCTAGCTAGCATTTGTATCTGTAGTCTATAAATAATATTTGTTAAATTAATGTCCATATCTATATCTAATAAAGGGTTAACCATTTTATTTATTTTTATAAACGAAAGTTTTCCCGTTATTACAATGTAGTTTTCATTGGAGCTTGTCGGGGGATATTAATTCAAGACACGTGTTGTGAAATAACGATATCTGATTGGATTGTTGATTATTTTGATTGACAGGCAGCTACTGGTCAATTGATAGGCACAGACATATTTTAATAAATTTCATTTTGGTCGTTTCAAGCCCATAATGATATATGTATATTATATACGCTTAGTGAACAGTGCAAACATAATGATATATGTATATTATATACGCTTAGTGAACAGTGCAAACATAATGATATATACATATTATATACGCTTAGTGAACAGTGCAAACATAATGATATATGTATATTATATACGCTTAGTGAACAGTAGCCTGGGAACAGGCGTCGATATATTTTGCCTGGTCAGTCAAATAAATATATTTTAACAACGAGACTATAAATTAGGCCGTATTGAGTTTCTGATCATATCAACGCATGGGGAAAAGTGGGGGATTGTCCGTGTAATTATTGACTCGCATTAATCCTATTAATAGGCCTATTAGCACGTGACTTAATTAATGACGTACTTGAATCGAAAGCGAGGCACTGCAATGTTAATAAAGCTTTATAATTGGCCGCCATTGTTTACGGGTCAACGGAACGATAAATAGTTTTAAAAAGTACAATGTGCGTCTGATTTGACATATGTACTCAATATGTAAGTCGTCCTTAGTTCAATTACGCCGAATCGATCCATTACCATCTAAATGTAATATTTAAAATCAACCATCTCGTCGATATAACGCAGAAACGGGATATTATATGTTTGCAATGTAAATTAATCTACGGGAACATTCGTGTATATTCGGAAATGAAGAGTTGTCGTTCTTCAAATCTACACCTTCATAAACGTGGGTGTAAGTAGATGGCGCTACGATCGGAAATCCAGTTTCCTCAGGCTGTCATTTTGCCAGAGGTTAAAAAGTGAAAAACCGACAGACAGGAACCCAGGCTAAGTGAACAGTGCAAGCATAATGATATATGCATATTATATACGCTTAGTGAACAGTGCAAACATACTGATATATGCATATTATATACGCTTAGTGAACAGTGCAAACATAATGATATATGCATATTATATACGCTTAGTGAACAGTGCAAACATAATGATATATACATATTATATACGCTTAGTGAACAGTGCAAACATAATGATATATGTATATTATATACGCTTAGTGAACAGTGCAAACATACTGATATATGCATATTATATACGCTTAGTGAACAGTGCAAACATAATGATATATACATATTATATACGCTTAGTGAACAGTGCAAACATAATGATATATGTATATTATATACGCTTAGTGAACAGTGCAAACATAATGATATATACATATTATATACGCTTAGTGAACAGTGCAAACATAATGATATATGTATATTATATACGCTTAGTGAACAATAACATAATGCATACGTTTAAACCATACAGATGTATCATGGTGATATACATGGGGACATACATGGGGATATATATGGTTCCAGACGGATCTGTTGTCCAGTGGTAACACGCTGGACTGGTAATCCAGGGATCGCAGATTCGATCCCCCGTCTGACCATAATAAAATTAAAAGTCTTTCAGGTGGGACGTTAACACGAGGTCTCGTGTCGGTGCTTTACACCTTGCACGTAAAAGAACCAGATGATATTCTGGAATGGGTCGCTGTCTGTATCATTGCACAATCCCCCAAAAATCTAAAATGACTGATCTCTTCAGGAGGCATCGCTCATATGGGCAACCGGTAGCGACGATAAATAAACGTAAAACTACTACTGGATATATACGGGGACGTATATGGGGACGTATATGGGGAAATACATGTGGATATACATGTGGATATACATGGGGATATATATGGGTTCATATATGGGGATATACATGGGACATAATTTATATGGGACATATATGGGGGAATACATGGGGGACATACATGGGGTTATACATGGGATATACATGGGGACATATATGGGGTTATACATGGGGATATACATGGGGATATACATGGGGTTATATATGGTATATACATGGGGTTATATATGGGGATATACATGGGATATACATGGGGATATATATGGGGTTATACATGGGGTTATACATGGGGATATATATGGGGATATACATGGGGATATACATGGGATATACATGGGGATATACATGGATATACATGGGGATATATATGGGATATACATGGGATATACATGGGGATATACATGGGGATATACATGGGATATACATGGGGATATACATGGATATACATGGGGATATATATGGGGATATACATGGGGATATACATGAGGACATACATGGGGATATACATGGGATATACATGGGGATATACATGGGGATATATATGGGGATATACATGGGGATATACATGGGGATATACATGGGGATATACATGGGGACATACATGGGGTTATACATGGGGATATACATGGGGATATACATGGGATATACATGGGGATATATATGGGGACAAACATGGGGATATATATGGGGATATACATGGGGATATATATGGGGATACATGGGATATACATGGGGATATACATGGGGATATACATGAGGACATACATGGGATATACATGGGATATACATGGGATATACATGGGGATATACATGAGGACATACATGGGGATATACATGGGATATACATGGGGATATACATGGGGATATACATGAGGACATACATGGGGATATACATAGGGATATACATGGTGATATACATGAGGACATACATGGGGATATACATGGGGATATACATGGGGATATACATGGGGACATACATGGGATATACATGGGGATATATATGGGGATATATATGTTATATACATGGGGATATACATGAGGACATACATGGGGATATACATGGGGATATACATGGGGATATACATGGGGATATACATGGGATATACATGGGGATATACATGGGGATATACATGGGGATATACATGGGGACATACATGGGGATATACATGGGATATACATGGGGATATACATGGGATATACATGGGGATATACATGGGGATATACATGGGGATATACATGGGGATATATATGGGGATATACATGGGGATATACATGGGATATACATGGGGATATACATGATGACATACATGGGGATATACATGGGACATACAAGGGACACACATGGGACATACATGAGGACATACTGGGGATATACAGGGATACACATGGGACATACATGGGGACATATATGGGATATACATGGGGACATACATGGGGATATACATGGGACATACATGGGGATATACATGGGGTTATACATGGGGATATACATGGGGATATACATGGGGATATACATGAGGACATACAGGGACATACACGGGACACACATGGGACATACAAGGGAACACATGGGGATATACAGGGATATACATGGGACATACATGGGGACATACATGAGGACATACATGGGATACACATGGGACATACATGGGGACATACATGGGATATACATGAGGACATACATGGGGATATACATGGGGATATACATGGGATATACATGGGGACATATATGGGATATACATGGGGAATACATGGGATATACATGGGACATACATGGGATATACATGAGGACATACATGGGGATATACATGGGGATATACATGGGGATATACATGGGGACATACATGGGATATACATGGGGACATACATGGGGATATACATGGGGATATATATGGGGATATATATGGGGATATATATGGGGATATATATGGGGTTATACATGGGGATATACATGGGGATATACATGGGGTTATATATGGTATATACATGGGGTTATATATGGGGATATACATGGGATATACATGGGGTTATACATGGAGACATACATGGTATATACATGGGGTTATATATGGGGATATACATGGGACATACATGGGGATATATATGGGGATATACATGGGGATATACATGGGGATATATATGGGATATACATGGGGATATACATGAGGACATACATGGGGATATACATGGGATATACATGGGATATACAGGGGACATACATGGGACATACATGGGGACATACATGGGATATACATGGGGATATACATGGGGATATACATGAGGACATACATGGGGATATACATAGGAATACATGGGACATACGGGGCATACAGGAACACATGGGACATACATGGATACATGCATGGGACATACATGAGGACATACAGATAACAGAATACATGGGAATACATGAGGACATACATGGGGATATACATGGGACACACATGGGAATACATGGGGACATACATGAGGACATACATGGGGATATACAGGGATACACATGGGACATACATCGGGACATATATGGGACATACATGGGGACATACATGAGGATATACATGGGATACACATGGGGACATACATGGGATATACATGGGGACACATGCATGGGACATACATGAGGACATACCGTGCATACACAGGACACACATGGGACATACAAGGGACACATGGGGACATACAGGACACACATGGAACATACATGAGGACATACACGTGCATACAAGGACACATACATGGGACATACACAGGGAATACATGGAATCATGGGACATACATGAGGACATACCGTGCATACACAGGGGACATACATGGGACATACATGAGGACATACATGGGATATACATGGGGACATACATGGGATATACACAGGACACACATGGGACATACATGGGGACACGCATGGGACATACATGGGGATATACATGGGGATATACATGGGGATATACATGGGGACATACATGGGATATACATGGGGATATATATGGGGATATATATGGGGATATATATGGGGATATATATGGGGTTATACATGGGGATATACATGGGGATATACATGGGGTTATATATGGTATATACATGGGGTTATATATGGGGATATACATGGGATATACATGGGGTTATACATGGAGATATACATGGTATATACATGGGGTTATATATGGGGATATACATGGGGATATACATGATATATACATGGGGTTATATATGGGGATATACATGGGATATACATGGGATATACATGGGGTTATATATGGTATATACATGGGATATACATGGGGATATACATGGGATATACATGGGGATATACATGGGGATATATATGGGGTTATATATGGGGATATACATGGGATATACATGGGGATATATATGGGGATATACATGGGGATATATATGGGGATATATATGGGGATATATATGGGGATATATATGGGGATATACATGGGGATATATATGGGGATATATATGGGGATATATATGGGGATATACATGGGGATATATATGGGGTTATATATGGGGATATATGGGTATATGGGGATATATATGGGGATATATATGGGGATATATATGGGGTTATATATGGGGATATACATGGGATATACATGGGGATATACATGGGATATACATGGGATATACATGGGATATACATGGGGATATACATGGGGATATATATGGGGATATAATGGGGATATATATGGGGATATACATGGGGATATACATGGGGATATACATGGGGATATATATGGGGATATATATGGGGATATACATGGGCTATATATGGGATATATATGGGGATATACATGGGATATACATGGGGATATATATGGGGATATATATGGGATATACATGGGGATATACATGGGGATATACATGGGGATATACATGGGATATACATGGGGATATACATGGGGATATATATGGGATATATATGGTATATACATGGGGATATACATGGGGATATATATGGGGATATACATGGGATATATATGGGATATATATGGGGATATACATGGGCTATATATGGGGATATACATGGGATATATATGGGATATACATGTGATATACATGGGGATATACATGGGGATATATATGGGGATATACATGGGATATATATGGGATATATATGGTATATACATGGGATATAATGGGGATATACATGGGGATATACATGGGGATATATATGGGGATATACATGGGATATACATGGGATATATATGGGATATACATGGGATATACATGGGGATATACATGGGGATATACATGGGGATATATATGGGGACAAACATGGGGACATATATGGGATATACATGGGGACATATATGGGGTCATACATGGGGATATACATGGGGATATATAGTATATACATGGGGATATACATGGGGATATACATGGGGATATACATGGGGATATACATGGGGATATACATGGGGATATACATGGGGACATACATGGGGATATACATGGGGATATACATGGGGATATATATAGTATATACATGGGGATATACATGGGGATATATATAGTATATACATGGGGATATACATGGGGATATACATGGGGATATACATGGGGATATACATGGGGACATATATGGGGACATACATGGGGATATACATGGGGACATATATGGGGACATACATGGGGATATACATGGGGATATATATGGTATATACATGGGGATATACATGGGGACATATATGGTGATATACATGGGGATATACATGGGGATATATATGGGGTCATACATGGGGATATACATGGAGATATATATGGGGACAAACATGGGGACATATATGGGATATACATGGGGACATATATGGGGTCATACATGGGGATATACATGGGGATATACATGGGGATATATATGGGGACAAACATGGGGACATATATGGGATATACATGGGGACATATATATATATATATTCTTTATTACCACCATATAGATGAACATTTGATACAAATTCAAAAAATACATGTTCAGAATTTATACAAATTTACAATAACAGTATTACAATTATATCATACATACATTGTTATAATGCTACAGTATTCGAGACTGGTATATATAGTTCGTACCTGCATTTAAAAGAACTATGGATTCTGCTGGAGTGTCTTATGTATCTTGTTCTATCCCCCGACACTAAAACGATTCATATTATTTCTGGAAGCCCAGATTAATTAATCACGGATGGAGAGAGAAGTCGTGATGTCGAATTAAGTAGCTTGCTGAAGGACACCACCGTTGCGGTACTGGTTTGGCTCGTACTCACAACATATCGGTTGCAAGTTGGACATAGTATCCATTACTTCACTTTTGAAACTGCTATGTACTTTTCATTGCAATATTCCAATACTTCTCAGAAATATAAAACTGTATAGCAAAACTTCTCAGAAATATAAAACTGTATAGCAAATCTTCTCAGAAATATAAAACTGCATAACAAATCTTCTCAGAAATATAAAACTGTATAACAAATCTTCTCAGAAATATAATACTGTACAACAAATCTTCTCAGAAATATAATACTGTATAACAAAATTTCAAAGAAATATAATACTGTATAACAAAACTTCTCAAAAATATAAAAAACTGTATAACAAAATTTCTAAGAAATATAATACTGTATAGCAAATCTTCTCAGAAATATAATACTGTATAGCAAATCTTCTCAGAAGTATAATACTGTATAACAAAACTTCTCAAAAATATAAAAAACTGTATAACAAAACTTCTCAGAAATATAATACTGTATAGCAAATCTTCTCAGAAATATAATACTGTATAGCAAATCTTCTCAGAAGTATAATACTGTATAACAAAATTTCAAAGAAATATAATACTGTATAACAAATCTTCTCAGAAATATAATACTGTATAACAAAATTTCAAAGAAATATAATACTGTATAGCAAATCTTCTCAGAAATATAATACTGTATAACAAAATTTCTCAGAAATATAAAACTGTATAACAAAACTTCTCAGAAATATAAAACTGTCTAACAAATCTTCTCAGAAGTATAATACTGTATAACAAATCTTCTCAGAAATATAAAAATCTGTATAACAAAACTTTTCAGAAATATAAAACAGTATAATAAAATTATAGATTTTTCATATTACTGGTCTTCATTAAACGAATGACGTACCTTGAATAAATGTTCCGGGTCAACATCTAATCCCGCCAATATCCCTATATAAAGCAATCATGCCAGCATCATCCATATATTATGCCACACTAATTGATTAATAACGGAGCATTTCTTATTCCACATGAGTACGGGTGTTTAATCGACGAAGATCAAACGTTGTAGATCATCGTTCGCTTCATGCACCATTTCGGAAGATGAAAGTAAATTTCCGGAATCTGGAATATTTGTACATGAGTTCAAATTAATTTTACCATTTACAGAAATATACATTCTCATAATTATTGTCTCCACACCATTAGATAACACACAACGATACTATCAAAAGCAATAAATTCAGTGCACCCTATTTCCCGCAGCAGACAACAACTACTTTACGTATCGTGAGCTTGTCGCCCAACTTTTCATTTGCTCGATTATCGTTTGAGAACATATTGAAAGTGACTAGCGGATATCGAACGGTGAATCAAGCGTATCTTGATTGCCCTCATCTAGCCAATGATTACCCTAATGAAAAAGCGTCGATTTATCATAAGATTAGAACAATGAGCGGTGCTCGGTGTATTCTCGGGGAATATTCGTTATAAACCACCGAAATTGATTTCAGAATAAGAAAATTACATTCAAACTTATGAGGGGGAAAAACGCAAACATGTTGGAAACATCTGCATTGTCCCAATATTAGAATATCTATAATATATACTGTGAAATGTTATAGACGAGTCAATCGTCTAGTTGTTAACACGGGGACAGCGAATACAGGGATCGCATTTTCGATCGCGCGTCTAAATCCTAATAACATAACAATCTATCAGATGAGACAATAACCCGAGGTCGCTATATACAGAACATTTTAAAAGAATCTAGGATGCTTCTGTAACGTACGCTATCCTCAAAGAAAAAATACTAATATACTTCAGCAGGCGTTATAGCAATAAGTCGATAAATCCAAGTATAAGCGGGATAAATCCACGTATAAACGGGATAAATCCACGTATAAGCGGGATAAATACACATATAAACACACGTATAAACGGGATAAATCCACGTATAAACGGGATAAATACACGTATAAACGGAATAAATACACGTATAAACACACGTATAAACGGGATAAATACACGTATAAACGGGATAAATACAAAACGGGATAAATACACGTATAAACGAGATAAATACACGTATAAACGGGATAAATACACATATAAACGAAATAAATACACATATAAACGGGATAAATACACGTATAAACGGGATAAATACACGTATAAACGGGATAAATACACGTATAAACGAGATAAATACACGTATAAACGGGATAAATACACATATAAACACACGCGTAAGCGAGATAAATACACGTATAAACGGGATAAATCCACGTCTAAACACACGTATAAACGGGATAAATACACGACTAAACGGGATAAATACACGTATAAACACACGTATAAACGGGATAAATACACGTATAAACGGGATAAATCCACATATAAACACATGTATAAACGGGATAAATACACGTATAGACGGGATAAATACACGTATAAACGGGATAAATACACGTATAAACACACGTATAAACGGGATAAATACACGTATAAACGGTATAAATACACGTATAAACACACGTATAAACGGGATAAATATACGTATAAACGGGATAAACACACGTATAAACGGGATAAATACACGTATAAACGGGATAAATACACGTATAAACACAAAATAAACGGGATAAATACACGTATAAACGGGATAAATACACGTATAAACACACGTATACACGTGATAAATACACGTATAAACGGGATAAATACACGTATAAACGGGATAAATACACGTATAAACACACGTATAAACGGGATAAACACACGTATAAACGGGATAAATACACGTATAAACACACGTATAAACGGGATAAATACACGTATAAACGGGATAAATACACGTATAAACGGGATAAACACACGTATAAACGGTATAAATACACAAACAAAAACACACGTATAAACGGGATAAATACACGTATAAACGGGATAAATACACATATAAACGGGATAAATACACGTATAAACACCGGTTAAACGGGATAAATACACGTATAAACGGGATAAATACACGTATAAACACACGTATAAACGGGATAAATACACGTATAAACACACGTATAAACGGGATAAATACACATATAAACGTGATAAACACACGTATAAACGTGATAAACACACGTATAAACGTAATAAACACACGTATAAACGGGATAAATACACGTATAAACGAGATAAATACACGTATAAACGGGATAAACACACGTATAAACGACATAAATACACGTATAAACGGGATAAATACACGTATAAACGGGATAAATACACGTATAAACGGGATAAATACACGTATAAACGGGATAAATACACGTATAAACGGGATAAATACACGTATAAACACACGTATAAACGAGATAAATACACGTATAAACGGGATAAATACACGTATAAACGGGATAAATACAACGGGATAAATACACGTATAAACGGGATAAATACACGTATAAACTGGATAAATACACGTATAAACGGGATAAATACACATATAAACGGGATAAATACACGTATAAACGAGATAAATACACGTATAAACGGGATCAATACACATATAAACGGGATAAATACACGTATAAACGGGATAAATACACGTATTAACGGGATAGATACACGTGTAAACGGGATAAATACACGTATAAACAGGATACATATCCGTATAAACAGGAACAATATCCGTATTAACGGGATAAATACACGTTTAAACAGTATACATATCCGTATAAACAGGATCAATATTCGTATAAACAGGATAAATACACGTATACACATGATAAATACACGTATAAACATTATAAATACACGTATGAACAGGGTAAATATCCGTATAAACGGGATAAATACACGTATAAACAGGATAAGTATCCGTATAAATGGGATAAATACACGTATAAACGGGGTAAAACACATATAAACGGGATAAATACACGTATAAACAGGATAATTATCCATATAAACGGGATAAATACACGTATAAACACACGTATAAACGGGATAAATACACATATAAACGTGATAAACACACGTATAAACGTGATAAACACACGTATAAACGTAATAAACACACGTATAAACGGGATAAATACACGTATAAACGAGATAAATACACGTATAAACGACATAAATACACGTATAAACGGGATAAATACACGTATAAACGGGATAAATACACGTATAAACGGGATAAATACAACGGGATAAATACACGTATAAACGGGATAAATACACGTATAAACGGGATAAATACACATATAAACACACGTATAAACGGGATAAATACACGTATAAACGGGATAAATACAACGGGATAAATACACGTATAAACGGGATAAATACACGTATAAACGGGATAACACACGTATAAACGAGATAAATACACGTATAAACGGGATAAATACAACGGGATAAATACACGTATAAACGGGATAAATACACGTATAAACGGGATAAACACACGTATAAACGAGATAAATACACGTATAAACGGGATAAATACAAGTATAAACGGGATAAATACAACGGGATAAATACACGTATAAACGGGATAAATACACGTATAAACTGGATAAATACACGTATAAACGGGATAAATACACAAATAAACGGGATCAATACACGTATAAACGGGATAAATACACGTATAGACGGGATAAATACACGTATAAATGGGATAAATACACGTATAAACACACATATAAACGAGATAAATACACGTATAAACGAGATAAATACACGTATAAACGGGATAAATACACATATAAACGGGATAAATACACGTATAAACGGGATAAATACACGTATTAACGGGATAGATACACGTGTAAACGGGATAAATACACGTATAAACGGGATACATATCCGTATAAACAGGAACAATATCCGTATTAACGGGATAAATACACGTTTAAACAGTATAAATATCCGTATAAACAGGATCAATATTCGTATAAACAGGATAAATACACGTATACACATGATAAATACACGTATAAACATTATAAATACACGTATGAACAGGGTAAATATCCGTATAAACGGGATAAATACACGTATAAACAGGATAAGTATCCGTATAAATGGGATAAATACACGTATAAACGGGGTAAAAACACGTATAAACGGGATAAATACACGTATAAACAGGATAATTATCCATATAAACAGGATTAATACACGTATAAACAGGATAAATACACGTATACACGGGATAAATACACATATAAACAGGATAGATATCCGTATAAACGGGGTAAATACACGTATAAACAGGATAAATATCCGTATAAACAGGATAAATACATGTATACACATGATGAATACACGTATAAACAGGATAAATACACGTATAAACAGGATAGATATCCGTATAAACGAGATAAATACACGTATAAACAGGATAAATATCCGTATAACAGTTGTGGACTCGTTGTAAAATAATATAAATGTCCGTGCTGTAGCAATAAATCATCAAGCCATACATATCCGTGTGTTAAATGATAATAAAATTGTGATTGACATGATACACCGGCGTATCAAAATGAATCTTCAGAAATGTGAAAGACGCGATATAAAATAATAATAATAATTTTAGAAATACATGTATTGCCTCTCAAATAATACGCCGGCAGAAATGTAAGATATTTTTTAGCAAATATTCAAAATAGAAAACAGTTTTAGAATCATTGTCTCTGAAATGATACTCAGGAGTATCAAACTGAAGTCTTCAGAAATGTACAAAGATAAACAGAGAGATCATTTTAATAAAATTGTGGTTGAAATGATACGCCCAGATGAAAATGATGTGCAAGCCCATTTGAACTATTAGTGCGAACCCGGTAGGGGGTCTGGCAACATCCTCCCCACTAATTCTTTAAAACCTAGACATCAAATGGTGCACTCTGGTACCTTTTAAGGGAAGTATATACGCTAACAAACACATAGTTCAGTTCAGTTTTTCATCTACTACTTTGTTTAATCATATTGTATTTGATATTTTACATATATAGTACATATATACTTAACATTAATTATATACGATAAAATGCAAAATGGGTTGGGCAACAAGTTCTAGCAACATTAGTAAACTGCCCTCAAGAGGAATAAATGAATAATTGGCAATCAGGCATTCTGCAAAGAAGCAAACAAATATGGTGGAATATAGAAAAGAATTAACAAAAAATAAAGCCAAACTGGTAACTTAGTAAAGAGAAGGAAGATGAGTAGTAGAGATTAACCATGTGAGATACATGTTTTTATACCAAAGTGATGTCCTGTTCCGTGTCACACTGTCCCATCTACTACTGTATATCCAGCAAATATAACAATTCCTGCTGAGTGCATATAATGCCTGGGCATTGTGGCGTAAAGGCAAAGTTATACGCGCATGTCGGCATATCAAATTGAAATTGATATATGTGAAAAGACAATAAAATAGAATATCATTTTAAGAAAGATGTGACATAAACAATTTTTGAAAAATTGTCTATAAAATGAGACGCCGGCGTCTAAAAATGAAACTTGCAGAAATGCCAGAGGAGGTACTCCATCAAATAGTAATCATTTGGTCTGTGAAATGATATGCAGGTATATCCAACTGAAATCAGCAGACATGCAAAAGATATTTTAAAAAAATTAATCTAAAATAGAATTTATTTTTAGAAATATTGTCTCCGAAATGAGTTTCAGAAAGGTGAAGACAGACACAACATAAATAATTGAAATAATCTTAGTAAAATTGTCTCTACAATGATACACCAGCTACATGTATATCGCCTGCAGACAGTTTATCTAACAACACCTTTCTTGGGCTGGCTCTAGCAGTTAACCAATACTTGGTGCCCACCAACCTCCGTAAGAAACTGCCATTTTTTTCATAAAAATGAGACGGGGCTCAAACCAGTGATGTAGTCTATTGTGAAGTCTATTATAGAATAATGATGATTTTCAATGAGGGTGATAATGTCCTACCCGGTATTTTCGATATAAACGTGACGCTGTATATGGACAACGGCCACACACATTAAACATTGACACCGCCCCTGGCATAGAACCACGTGACATTGTATATGGACAGCGGCCACACACATTAAACACTGACACAACCCCTGGCATAGAACCACGTGACATTGTATATGGACAACGGACACACACATTAAACACTGACACAACCCCTGGCATAGAACCACGTGACATTGTATATGGACAACGGACACACACATTAAACACTGACACAACCCATGGCATAGAACCACGTGACATTGTATATGGACAACGGCCACACACATTAAACATTGACATAACCTCCGACATAGAACCACGTGACATTGTATATGGACAACGGTCACACACATTAAACATTGACATAACCTCCGACATAGAACCACGTGACATTGTATATGGACAACGGCCACACACATTAAACATTGACATAACCTCCGACATAGAACCACGTGACATTGTATATGGACAACGGTCACACACATTAAACATTGACATAACCTCCGACATAGAACCACGTGACATTGTATATGGACAACGGCCACACACATTAAACATTGACACAATCCCTGGCATAGAACCACGTGACACGAGAGGTAGTTACGCCCACAACATATGATGGTACCAGTATATATTGGACTGATTATATTATACCTTTTGAACAAATAGCGACATGGAATCAATGGTCTAAACCAGACAAGGCTGTGAGGTTAGTAATTGTTTTAAAGTAGCCCTATATCGTATAAAATAAAAGATATTTGAAAAATTCGAATTTTACGTATGGGTAGCAATGCTGCTACACATTCTTAAATTATGATTTGTATAATTATGTTCAATAAGTAAACAATGTTTTTTGCGATAATACAAACTTGAAACAGAAAGTAGGACTTTCCGAGTCGGTTGGTCACGCGCACTTGTTTACAATCGGAACCTGATTTACATTCGGAATGCATCGTCCTCCTTCGGCAATGATAAAAACAAACATGGCGTATCCGCTGTTGTTTCACACATGCGCGATGTGCGTGTTTAGATTTCGTGTGTAGATAAACAAATTCGCGTATACGACGGTTTATATTTATTTGAATTTTATCGTTTCTGAACGACAATTTCGATTTTTGTAAAGTTTACACAAACACACATTATTATTTATATTTTACCAAAAACATCCTTTATTACGATATAATGCTGCTTTAAGAGATGATGCACATAAACTCTTAGGTGGCTTAACGACACTGCAGCGTAACGACTATGATGCACATATAACTACTTACACAGAGGTTTAACCCCGCAGAAAGAGAGCTAGCTTTTAGATGCGAATTCAGGAATAGACACGGAAAACGAGGCCAGAATGTAGCCGACTTTGGTTACAGCTTAAGGCGTCTTGGTATGATAGCTTATCCACGTATACCACATAAACAGCTAGAGGTACGCATTTAAATGCCTTGCCTAAGGGCACAATCGTAACAGCCCCAGCGGGGCTCGAACTCCGGACCTTTCGCACCTGAAGCGAACGCGTATCCACTGCTCGATCACGACTTCGATAGACTGGACCTTTTCATTTTGAACTTCAGCATCATGTACATTTGAACCATCCACTTACACTGGACAATGTCATCAGTCTAGCTATAGAATATTGCACTCTACGATGATCCTTAGATAAGGTTATAAAGCCATTAGTAGAAAGGCGGGAAGTATATTTTGAGACTAATGGCCCGAAAAACAACACGATTAACTCCCTTAGACCATTAGAGTTTAAACCGGACTTGAGTCTTAAGGAACTAGACACTTTGATATCTAGTATGGTTGATAAAAAGTTAGATTAAAATAGATGAAATGGGACAGAAACTAGAGAAGCATATAGGAACTAGACAGTATTAAAATAAATATTTAGAATGATCAAGGTCACCATACCCGAAGAAGCTTACCGTCCTCGACCAGTGCAACAACGTTTACGAAATGATGTCACAAGTGCAGCAAAAGCCCCAACTACATTTAATGGAAACCAAAGCTACTTATACGTTAACGCAAAACTGAAAGGGCTTGAAGGTCAGTTACTATTAGATTCAGGCTCAAGTTGCTGTGTCCTATCGTCACAGGATAGAAGATAAACAAAAACTTAAACACGTTTCGCATAAGCTGTTCGTAGCGGTTGGAAATGAGATGAAGGTGAACGGTCAATGCGAACTTGATATAGACACAGAACACTTAACAACCAACTTCATCATCGCGTTTGTAGGAGTTCAGGGAATGATACGAGTAGAATTAACATTAGAAAGAGAATACTGGGGACAGATAATGGGGATAGTTAAATTAAGGAAGACAAGCGCTAGCAAGAGTACTAACAAACTGTGTGAAAAGGAAACTGTACCAACTCGTTCAGAGATTATTGTTAAAAGCGTATGCTAATGGATTAGATGTGGATCGTTTGAACATAGAGGAAACCACAAAGGAGTATATAAGGGATTACTGGTAGTGAGAACGATCATTGATACAGATAGACACGAAGCAGCAGTGTCATTACTGAATATCAGCAACGTTGATATTAGAGTGAAAGCTGATTCAACCCTGGATACAGCAGACAGTGTTGCACATATACACAGTTGTTCAGAAGACAATTACAACAAAACCAGTACAAGACAGTTGCTAGAACACTTGAACTGTATGGAAGCAAATATGTCTTCAAATCTGATTTACAGGGAACATTACATAGACACAGGAGACTGAAAAGGTACGACAGATTTAGTAGAACATACCACACGAACATACAGTAAGTTACATCCCGCCATTATCGCATACGAACATAGAGTAAGTTACATCCCGCCATTATCCCATACGGACATACAGAAAGTTACATCCCGCCATTATCCCATATGAACATACAGTAAGTTACATCCCGCAATTATCCCATACGAACATACAGTAAGTTACATCCCCGCAATTATCCCATACGAACATACAGTAAGTTACGTCCCAGCCATTATCCCATACGGACATACAGTAAGTTACATCCCGCCATTATCCCATAAGGACATACAATAAGTTACATCCCGCCATTATCCCATACGAATATACAGTAAGTTACATCCCGCCATTATCCCATACGGACATACAGAAAGTTACATCCCGCCATTATCCCATACGGACATACAGAAAGTTACATCCCGCCATTATCCCATACGGACATACAGAAAGTTACATCCCGCCATTATCCCATACGGACATACATAAGTTACATCCCGCCATTATCCCATACGAACATACAGTAAGTTACATCCCGCCATTATCCCATACGACATACAGTAAGTTACGTCCCCGCCATTATCCCATACGGACATACAGTAAGTTACATCCACGCCATTATCCCATACGAACATACAGTAAGTTACGTCCCCGCCTTTATCCCATACGGACATACAGTAGGTTACGTCCCCGCCATTATCACATACGAACATACAGAAAAATACGTCCCCGCCATTATCCCATACGGACATACAGTAAGTTACATCCCGCCATTATCCCATACGGACATACAGTAACTTACATCCCGCCATTATCCCATACGAACATACAGAAAGTTACATCCCGCCATTATCCCATACGGACATACAGTAAGTTACATCCCGCCATTATCCCATACGGACATACAGTAAGTTACATCCCGCCATTATCCCATACGTGCATACAGTAAGTTACATCCCGCCATTATCCCATACGGACATACAGTAAGTTACAACCCGTCATTATCCCATACGAACACACAATAAGATACATCCGGCCATTATCCCATACGAACATACAGAAAGTTACATCCCGCCATTATACCATACGGACATACAGTAAGTTACATCCCGCCATTATCCATACGGACATACAGTAAGTTACATCCGCCATTATCCCATACGGACATACAGTAAGTTACATCCCGCCATTATCCCATACGAACATACAGTAAGTTACATCCCGCCATTATACCATACGGACATACAGTAAGTTACATCCCGCCATTATACCATACGGACATACAGTAAGTTACATCCCGCCATTATCCCATACGGACATACAGTAAGTTACATCCCGCCATTATCCCATACGAACATACAGTAAGTTACATCCCGCCATTATCCCATAGGACATACATTAAGTTACATCCCGCCATTATCCCATACGAACATACATTACGTTACATCCCGCCATTATCCCATACGAACATACATTAAGCTACATCGCGCCATTATCCCATACGAACATACAGCAAGTTACATCCCGCCATTATCCTATACGAACATACATTAAGTTACATCGCGCCATTATCCCATACGAACATACATTAAGTTACATCGCGCCATTATCCCATACGAACATACATTAAGTTACATCGCGCCATTATCCCATACGAACATACATTAATTTACATCGCGCCATTATCCCATACGAACATACATTAAGTTACGTCCCCGCCATTATCCGATACGAACATACAGCAAGTTACATCCCCGCCATTACCTCATACGAACATACAGTAAGTTACATCCCGCCATTATCCCATACGGACATACAGTAAGTTACATCCCGCCATTATCCCATACGGACATACAGTAAGTTACATCCCGCCATTATCCCATACGGACATACAGTAAGTTACATCCCGCCATTATCCCATACGTACATACAGTAAGTTACATCCCGCCATTATCCCATACGGACATACAGTAAGTTACAACCCGTCATTATCCCATACGAACACACAATAAGTTACATCCCGCCATTATCCCATACGAACATACAGTAAGTTACATCCCGCCATTATACCATACGGACATACAGTAAGTTACATCCCGCCATTATACCATACGGACATACAGTAAGTTACATCCCGCCATTATACCATACGGACATACAGTAAGTTACATCCCGCCATTATCCCATACGAACATACAGTAAGATATATCCCGCCATTATCCCATAGGAACATACATTAAGTTACATCCCGCCATTATCCCATACGAACATACATTACGTTACATCCCACCATTATCCCATACGAACATACATTAAGCTACATCGCGCCATTATCCCATACGAACATACAGCAAGTTACATCACGCCATTATCCTATACGAACATACATTAAGTTACATCGCGCCATTATCCCATACGAACATACATTAAGTTACATCCCGCCATTATCCCATACGAACATACATTAAGTTACATCGCGCCATTATCCCATACGAACATACATTAAGTTACATCGCGCCATTATCCCATACGAACATACATTAAGTTACATCGCGCCATTATCCCATACGAACATACAGCAAGTTACATCCCCGCCATTACCTCATACGAACATACAGTAAGTTACATCCCGCCATTATCCCATACGGACATACAGTAAGTTACATCCCCACCATTATCCAATACGGACATACATTAAGTTACATCCCGCCATTATCCCATACGAACATACAGTAAGTTACATCCCCGCCATTATCCCATACGGACATACAGTAAGTTACATCCCGCCATTACCTCATACGGACATGCAGTAAGTTATATCCCGCCATTATCCCATACGAACATACAGTAAGTTACGTCCCGCCATTATCCCATACGAACATACAGTAAAATACATCCCGCCATTATCCCATACGGACATACAGTAACTTACATCCTGCCATTATCGCATACGGACAAACAGTAAGTTACATCCCCGCCATTATCACATACGAACATACAGTAAGTTACATCCCCGCCATTAATCCCATACGAATATACAGAAAGTTACATCCCGCCATTATCCCATACGAACATACAGAAGTTACATCCCCGCCATTATCACATACGAACATACAGTAAGCTACGTCCCCGCCATTATCCCATACGGACATACAGTAAGTTACATCCCGCCATTATCCTATACGAACATACATTAAGTTACATCGCGCCATTATCCCTAACGAACATACATTAAGTTACATCGCGCCATTATCCCATACGAACATACATTAAGTTGCATCGCGCCATTATCCCATACGAACATATATTAAGTTACGTCCCCGCCATTATCCCATACGAACATACAGCAAGTTACATCCCCGCCATTACCTCATACGAACATACAGTAAGTTACATCCCGCCATTATCCCATACGGACATACAGTAAGTTACATCCCCACCATTATCCAATACGGACATACATTAAGTTACATCCCGCCATTATCCCATACGAACATACAGTAAGTTACATCCCCGCCATTATCCCATACGGACATACAGTAAGTTATATCCCGCCATTACCTCATACGGACATGCAGTAAGTTATATCCCGCCATTATCTCATACGAACATACAGTAAGTTACGTCCCGCCATTATCCCATACGAACATACAGTAAAATACATCCCGCCATTATCCCATACGGACATACAGTAACTTACATCCTGCCATTATCGCATACGGACAAACAGTAAGTTACATCCCCGCCATTATCACATACGAACATACAGTAAGCTACGTCCCCGCCATTATCCCATACGGACATACATTAAGTTACATCCCCGCCATTAATCCCATACGAATATACAGAAAGTTACATCCCGCCATTATCCCATACGAACATACAGAAGTTACATCCCCGCCATTATCACATACGAACATACAGTAAGCTACGTGCCCGCCATTATCCCATACGGACATACATTAAATTACATCCCCGCCATTATCCCATACGAACATACAATAAGTTACATCCCGCCATTATCCCATACGAACATACAGAAGTTACATCCCCGCCATTATCACATACGAACATACAGTAAGCTACGTGCCCGCCATTATCCCATACGGACATACATTAAATTACATCCCCGCCATTATCCCATACGAACATACATTAAGTTACATCCCGCCATTATCCCATACGGACATACAGTAAGTTACATCCCCGCCATTATCACATACGGACATACAGTAAGTTACGTCCCGCCATTATCCCATACGGACATACAGTAAGTTACATCCCGCCATTATCCCATACGGACATACAGTAAGTTACATCCCCGCCATTATCACATACGGACATACAGTAAGTTACATCCCGCCATTATCCCATACGGACATACAGTAAGTTACATCCTGCCATTATCACATACGGACATACAGTAAGTTACGTCCCGCCATTATCCCATACGAACATACAGAAAGTTACATCCCGCCATTATCCCATACGAATATACAGTAAGTTACATCCCGCCATTATCCCATATGTGCATACAGTAAGTTACATCCCGCCATTCTCCCATACGAACATACAGTAAGTTACATCCCGCCATTATCCCATACGTGCATACAATAAGTTACATCCCGCCATTCTCCCATACGAACATACAGTAAGTTACATCCCGCCATTATCCCATACGGACATACAGTAAGCTACATCCCGCCATTATCTCATACGTGCATACAGTAAGTTACATCCCACCATTATACCATACGGACATACAGTAAGTTACATCCCGCCATTATACCATACGAACATACCGAAAGTTACATCCCGCCATTATCCCATACGAACATACAGTAAGTTACATCCCGCCATTATCCCATACGGACATACAGTAAGTTACATCCCGCCATTATCCCATACGGACATACAGAAAGTTACATCCCGCCATTATCCCATACGAACATACAGTAAGTTACATCCCGCCATTATCCCATACGAATACAGTAAGTTACATCCCGCCATTATCCCATACGGACATACAGAAAGCTACATCCCCGCCATTATCCGTATACGTGCATACAGTAAGTTACATCCCGCCATTATCCCATACGGACATAGAGTAAGTTACAACCGTCATTATCCCATACGAACACACAATAAGTTACATCCCGCCATTATCCCATACGAACATACAGAAAGTTACATCCCGCCATTATCCCATACGAACATACAGTAAGCTACATCGCGCCATTATCCCATACGAACATACAGTAAGTTACGTCCCCGCCATTATCCCATACGAACATACAGTAAGTTACGTCCCCGCCATTATCCAATACGAACATACAGTAAGTTACGTCCCCGCCATTATCCCATACGCACATACAGTAAGCTACATCCCCGCCATTATCCCATACGAACGTACAGTAAGTTACATCCCGCCATTATACCATACGGACATACAGTAAGTTACATCCCGCCATTATCCCATACGAACATACAGTAAGTTACGTCCCCGCCATTATCCCTTACGCACATACAGTAAGTTACGTCCCCGCCATTATCCCATACGAACGTACAGTAAGTTACGTCCCCGCCATTATCCCATACGCACATACAGTAAGTTACATCCCGCCATTATCCCATACGGACATACAGTAAGTTACATCCCGCCATTATCCCATACGGATATAGAGTAAGTTACATCCCGCCATTATCCCATACGTGCATACAGTAAGTTACATCCCGCCATTATCCCATACGGACATACAGTAAGTTACATCCCGCCATTATCCCATACGGACATACAGTAAGTTACATCCCGCCATTATCCCATACGTGCATACAGTAAGTTACATCCCGCCATTATCCCATACGGACATACAGTAAGTTACATCCCGCCATTATCCCATACGGACATACAGTAAGTTACATCCCGCCATTATCCCATACGCACATACAGTAAGTTACGTCCCGCCATTATCCCATACGAACATACAGAAAGTTACATCCAGCCATTTTCCCATAGGAACATACAGAAAGTTACATCCCGCCATTATACCATACGAACATACAGAAAGTTACATCCAGCCATTATCCCATAGGAACATACAGAAAGTTACGTCCCGCCATTATCCCATACGAACATACAGAAAGTTACATCCAGCCATTATCCCATAGGAACATACAGTAAGTTACATCCCGCCATTATCCCATACGAACATACAGTAAGTTACATCCCGCCATTATCCCATAGGAACATACAGTAAGTTACATCCCGCCATTATCCCATACGGACATACAGTAAGTTACATCCCGCCATTATCCCATACGGACATACAGAAAGTTACGTCCCCGCCATTATCCCATACGAATATACAGTAAGTTACGTCCCCGCAATTATACCATACGAACATACAGTACGTTACATCCCGTCATTATACCATACGGACATACAGTAAGTTACATCCCGCCATTATCCCATACGGACATACAGTAAGTTACATCCCGCCATTATCCCATACGGACATACAGTAAGTTACATCCCGCCATTATCCCATACGGACATACAGTAAGTTACATCCCGCCATTATCCCATACGGACATACAATAAGTTACATCCCGCCATTATCCCATACGAACATACAGTAAGTTACATCCCGCCATTATCCCATACGAACATACAGTAAGTTACATCCCGCCATTATCCCATACGAACATACAGAAAGTTCGTCCCAGCCATTATCCCATACGAACATACAGTAAGTTACGTCCCCGCCATTATCCCATACGGACATACAGTACGTTACGTCCCCGCCATTATCCCATACGAACATACAGAAAGTAACATCCCCGCCATTATACCACACGAACATACAGAAAGTTACGCCCCGCCATTATCCCATACGAACATACAGTAAGTTACATCCCGCCATTATCCCATACGGACATACAGTAAGTTACATCCCGTCATTATCCCATACGAACATACAGTAAGTTACATCCCGCCATTATCCCATACGAACATACAGAAAGTTACATCCCCGCCAGTATCCCATACGAACATACAGTAAGTTACATCCGCCATTATACCACACGAACATACAGAAAATTACGCCCCCGCCATTATCCCATACGAACATACAGTAAGTTACATCCCGCCATTATCCGTATACGTGCATACAGTAAGTTACGTCCCCGCCATTATCCCTTACGCACATACAGTAAGTTACGTCCCCGCCATTATCCCATACGAACGTACAGTAAGTTACGTCCCCGCCATTATCCCATACGCACATACAGTAAGTTACATCCCGCCATTATCCCATACGGACATACAGTAAGTTACATCCCGCCATTATCCCATACGGATATAGAGTAAGTTACATCCCGCCATTATCCCATACGTGCATACAGTAAGTTACATCCCGCCATTATCCCATACGGACATACAGTAAGTTACATCCCGCCATTATCCCATACGGACATACAGTAAGTTACATCCCGCCATTATCCCATACGTGCATACAGTAAGTTACATCCCGCCATTATCCCATACGGACATACAGTAAGTCACATCCCGCCATTATCCCATACGGACATACAGTAAGTTACATCCCGCCATTATCCCATACGCACATACAGTAAGTTACGTCCCGCCATTATCCCATACGAACATACAGAAAGTTACATCCAGCCATTTTCCCATAGGAACATACAGAAAGTTACATCCCGCCATTATACCATACGAACATACAGAAAGTTACATCCAGCCATTATCCCATAGGAACATACAGAAAGTTACGTCCCGCCATTATCCCATACGAACATACAGAAAGTTACATCCAGCCATTATCCCATAGGAACATACAGTAAGTTACATCCCGCCATTATCCCATACGAACATACAGTAAGTTACATCCCGCCATTATCCCATAGGAACATACAGTAAGTTACATCCCGCCATTATCCCATACGGACATACAGTAAGTTACATCCCGCCATTATCCCATACGGACATACAGAAAGATACGTCCCCGCCATTATCCCATACGAATATACAGTAAGTTACGTCCCCGCAATTATACCATACGAACATACAGTACGTTACATCCCGTCATTATACCATACGGACATACAGTAAGTTACATCCCGCCATTATCCCATACGGACATACAATAAGTTACATCCCGCCATTATCCCATACGGACATACAGTAAATTACATCCCGCCATTATCACATACGGACATACAGTAAGTTACATCCCGCCATTATCCCATACGGACATACAATAAGTTTCGTCCCAGCCATTATCCCATACGAATATACAGTAAGTTACGTCCCCGCCATTATCCCATACGGACATACAGTACGTTACGTCCCCGCCATTATCCCATACGAACATACAGAAAGTAACATCACTGCCATTATACCACACGAACATACAGAAAGTTACGCCCCCGCCATTATCCCATACGAACATACAGTAAGTTACATCCCGCCATTATCCCATACGGACATACAGTAAGTTACATCCCGTCATTATCCCATACGAACATACAGTAAGTTACATCCCGCCATTATCCCATACGAACATACAGAAAGTTACATCCCCGCCAGTAACCCATACGAACATACAGTAAGTTACATCCTGCCATTATACCACACGAACATACAGAAAATTACGTCCCCGCCATTATCCCATAAGGACATACAGAAAGTTACAATCCGCCATTATCCCATACGGACATACAGTAAGTTATGTCCCGTCATTATCCCATACGAACATACAGTAAGTTACATCCCGCCATTATACCATACGAACATACAGTAAGTTACATCCCGCCATTATACCATACGAACATACAGTAAGTTACATCCCGCCATTATCCCATATTTTACGTCTGATTTGTTACATTATATCTTCTTTTTTGAAAAATGTGTTGATTTCATTCTGCTTATTATAGTCTTAAACTGTCATAGCAAAGTCAGGATGGACATATCTAGTGAATAAAGCAGCTTTATTTGCCAAATATGTGTACTTTTGTGTAATTTACGTTATTCACTGTGTGACTGGGTCTTCTACTATATACACATCCCAGTCCGTTTGCAGATTCACTATGTGAGTGGGTCTTCTACTATACGCACATCCCAGTCAGTTTGCAGATTCACTATGTGAGTGGCTTCTCTACTATACGCACATCCCAGTCAGTTTGCAGATTCACTATGTGAGTGGCTTCTCTACTATACGCACATCCCAGTCAGTTTGCAGATTCACTGTGTGAGTGAGTAGTTCTATACTATACGCACATCCCAGTCAGTTTGCAGATTCACTGTTTGACTGGGTTCTCTACTATATGCACATCCCAGTCAGTTTGCAGATTCACTGTGTGACTGGGTTCTCTACTATATGCACATCCCAGTCAGTTTGCAGATTCACTGTTTGACTGGGTTCTCTACTATATGCACATCCCAGTCAGTTTGCAGATTCACTGTGTGACTGGGTTCTCTACTATACACACATCCCAGTCAGTTTGCAGATTCACTGTGTGAGTGAGTAGTTCTATACTATACGCACATCCCAGTCAGTTTGCAGATTCACTGTTTGACTGGGTTCTCTACTATATGCACATCCCAGTCAGTTTGCAGATTCACTGTGTGACTGGGTTCTCTACTATATGCACATCCCAGTCAGTTTGCAGATTCACTGTGTGAGTGGGTCTTCTACTATACGCACATCCCAGTCAGTTTGCAGATTCACTGTGTGACTGGGTTCTCTACTATACACACATCCCAGTCAGTTTGCAGATTCACTGTGTGACTGGGTTCTCTACTAGACGCACATCCAAAACAGTTTGAAGACCTACTATGTGACTTGGTCCTCCTTAGACGCACACGACAAACCTTGAGCAGATTCACTATGGGACTGGATTCTCTACTTTACTCACATCCCAAACATTGAATAGATTCACAATATTACTGGGTTCTCTATTATACGTCCATCCCAAACCTTGAACAGATTCACAATGTTACTGGGTTCTCTATTATACGTCCATCCCAAACCTTGAACAGATTCACTATGTGACTGGTTTCCATACTAGATGCACATCCCAATCGGTTTGCATAGTCACTATGTGACTGCGTTCTCTACAATACTCACATCCCAAACCGTTTGCAGATTCACTATGTGACTGGGTTCTCTACTATACGTACATCACTATCACAGATTCACTATGGGATATGCACGGCGTACATGAATTTTTTATTTATGCATGGGTAAATGCTGAATATATTATTTTGATTTAGTAACATCAATAATTAACAATATTACAACTCATAAGAAACTTTTTCTGGTTATGTGTGCATTCTGTTCCAATTCGGATAGCCACCTGAAATTCTCATAAACCGCATCATTTCGTGGGAAACATTCTCCCAACGAATTGTCTGTTTATATTCAGCTACTGAACCAGACGGATCTGTAGTCCAGTGGTAACACGCTGGACTGGTAATCCATGGATCGCAGGTTCGATTCCCCGTCTGACCCTAATAAAATTAACAGTCTTTCAGATGGGACGTTAAACCGAGGTCTCGTGTCGGTGCTTTACACCGTGCACGTAAAAGAACCAGAGGAGACTCTGGAATGGGTCTCTGTCTGTATCATTGCACTATCCTCCAAAAATCTAAAATGACTAATCTCTTCAGTAGGCGTCGCTCATATGGGCAACCGGTAGCGACGATAAATAAACGTAAAACACAACACACAACCAGTCAGGTGACAGTTGCATTAGGCTACCGGTACGCACAACGGAATGCTATTGCACCATGCCTCACCTCTGTCAGCGAAAATAGGTTAAAACTATTTAAATATTTTAAATACGGATGTAAATGGGGAAAATACGCCGAGCATAGGAATACGCTGAGCATAGGTTCCATCACTCTAATTTATATTACCAATATATATCGTAACTAGACGTTACAATGTCTAGATATCAAGTGCAACGAGGCATTGCACAGATGCACGAATATTAAAACAATATAAAACAGTATGCTTCATTATACTCCAGGCGGAATATTTTCCAGTATACTATAGTGTCGTATGTACATGTTCGACACTAAGTTATTTAAAAGGTAATTAACACAAGGTTCTTAGAGAAATATTCTATAACCATTAACCATGATATGACAAAAATGTAACTAACCTGAAAGTGATATAAATATCCTAGATATTTATCATAATTTATATTACCAATATAAATCGTAACTAGATGTTACAATGTCGAGATATCAAGTGCAACGAGGCATTGCACAATATACACGAGCATCATAGGTTTAGCTACGGATGACAGGTTAGTATTCAGTTAGTAAAGATTAGCGTTGGAGGAATATAATAGGGTAAGTATATAACGGGATTATTTGGTCACGACAATAGGATGTCAGGTAAAAGAAAGTCAAGTCAATACACTGCAATTTAATACCACCATGTTTTCCGATATATTTCAATAAATTCAAACGGCATTACTTTCTGTCCTACGACATACGTACATCCCAAACCGTTTCCAGATTCACCGTGTGACTGGGTTCTCTACTAGACGCACATCCCAAGCCGTTTCCAGAATCACTGTGTGACTGGGTTCTCTACTAGACGCACATCCCAAGCCGTTTCCAGAATCACCGTGTGACTGGGTTCTCTACTAGACGCACATCCCAAGCCGTTTCCAGAATCAACATGTGACTTGTCTTCTCTTATTGGTGCAAATACCAAACCATGAGCAGTTTCACTATGTGACTGGGTACTCTACTATACGCACATCCCAAACATTGAGTAGATTCACTATGTGACTGGGTACTCTACTATACGTACATCCCAAACATTGAGTAGATTCAATATGTGACTGGGTTCTCTACTATACGTACATCCCACACATTGAACAGATTCACTATGGGATTGGGTTCTCTACTATACGTACATCCCAAACATTGAACAGATTCACTATGGGACTGGGTACTCTACTATACGTACATCCCAAACCGTTTGTAGATTCACTATGGGATTGGGTTCTCTACTATACGTACATCCCAAACCGTTTGTAGATTCACTATGGGATTGGGTACTCTACTATACGTACATCCCAAACCGTTTGTAGATTCACTATGGGATTGGGTACTCTACTATACGTACATCCCAAACCGTTTGTAGATTCACTATGGGATTGGGTACTCTACTATACGCACATCCCAAACATTGAGTAGATTCACTATGTGACTGGGTACTCTACTATACGCACATCCCAAACATTGAGTAGATTCACTATGTGACTGGGTTCTCTACTATACGCACATCCCAAACATTGAGTAGATTCACTATGTGACTGGGTTCTCTACTATACGCACATCCCAAACATTGAGTAGATTCACTATGTGACTGGGTTCTCTACTATACGCACATCCCAAACATTGAGTAGATTCACTATGTGACTGGGTACTCTACTATACGCACATCCCAAACATTGAGCAGTTTCACTATGTGACTGGGTTCTCTACTATACGCACATCCCAAACATTGAGCAGTTTCACTATGTGACTGGGTTCTCTACTATACGCACATCCCAAACATTGAGCAGTTTCACTATGTGACTGGGTACTCTACTATACGCACATCCCAAACATTGAGCAGTTTCACTATGTGACTGGGTACTCTACTATACGCACATCCCAAACATTAAGCAGTTTCACTATGTGACTGGGTACTCTACTATACGCACATCCCAAACATTGAGTAGATTCACTATGTGACTGGGTTCTCTACTATACGCACATCCCAAACATTGAGTAGATTCACTATGTGACTGGGTACTCTACTATACGCACATCCCAAACATTGAGCAGTTTCACTATGTGACTGGGTTCTCTACTATACGCACATCCCAAACATTGAGCAGTTTCACTATGTGACTGGGTTCTCTACTATACGCACATCCCAAACATTGAGCAGTTTCACTATGTGACTGGGTTCTCTACTATACGCACATCCCAAACATTGAGCAGTTTCACTATGTGACTGGGTTCTCTACTATACGCACATCCCAAACATTGAGCAGTTTCACTATGTGACTGGGTACTCTACTATACGCACATCCCAAACATTGAGCAGTTTCACTATGTGACTGGGTACTCTACTATACGCACATCCCAAGCATTGAGCAGTTTCACTATGTGACTGGGTACTCACTCTACTATACGTACATCCCAAACATTTAGTAGATTCACTATGTGACTGGGTACTCTACTATACGTACATCCCAAACATTGAGTAGATTCACTATGTGACTGGGTACTCTACTATACGCACATCCCAAACATTGAGTAGATTCACAATGTGACTGGGTACTCTACTATACGCACATCCCAAACATTGAGATGAATCACTATATGACTGGGTTATCTACTATTCGCACATTCCAAGCCTTGAGCAGATTCACTATGTGATTTGGTTCTATGCTATGCGCACATTCCATACCTTGGAAGCATTCACTATGTGACTGGTTTCTATGCTGGACGCATACCTCAAACAGATTCACTATGGTACTGGATTATCTACTATGCACACATCCCAAATACTACGTCTCGATGTTTCCCAGTTATATACTCCTCAATGTTTCCTTGTCCTTCTCGATTTCAGCTCTTGGTTTGACCATTTCTGTAATGCAGTGGAACATTTATTAATATAGACACAATGATAAAGTAGACATTGTGTACTACTTCAGCATTGTGTTCAACGACAGGAGAAAGTTCGCAAGCTATGCTACAGATATGAAGTATGGCATACTGATTGGAGTTTTGAATTTGCATATGGGGCTGTCAATATAATTCCATATTCCTGTTATGTTCATATTATATTCGTGTTGTATTCGTGTTGTATTCGTGTTATATTCGTGTTGTATTCGTGCTATATTCGTGTTGTATTCGTGTTGTATTCGTGTTGTATTCGTATTGTATTCGTGTTGTATTCGTATTGTATTCGTGTTGTATTCGTGTTGTATTCGTGTTGTATTCGTGTTGTATTCGTGTTGTATTCGTGTTGTATTCGTATTGTATTCGTGTTGTATTCGTGTTGTATTCGTATTGTATTCGTGTTGTATTCGTGTTGTATTCGTATTGTATTCGTGTTGTATTCGTGTTGTATTCGTATTGTATTCGTATTGTATTCGTGTTGTATTCGTGTTGTATTCGTATTGTATTCGTGTTGTATTCGTGTTGTATTCGTATTGTATTCGTGTTGTATTCGTGTTGTATTCGTATTGTATTCGTGTTGTATTCGTGTTGTATTCGTATTGTATTCGTGTTGTATTCGTGTTGTATTCGTATTGTATTCGTGTTGTATTCGTGTTGTGTTCGTATTGTATTCGTAGTATATTCGTGTTGTATTCGTGTTGTATTCGTGTTGTATTCGGTCATTATCAATATACCATTGTTCTGGCGACAACATTCGGTCATTATCAATATACCATTGTTCTGGCGACAACATTCGGTCATTATCAATATACCATTGTTCTGGCGACAACATTCGGTCATTATCAATATACCATTGTTCTGGCGACAACATTCGGTCATTATCAATATACCATTGTTCTGGCGACAACATTCGGTCATTATCAATATACCATTGTTCTGGCGACAACATTCGGTCATTATCAATATACCATTGTTCTGGCGACAACATTCGGTCATTATCAATATACCATTGTTCTGGCGACAACATTCGGTCATTATCAATATACCATTGTTCTGGCGACAACATTCGGTCATTATCAATATACCATTGTTCTGGCGACAACATTCGGTCATTATCAATATACCATTGTTCTGGCGACAACATTCGGTCATTATCAATATACCATTGTTCTGGCGACAACATTCGGTCATTATCAATATACCATTGTTCTGGCGACAACATTCGGTCATTATCAATATACCATTGTTCTGGCGACAACATTCGGTCATTATCAATATACCATTGTTCTGGCGACAACATTCGGTCATTATCAATATACCATTGTTCTGGCGACAACATTCGGTCATTATCAATATACCATTGTTCTGGCGACAACATTCGGTCATTATCAATATACCATTGTTCTGGCGACAACATTCGGTCATTATCAATATACCATTGTTCTGGCGACAACATTCGGTCATTATCAATATACCATTGTTCTGGCGACAACATTCGGTCATTATCAATATACCATTGTTCTGGCGACAACATTCGGTCATTATCAATATACCATTGTTCTGGCGACAACATTCGGTCATTATCAATATACCATTGTTCTGGCGACAACATTCGGTCATTATCAATATACCATTGTTCTGGCGACAACATTCGGTCATTATCAATATACCATTGTTCTGGCGACAACATTCGGTCATTATCAATATACCATTGTTCTGGCGACAACATTCGGTCATTATCAATATACCATTGTTCTGGCGACAACATTCATTATCAATATACCATTGTTCTGGCGACAACATTCGGTCATTATCAATATACCATTGTTCTGGCGACAACATTCTGTCATTATCAATATACCATTGTTCTGGCGACAACATTCGGTCATTATCAATATACCATTGTTCTGGCGACAACATTCGGTCATTATCAATATACCATTGTTCTGGCGACAACATTCGGTCATTATCAATATACCATTGTTCTGGCGACAACATTCGGTCATTATCAATATACCATTGTTCTGGCGACAACATTCGGTCATTATCAATATACCATTGTTCTGGCGACAACATTCGGTCATTATCAATATACCATTGTTCTGGCGACAACATTCGTTCATTATCAATATACCATTGTTCTGGCGACAACATTCGGTCATTATCAATATACCATTGTTCTGGCGACAACATTCGGTCATTATCAATATACCATTGTTCTGGCGACAACATTCGGTCATTATCAATATACCATTGTTCTGGCGACAACATTCGGTCATTATCAATATACCATTGTTCTGGCGACAACATTCGGTCATTATCAATATACCATTGTTCTGGCGACAACATTCGGTCATTATCAATATACCATTGTTCTGGCGACAACATTCGGTCATTATCAATATACCATTGTTCTGGCGACAACATTCGGTCATTATCAATATACCATTGTTCTGGCGACAACATTCGGTCATTATCAATATACCATTGTTCTGGCGACAACATTCGGTCATTATCAATATACCATTGTTCTGGCGACAACATTCGGTCATTATCAATATACCATTGTTCTGGCGACAACATTCGGTCATTATCAATATACCATTGTTCTGGCGACAACATTCGGTCATTATCAATATACCATTGTTCTGGCGACAACATTCGGTCATTATCAATATACCATTGTTCTGGCGACAACATTCGGTCATTATCAATATACCATTGTTCTGGCGACAACATTCGGTCATTATCAATATACCATTGTTCTGGCGACAACATTCGGTCATTATCAATATACCATTGTTCTGGCGACAACATTCGGTCATTATCAATATACCATTGTTCTGGCGACAACATTCGGTCATTATCAATATACCATTGTTCTGGCGACAACATTCGGTCATTATCAATATACCATTGTTCTGGCGACAACATTCGGTCATTATCAATATACCATTGTTCTGGCGACAACATTCGGTCATTATCAATATACCATTGTTCTGGCGACAACATTCGGTCATTATCAATATACCATTGTTCTGGCGACAACATTCGGTCATTATCAATATACCATTGTTCTGGCGACAACATTCGGTCATTATCAATATACCATTGTTCTGGCGACAACATTCGGTCATTATCAATATACCATTGTTCTGGCGACAACATTCGGTCATTATCAATATACCATTGTTCTGGCGACAACATTCGGTCATTATCAATATACCATTGTTCTGGCGACAACATTCGGTCATTATCAATATACCATTGTTCTGGCGACAACATTCGGTCATTATCAATATACCATTGTTCTGGCGACAACATTCGGTCATTATCAATATACCATTGTTCTGGCGACAACATTCGGTCATTATCAATATACCATTGTTCTGGCGACAACATTCGGTCATTATCAATATACCATTGTTCTGGCGACAACATTCGGTCATTATCAATATACCATTGTTCTGGCGACAACATTCGGTCATTATCAATATACCATTGTTCTGGCGACAACATTCGGTCATTATCAATATACCATTGTTCTGGCGACAACATTCGGTCATTATCAATATACCATTGTTCTGGCGACAACATTCGGTCATTATCAATATACCATTGTTCTGGCGACAACATTCGGTCATTATCAATATACCATTGTTCTGGCGACAACATTCGGTCATTATCAATATACCATTGTTCTGGCGACAACATTCGGTCATTATCAATATACCATTGTTCTGGCGACAACATTCGGTCATTATCAATATACCATTGTTCTGGCGACAACATTCGTCATTATCAATATACCATTGTTCTGGCGACAACATTCGGTCATTATCAATATACCATTGTTCTGGCGACAACATTCGGTCATTATCAATATACCATTGTTCTGGCGACAACATTCGGTCATTATCAATATACCATTGTTCTGGCGACAACATTCATTATCAATATACCATTGTTCTGGCGACAACATTCGGTCATTATCAATATACCATTGTTCTGGCGACAACATTCGATCATTATCAATATACCATTGTTCTGGCGACAACATTCGGTCATTATCAATATACCATTGTTCTGACGACAACATTCGGTCATTATCAATATACCATTGTTCTGGCGACAACATTCGGTCATTATCAATATACCATTGTTCTGGCGACAACATTCGGTCATTATCAATATACCATTGTTCTGGCGACAACATTCGGTCATTATCAATATACCATTGTTCTGGCGACAACATTCGGTCATTATCAATATACCATTGTTCTGGCGACAACATTCGGTCATTATCAATATACCATTGTTCTGGCGACAACATTCGGTCATTATCAATATACCATTGTTCTGGCGACAACATTCGGTCATTATCAATATACCATTGTTCTGGCGACAACATTCGGTCATTATCAATATACCATTGTTCTGGCGACAACATTCGGTCATTATCAATATACCATTGTTCTGGCGACAACATTCGGTCATTATCAATATACCATTGTTCTGGCGACAACATTCGGTCATTATCAATATACCATTGTTCTGGCGACAACATTCGGTCATTATCAATATACCATTGTTCTGGCGACAACATTCGGTCATTATCAATATACCATTGTTCTGGCGACAACATTCGGTCATTATCAATATACCATTGTTCTGGCGACAACATTCGGTCATTATCAATATACCATTGTTCTGGCGACAACATTCGGTCATTATCAATATACCATTGTTCTGGCGACAACATTCGGTCATTATCAATATACCATTGTTCTGGCGACAACATTCGGTCATTATCAATATACCATTGTTCTGGCGACAACATTCGGTCATTATCAATATACCATTGTTCTGGCGACAACATTCGGTCATTATCAATATACCATTGTTCTGGCGACAACATTCGGTCATTATCAATATACCATTGTTCTGGCGACAACATTCGGTCATTATCAATATACCATTGTTCTGTTGAGTGTGTGTGTTTTACGTTTATTTATCGTCGCTACTGGTTGCCCATATGAGCGACGCCTCCTGAAGAGATTAGTAATTTTAGATTTTGGAGGATAGTGCAATGATACAGACAGAGACCCATTACAGAGTATCCTCTGGTTCTTTTACGTGCACGGTGTAAAGCACCGACACGAGACCTCGGTTGAACGTCCCATCTGAAAGACTGTTAATTTTATTAGGGTCAGACGGGTGATATCGAACCTGCGATCCCTGGATTACCAGTCCAGCGTTTTACCACTGGGCTACAGATCCGTCTGTTCAGCTGTGGATGCACATACACTCTTTAATGTAAGTAGACCTTTGGTGACTCTAGAGAAATGTACACATATTGAAGGCGATATGTACATTTAGGCAGATATTGACACTTTGGTTAAAATTCTTTTCAGAAATCCCAGGCTCATATCCATTGTTCCGGTTTGGGTGATGATGATTGAGCTTATTTACCCTCGCCTCCGGCGAACCATGTGGGCGAGCAGTTGGGGTTCACACCAGGAAAGACCTAGTTAGTGTTGATGATTCATATTACATTAGAAGAATATGCTCTCTTATTGTTATTAGTGACGTCACTTACTAGGAAGAAGAAGTATACAAAATAGAGAAAGATCCACATAATAATTAGCCTGACGTGTATTGTTTTCAAGGCCCGTTTTTCACGGTTTTCATTGTTTTATGACTAATTTGTCAGAATTAATTATTTAGTGCTTTCACAAAATAAGGTTTTTTATGCATTTTTTTAATACTTTTCACAAAATAACCTTGCCGTAGTTGCAGTATACATATTTCTTAATATTTATATGCTGAAATCCAAAATATGGTGATTTTAGCCTGTATCATGATTATTGGTCAATATCTTGAAATTGGATTTAGCGACTTCCGACTGGTTTTGTAATGGAGGGTCACATATATGACCTGTCGAAACAGCGCATGCGCAGTTACTTCGAAATGAAAATATGTAGTGCAAACATATGTCGTACAAAACAAAGAGACCCATCACTGTTTGTATTTCATTTGTACATGTCATACTTCTTGGGACAATAATCTCGCGTTCCTTTACATATATTCAATTCCAGGGTTGATGAGAAGACGCCAGCTCACGCGATACAGAGCGAGATAATGCCATACATTAAGTACGTAATTGGCCTTCTATGACGATAATTCTTTCAATTTGGCACTTAGTGGTAGAGGAAATTTCTAAGATTAATCTACAGAGCATTTTCGGACTCTTTATAGCTCTATGTGCTGTATGATTACGATACAATACCATTAATGGTCTAGACATGTAAACTACGGTGGAGTGTGCAACCCGGACACTGTAATGGATAGCGTAGTTTTATTGTCAAGAATGTGTCGAACTTTCCACTACAGCCGATATTTCCTTAGCACAGTGGATACTGTATTATACTGTTAGGGTAGTCTCAGCATGGACTATATATAGGCTGTTACACTAATGGTGATTTCATACCATATTTTATTAAACGAGTTTGGAAGTTTGCTGTTAAGCGAGGCTTTTGATCCTATTTATCACAGTGTCACAGTAATAGAAGGAAAAACAAACGTTTCTGATTGCCAGTATTTATTGAGCCTTATAATATTAAGGCATCCGCACAGACGGAGCTGTAGCCCAGTGGTAAAACACTGGACTGGTAATCCAGGGATCGCAGGTTCGATCCCCCGTCTGACGCTAATAAAATTAACAGTCTTTCAGATGGGACGTTAAACCGAGGTCTCGTGTCGGTGCTTTACACCGTGCGCGTAAAAGAACCAGAGGAGACTCTGGAATGGGTCTCTGTCTGTATCATTGCACTGTCCTCCAAAATCTAAAATGACTAATCTCTTCAGGAGGCGTCGCCCATATGGGCAACCGGTAGCGACGATAAATAAACGTAAAACACAAATAAGGCATCCGTACGCTGTAGTAAATCAATCAAGCAACTTCACGTAAATAATCGACACAATATGCTTGGCGCTAGTCACATTTAGTTTATACAAATTTATTTTAGCTCTATTGCGAAACAAATTCTTATACTAATACTAATCACTCTCGAGACCTCATTCCTGATGGAATCCATCGCCACGAGGGAGAGAGAAGAGGCATGTGGAATTTAAATGCCTTGCCTAAGGACACAATCGTAACGGCTCCAGCGGGGCTCGAACTCCGGGCCTTTCGCACGTGAAGCGAACGCGCTACCACTGCGCTATCACGACTTCCACTAGTCACATTTAACACTTATTGATCTCAGTAGTTGATTTTCAACAAATAAAGTCTTAACACACAGAAAGTGAATATGTGTTGAATGTGCATTGCAAGCTGTCAGTGCCATGGTGACTTTTGTTACACTGAATGCACGCAAGATAACTAGATACTTATAATTATATTGTAGGTGGAATATAATATATTAACAAATTCTGGTTATTCACTCTACAACATCACTATTAGATATCCAAACAAATCTCTACTATACACTACACAACATCTCTACTATACACTATACAACATCTCTACTAGACACGCTACAACATCACTACTATATACTCTACTATACACTATACAACATCACTACTATGCACTCTACTAGACACTATACAACATCTCTACTATAAACTATACTATACACTATACAACATCACTACTATACACTATGCTATACACTATACAACAGCTCTACTATACACTATACTATACACTATACAACAGCTCTACTATACACTATACAAAATCACTACTATACACTCTACTAGACACTATGCAACATCTATACCATACACTCTACTAGGCACTATGCAACATCACTACTATACACTCTACTAGACACTATACAACATCTCTACTATACACTCTACTAGATACATACGATACACTATACAAAACACTAATATCACTCTACTAGACACTATACAACAACTCTACTATACACTCTACTAGACACTATACAACATCACTACTATACACTCTACTAGACACTATACAACATCTCTACTATACACTCTACTAGATACTATACGATACACTATACAAAATCACTAATATACACTCTACTAGACACTATACAACAACACTACTATACACTCTACTAGACACTATACAACATCTCTACTAACACTATACAAAATCACTAACACTCTCTAGACACTCTACAAATCACTACTATACACTCTACTAGACACTATACAACATCACTACTATACACTCTACTAGACACTATACAACATCTCTACTATACACTATACTATATCACTATTACACTCTATAACACCACACTATACACTATACAACATCATACTATACACTCTACTAGACACTCTACATACAACTCTACTTCATACACTCTACTAGACACTCTACTCAGAAACACTACAAACATAACTACTATACACTCTACTAGACACTCTACAGCATCACTACTATACCTCTCTATACAATATACAACATCTCTACTAGACACTCTAAACATCACTACTATGCACTCTACTAGACACTATACAACATATCTACTATACACTCTACTAGACACTATACAACATCTCTACTATACACTATACTATACACTATCCCATACACTATACAACATCACTACTATACACTCTACTAGACACTCTACAGCATCACTACTATACACTCTACTAGACACTCTACTAGACACTCTACAACATAACTACTATACACTCTACTAGACACTCTACAACATCACTACTATACACTCTACTAGACACTATGCAACATCTCTACTATACACTATACAATATCTATACTATACACTATACAACACTCTACTAGACACTCTACAACATCACTTCTATACACTCTACTAGACACTATACAACATCACTACTATACACTCTACTAGACAATCTACAGTATCACTACTATACACTCTACTAGACACTCTGCAACATATCTACTATACACTCTACAACATCACTACTATACACTCTACTAGACACTATACAACATCTCTACTATACACTATACAACATCTCTACTATACACTACTACAACATCACTACTATAAACCACACTAATACAACAACATATCCACTATACACCTACTAGACACTCTAAACATCACTACTATACACTCTACTAGACACAACACATATACAACACACTACTAGACACTCTACAACATCACTACTTACACTCTACTAGACACTCTGCAACATCTCTATTATACACTCTACAACATCACTACTATACACTCTACTAGACACTCTGCAACATCTCTACTATACACTCTACAACATCACTACTATACACTCTACTAGACACTCTACAACATCACTACTATACACTCTACTAACACTCTACAACACTCTACTAGACACTTTAAACATCACTACTATAGACTCTACTAGACACTATACAACATCTCTACTATACACTCTACTAGACACTCTACAGCATCACTACTATACACTCTACTAGACACTATACAACACCACTACTAGACACTCTACAACATCACTACGTTACACTCTACTAGACACTCTGCAACATCTCTATTATACACTCTACTAGACACTCTACAGCATCACTACTATACACTCTACTAGACACTATACAACACCACTACTAGACACTCTACAACATCACTACGTTACACTCTACTAGACACTCTGCAAAATCTCTATTATACACTCTACAACATCACTACTATACACTCTACTAGACACTCTGCAACATCTCTACTAGACACTCTACAACATCACTACTATACACTCTACTAGACACTATGCAACATCTCTACTATACACTATACAATATCTATACTATACACTATACAACATCTATAATATACACTCTACAGCATCACTACTATACACTCTACTAGACACTATACAACACCACTACTAGACACTCTACAACATCACTACATACACTCTACTAGACACTCTCAATCTCTACTATACACTCTACAACATCACTTCTATACACTCTACTAGACACTATACAACATCACTACTATACACTCTACTAGACACTCTACAGTATCACTACTATACACTCTACTAGACACTCTGCAACATCTCTACTATACACTCTACAACATCACTACTATACACTCTACTAGACACTCTGCAACATCTCTACTATACACTATACAACATCTCTACTATACACTCTACTAGACACTATACAACATCACTACTATAAACTCTACTATACAATATACAACATCTCTACTAGACACTCTAAACATCACTACTATACACTCTACTAGACACTATACAACATATCTACTATACACTCTACTAGACACTCTACAGCATCACTACTATACACTCTACTAGACACTATACAACATCACTACTAGACACTCTACAACATCACTACTATACACTCTACTAGACACTCTGCAACATCTCTACTATACACTATACAACATCACTACTATACACTCTACTAGACACTCTACAACATCACTACTATAAACTCTACTATACACTATACAACATCTCTACTAGACACTCTAAACATCACTACTATACACTCTACTAGACACTATACAACATCTCTACTATACACTCTACTAGACACTATACAACATCACTACTATACACTCTACTAACACTATCCCATACACTATACAACATCACTACTATACACTCTACTAGACACTCTGCAACATCTCTATTATACACTCTACTAGACACTCTACAGCATCACTACTATACCTCTAGACACTATACACCACTACTAACACTCTACAACATCACTACGTTACACTCTACTAGACACTCTGCAAAATCTCTATTATCACTCTACAACATCACTACTATACACTCTACTAGACACTCTGCAACATCTCTACTAGACACTCTACAACATCACTACTATACACTCTACTAGACACTATGCAACATCTCTACTATACACTATACTATACACTATCCCATACACTATACAACATCACTACTATACACTCTACTAGACACTCTACAGCATCACTACTATACACTCTACTAGACACTCTACTAGACACTCTACAACATCACTACTATACACTCTACTAGACACTCTACAGCATCACTACTATACACTCTACTAGACACTATACAACATCACTACTATACACTCTACTAGACACTCTACAGCATCACTACTATACACTCTACTAGACACTCTACTAGACACTCTACAACATCACTTCTATACACTCTACTAGACACTATACAACATCACTACTATACACTCTACTAGACACTCTACAGTATCACTACTATACACTCTACTAGACACTCTGCAACATCTCTACTATACACTCTACAACATCACTACTATACACTCTACTAGACACTCTGAAACATCTCTACTATACACTATACAACATCTCTACTATACACTCTACTAGACACTATACAACATCACTACTATAAACTCTACTATACAATATACAACATCTCTACTAGACACTCTAAACATCACTACTATACACTCTACTAGACACTATACAACATATCTACTATACACTCTACTAGACACTCTACAGCATCACTACTATACACTCTACTAGACACTATACAACATCACTACTAGACACTCTACAACATCACTACTTTACACTCTACTAGACACTCTGCAACATCTCTATTATACACTCTACAGCATCACTACTATACACTCTACTAGACACTCTACTAGACACTCTACAACATCACCTACTAGACACTATACAACATCACTACTATACACTCTACTAGACACTCTACAATCACTACTATACACTCTACTAGACACTCTGAACACTCTATAACACTCTGCAACATCTCTACTATACACTATACAACATCTCTACTATACACTCTACTAGACACTATACAACATCACTACTATAAACTCTACTATACAATATACAACATCTCTACTAGACACTTTAAACATCACTACTATACACTCTACTAGACACTATACAACATCTCTACTATACACTCTACTAGACACTCTACAGCATCACTACTATACACTCTACTAGACACTATACAACACCACTACTAGACACTCTACAACATCACTACGTTACACTCTACTAGACACTCTGCAACATCTCTATTATACACTCTACTATACACTCTACAGCATCACTACTATACACTCTACTAGACACTATACAACACCACTACTAGACACTCTACAACATCACTACGTTACACTCTACTAGACACTCTGCAAAATCTCTATTATACACTCTACAACATCACTACTATACACTCTACTAGACACTCTGCAACATCTCTACTAGACACTCTACAACATCACTACTATACACTCTACTAGACACTATGCAACATCTCTACTATACACTATACAATATCTATATTATACACTATACAACATCTATAATATACACTATGCAACATCACTACTATACACTCTACTAGACACTCTGCAACATCTCTACTATACACTATACAATATCTATACTATACACTATACAACATCTATAATATACACTATACAACATCACTACTAGACACTCTACTAGACACTCTACAACATCTCTACTCGACACTACTAGACACTCTACAACATCACTACTAGACACTCTACAACATCTCTACTTAACATTCTCTATTGACATTACGAGGTACCATGTACCGGTGTTGTACATACTATAGACCGAGGGATCATGTACTGGTGCTGTAAAGACTATAAATCGAGGTATCATGTTCCTGTGCTGTACATACTATAAATCGAGGTACCATGTACCTGTGCTGTACAGTATATAGACCGAGGGATCATGTACTGGTGCTGTACATACTATAAACAGAGGTACCATGCACCGGTGCTGTACATAGTATAGACCGAGGTACCATGTACCGGTGCTGTACATATTATCGACCGAGGTACTATGTACCGGTGCTGTACAGACAATAGACCGAGGTACCATGTACCGGTGCTGTACAACTATAAACAGAGGTATCATGTACCTGTGCTGTACAGACTATAGACCGAGGTATCATGTACCGGTGCTGTACAGACTATAGACCGAGGGTTCATGTACGCGTGATGTACAGACAATAAACCGTGGTATCATGTATTGGTACTGTACATACCATGAACCGAGGTATTATGTACCGGTGTTGTACAGACTATATACCGCGGTATCATGTACCGGTGTTGTACATACTATATACCGAGGTATCATGTACCGGTGTTGTACAGACTATATACCGAGATATCATGTACCGGTGTTGTACAGACTATATACCGAGGTATCATGTACCGGTGTTGTACAGACTATATACCGAGGTATCATGTACCGGTGTTGTACAACTATATACCGAGGTATCATGTACCGGTGTTGTACAGACTATATACCGAGGTATCATGTACCGGTGTTGTACATACTATATACCGAGATATCATGTACCGGTGTTGTACAGACTATATACCGAGGTATCATGTACCGGTGTTGTACAGACTATATACCGAGGTATCATGTACCGGTGTTGTACAGACTATATACCGAGGTATCATGTACCGGTGTTGTACAGACTATATACCGAGGTATCATGTACCGGTGTTGTACAGACTATATACCGAGGTATCATGTACCGGTGTTGTACAGACTATATACCGAGGTATCATGTACCGGTGTTGTACAGACTATATACCGAGGTATCATGTACCGGTGTTGTACAGACTATATACCGAGGTATCATGTACCGGTGTTGTACAGACTATATACCGAGGTATCATGTACCGGTGTTGTACAGACTATATACCGGGTATCATGTACCGGTGTTGTACATACTATATACCGAGGTATCATGTACCGGTGTTGTACAGGCTATATACCGAGGTATCATGTACCGGTGTTGTACAGACTATATACCGCGGTATCATGTACCGGTGTTGTACAGACTATATACCGCGGTATCATGTACTGGTGTTGTACATACTATATACCGAGGTATCATGTACCGGTGTTGTACAGGCTATATACCGAGGTATCATGTACCGGTGTTGTACAGACTATATACCGAGGTATCATGTACCGGTGTTGTACAGACTATATACCGAGGTACCATGTACCGGTGCTGTACAACTATAAACAGAGGTATCATGTACTGGTGCTGTACAGACAATAGACCGAGGTATTATGTACCGGTGCTGTACAGACTATATACCGAGGTATCATGTACCGGTGTTGTACAGACTATATACCGAGATATCATGTACCGGTGTTGTACAGACTATATACCGAGGTATCATGTACCGGTGTTGTACAGGCTATATACCGAGGTATCATGTACCGGTGTTGTACAGACTATATACCGAGGTATCATGTACCGGTGTTGTACAGACTATATACCGCGGTATCATGTACCGGTGTTGTACATACTATATACCGAGGTATCATGTACCGGTGTTGTACAGGCTATATACCGAGGTATCATGTACCGGTGTTGTACAGACTATATACCGCGGTATCATGTACCGGTGTTGTACAGACTATATACTGCGGTATCATGTACTGGTGTTGTACATACTATATACCGAGGTATCATGTACCGGTGTTGTACAGGCTATATACCGAGGTATCATGTACCGGTGTTGTACAGACTATATACCGAGGTATCATGTACCGGTGTTGTACAGACTATATACCGAGGTACCATGTACCGGTGTTGTACAGACTATATACCGAGGTATCATGTACCGGTGTTGTACAGGCTATATACCGAGGTATCATGTACCGGTGTTGTACAGACTATATACCGAGGTATCATGTACCGGTGTTGTACAGACTATATACCGAGGTATCATGTACCGGTGTTGTACAGACTATATACCGAGGTATCATGTACCGGTGTTGTACAGAATATACCGAGGTATCATGTACCGGTGTTGTACAGACTATATACCGAGGTATCATGTACCGGTGTTGTACAGACTATATACTGCGGTATCATGTACTGGTGTTGTACATACTATATACCGAGGTATCATGTACCGGTGTTGTACAGGCTATATACCGAGGTATCATGTACCGGTGTTGTACAGACTATATACCGAGGTATCATGTACCGGTGTTGTACAGACTATACACCGAGGTATCATGTACCGGTGTTGTGCATACTATATACCGAGGTATCATGTACCGGTGTTGTACAGACTATATACCGAGGTATCATGTACCGGTGTTGTACAGGCTATATACCGAGGTATCATGTACCGGTGTTGTACAGGCTATATACCGAGGTATCATGAACCGGTGTTGTACAGGCTATATACCGAGGTATCATGTACCGGTGTTGTACAGACTATATACCGAGGTATCATGTACCGGTGTTGCACAGACTATATACCGAGGTATCATGTACCGGTGTTGTACAGGCTATATACCGAGGTATCATGTACCGGTGTTGTACAGGCTATATACCGAGGTATCATGTACCGGTGTTGTACAGGCCCTATACCGAGGTATCATGTACCGGTGTTGTACAGACTATATACCGAGGTATCATGTACCGGTGTTGTACATACTATATACCGAGGTATCATGTACCGGTGTTGTACATACTATATACCGAGGTATCATGTACCGGTGTTGTACAGACTATATACCGAGGTATCATGTACCGGTGTTGTACAGACTATATACCGAGGTATCATGTACCGGTGTTGTACAGACTATAGACCGAGGGTTCATGTAAGCGTGCTGTACAGACAATAAACCGTGGTATCATGTACCGGTGTTGTACAGACTATATATGAAAATCTATTAATAGAACAACTTAAACAACGATTAAAAGACACATATCGTCAACATTGGGGCGAGCAGTTGGACAATTCAACAAGAGCATCATCATATAGACTATTCGCAGACTTCAGCTTCAAATTATATTTAGAAACACTAACACTGAAAAGATATAGATTCGCTGTAACAAGACTCCGATTATCCGCGCACAGATTAGCAATAGAAACAGGTAGGTGGCATAAACCAAATAAAATTCCAAGAAACGAAAGGAAATGTTTGTACTGTCACACGTTAGAAGACGAATTTCATTTTTTATTAGAATGTTCATTATTTAAGGAACTTAGAACGCAATATATAAAGAAATATTTCTGGAAAAGACCAAACATTCAAAAATTTGTAGCACTGCTCTCTTCAGAAAACTATAATATTTCGACCAATTTAGCATTATTTATTGCAAAAGCCTTCGAGAAAAGAAACCATTTATTCTATTAAGCACTTTTCTCCGCAAATATTATAGTAATTGGTAATTCTACACATCTTATATATTTCAGAATGTTCTTTGATATACCACTGACCATCATGATAGATAGATAGATTTCTTTATTTATAGAGGGTGACCTAATTAGTTTTGACCTAATCCTCCTTAGGGCCCTCTAAAATGATTGTAAAATGTTTATATGTTTGTGAGCTCATGGGCATATTGCCTCTTGTTCAAATAAATATATCTATATATCTATCTATACTGAGATATCATGTACCGGTGTTGTACAGACTATATACCGAGGTGTCGTGTACCGGTGTTGTACAGGCTATATACAAGGTATAATGTACCGGTGTTGTACAGACTATATACCGAGGTATGTACCGGTGTTGTACAGACTATACAGGGGCGTAACCAGATATTTAGAATATTTACGCAGATTGCGGCACGAAGTGCCGATGGGGGAGAGTGTGGGAGGAGGTTCCCCCCTCCCGCTTGTGGGGGTTCGGGGGACCTCCCCCGAGAAAATGTTGAAATTAGACATGAAAAGAAGGCCTCTGGTGCATTTTAAAAGGCAAATACTTTCGGTAAACTGGACATAAATAAAGAAGTATTTTAATAAAGATCCATAAAAAATGTCCGTTTCGACCTCTCCGTAGGTCTCATCAGGCGATGATGAGTAGGCCTACATGATATTAGAACTCACAGATGTCTCCGCGACGGTTTCTTTTGGTTTTTTTTTTTTTTTTCATATTTTTTTCCATATTTTTATATAAATATAATTCTTCTTCTTTGCATATACCGGAGTACTGTTTTGTTTTGACATGTTTAGTGGTTGTCAAACACCAAAGCGATTCTCCTATGCCCGGACGCATCAAAATCACGAATGACTTGATCGATGTTAATGTCGTGATTTCTGTGGATATGCATCAATGCCAATCCAGTAAGTCTCTCCTCGGTCATAGTGTTGTGGAGATAAGTTTTCATACGGCGAACGCTGCTGAATGATCGCGAACGCTGAAGCCGTTGATACTGGCATTGTGAGAAGGACCTTGAATACTGTATGGATATTCGGGTACAGTTGGTACGTTTCATCCACAGCCTCTACCAGAGATGCAACTGGTGCTGCTGTTGTCGCTCTCTTCCAGACATCCAGCTCAGTATATATTGCCATGCGATCTATGAAAGGGGCATATTCTTCCTTTATCTCCTTCCATATTTCGGGCGAGAGTTGCCGAATTTTATTTGGTAATAGATACTGAGCTTTCAGTCTGGAGGTCGAGATGCACAGTCTGTCGTGTAGCTGGGACAGTAGGTGGTCCATGAAGGGAACAAACAAGTTAAGTCTCCAATACTCTTTGGGTGTATCTGCGGCAATGTTGTTGCGATGTTGCTGCCTTGCAGCAACTCGCGGTTGACAAACAACAAGTTCATGTTGTGCTGCCAAATTAACCGCTTTGTCATATAAGCCACCATAGTACCCAGCGTCATTCCGCTGCTCTGATAGTTGTTCGTGAAGCAATACAGCTCCGAAGTCTGGTTTTTATATCAATGGTCCCAATGTCCAGCAACCGCGCTCCGAGGTGGCAACCCATCGACGGTCTCTCGCTAACAGACTGATCTGCACTCATTTGTTTTGGTACATGTGAACTACTAGGCAGATCGGTGACATTTTCCCCAGAAAATGATTGCGAGGAATCACTCTGAACTGTTGCTTGTTGTGGTTTAAAACATTGGAAAATGGACCTTTGTCCAGGGATTGGTTGTGTTTTTTTGGAACTCATCACAATGTCTCGAAAATGTTGTTAAACTTGTAAATAAAATCTAAAAACGTCGAATACTAGAAAATATGCCTACTGTTGTGTTCGTGTTCACAATTGAACTGAATCTAAAACAAGTTGGAAAGCTTGCACTTTTAGTACATGAATGATCACGTGGCATGCATCAGGTACACTAAAATAGACACTATGAATAGTTGTTCTGCAGTAGACACTTTGACCTAGATTCTAACTTATTATGTGACCGGTTTACATACTGTAGTAGTGGAGTACTGAAAAAAGGAAATGAATTAAAATCTGAGTCAATACGAGTATTTACTTACAATTTGCCGAATATAACATACAACATGCTATTTTGTTCATATTTGAAAAAAGCAAGTCGGCCAAATATGTGTTACGCAATAACGTAAACTGCGTAATGGGCGTTACGCCCTTGCTATATACCAAGGTGTCGTGTACCGGTGTTGTACAGACTATATACCGAGGTATAATGTGTGTGTTTTACGTTTATTTATCGTCGCTACCGGTTGCCCATATGAGCGACGCCTCCTGAAGAGATTAATCATTTTAGATTTTTGGAGGATAGTGCAATGATACAGAGAGAGACCCATTCCAAAGTCTCCTCTGGTTCTTTTACGTGCACAGTGTAAAGCACCGACACGAGACCTCGGTTGAACGTCCCATCTGAAAGACTTGTTAATTTTATTAGGGTCAGACGGGGGATCGAACCTGCGATCCCTGGATTACCAGTCCAGCGTGTTACCACTGGACTACAGATCCGTCTGTAGGTATAATGTACCGGTGTTGTACAGACTATATACCGAGGTATCGTGTACCGGTGTTGTACAGACTATATACCGTGGTATGTATTGGTGTTGTACATGCTATATACCGAGGTATCATGTATCGGTGCTGAACAGACTCTAAACCGAAGTATCATGTACCGGTACTGCACAAATTATGAACCGAGGTAATATGTACCGGTGCTGTACACAGAGTTTATATGCTGAGGTATCATATACCGGTGCTGTACACCGAGCATATATGCTGAGGTATCATATATCGGTGCTGTACACAGAGCATATATGCTGAGGTATCATATACCGGAGCTGTACACAGAGCATATATGCTGAGGTATCATATATCGGTGCTGTACACAGAGCATATATGCTGAGGTATCATATATCGGAGCTGTACACAGAGCATATATGCTGAGGTATCATATATCGGTGCTGTACACAGAGCATATATGCTGAGGTATCATATATCAGTGCTGTACACAGAGCATATATGCTGAGGTATCACCAACAACATATATCGGTGCTGTACACAGAGCATGATGCTGAGTTATATATCGGTGCTGTACACAGAGCATATATGCTGAGGTATCATATATCGGTGCTGTACACAGAGCATATATGCTGAGGTATCATATATCGGTGCTGTACACAAAGCATATATGCTGAGGTATCATATATCGGTGCTGTACACCGAGCATATATGCTGAGGTATCATATATTGGTGCTGTACACAGAGCATATATGCTGAGGTATCATATATCGGTGCTGTACACAGAGCATATATGCTGAGGTATCATATACCGGAGCTGTACACAGAGCATATATGCTGAGGTATCATATATCGGTGCTGTACACAGAGCATATATGCTGAGGTATCATATACCGGTGCTGTACACCGAGCATATAAACCGAAGTTTAATGTATCTTTGATATACACAGACATTCAGAACAACAACGGGTGCTTCTTGGACTGAGAAAAAACAACAATTGGTGCTTCTTGGACAGAGGCAAAACCACCAGGGTTATTTCTTGGACTGAGGTAAAACAACATGGGTAACGTCTTGGACTGAGGTAAAGCAACATGGTGTGCTTCTTGGACTGAGGCAAAACAACCAGGGTACTTCTTGGACTGAGGTAAAACAACAAGGGGTGCTTCTTGGACCGAGGTAAAACAACAAATGGGTGCATCTTGGACTAAGGCAAAGCAAAAAGGGGTGCTTCTTTGACTAAGGCAAAACAACAACGGGTGCCTCTTGGACTGAGGAAAACAATCAGATTATCTAAGATTATCTTTGGAGTGGTGGGCTTGGACACTACAGGGTGCTTCTTGGACTGTGGAGTGGTGGGCTTGGACACTACAGGGTGCTTCTTGGACTGTGGAGTGGTGGGCTAGGACACTACAGGGTGCTTCTTGGACTGTGGAGTGGTGGGCTAGGACACTACAGGGTGCTTCTTGGACTGTGGAGTGGTGGGCTAGGACACTACAGGGTGCTTCTTGGACTGTGGAGTGGTGGGCTAGGACACTACAGGGTGCTTCTTGGACTGTGGAGTGGTGGGCTAGGACACTAAGGTGCTTCTTGGACTGTGGAGTGGTGGGCTAGGACACTACAGGGTGCTTCTTGGACTGTGGAGTGGTGGGCTAGGACACGACAGGGTGCTTCTTGGACTGTGGAGTGGTGGGCTAGGACACGACAGGGTGCTTCTTGGACTGTGGATGGTGGGCTAGGACACGACAGGGTGCTTCTTGGACTGTGGAGTGGTGGGCTAGGACACTACAGGGTGCTTCTTGGACTGTGGAGTGGTGGGCTAGGACACTACAGGGTGCTTCTTGGACTGTGGAGTGGTGGGCTAGGACACGACAGGGTGCTTCTTGGACTGTGGAGTGGTGGGCTAGACACTACAGGGTGCCTCTAGGACTGTGGAGTGGTGGGCTAGGACACTACAGGGTGTTTCTTGGACTGTGGCATTTTCTGTATCTTACTCTATCTTCAAACATATAAAATTACTAATATTCTTCTGGAGGAGTCGCTCGTAAGTTTTTGGGGAGACGATAAACCCATGCTTAATACTGTGTGTTTTACGTTTATTTATCGTCGCTACCGGTTGCCCATTTGAGCCATGTCTCCTGAAGATATTAGTCATTTTAGATTTTGGAGGATAGTGCAATGATACAGACAGAGACCCATTCCAGCGTCTCCTCTGGTTCTTTTACGTGCACGGTGTAAAACACCGACACGAGACCGCGGGTTTAATGTCCCATCTGAAAGACTGTTAATGTTATTAGGGTCAGTCAATGTTATATGACCTCTAGTATACTCGACGAGAATGAATTATGCAATGTTTACGGACACCAATATATAGTTCAACCTTTATCTCATATATTATTAATTGTCTAAATTAATGGCAGCTCAAGATTGATAACTGCGTTAAGTATGAATTGTGATTAATGTGAAATACAGTGTGGTTTCATCTAATAATACACCTTATACTAATATATTCGTTGTCTATTCAATATATAGTTTATACAAATTTATTTTAGCTCGATTGCGAAACAAGTTATTTCAACTTATATTAATCACTCTCGAGACCTCATTCCTGATGGAATCCATCGTCACGAGGGAGCGAGAAGAAGCAATGTGAAATTTAAATGCCTTGCCTAAGGTCACAATCGTAACGGCTTCAGCGGGGCTCGAACTCCGGACCTTTCGCACCTGAAGCGAATATTAATATATATTCAATGTATTGTGCTCTTTGCTTCCTTGGAGGCTGGAAACGGGGTAAATTAACAGAATCAAACCCGTATCCTCGTGAGATTAGGGACTGCACGAGGCTGGATTGCATTATACTTAGATTTTATTTAGCAAAACATCGAAGTATTGCACTCCCTTGAATGGGTATATGTAAACGACCGCACCGAGTGTGTGTTTCGATGTTATATAGATATACCCGCCCGAAGGCACTGTAAGTGAGGGTCCAAACGTCCCATGTTAAATAGTGTTTATTTCTGGTGTAAATGTCAATGGCACGCCAGTATAACGGTTTATATTCACCATCCTCAGTGGGATTCGAACCTATAGCGATGCTAGGCAAGTGATTTGAGGTCCACGTCCTTAACCACCCCGCAACGGAGGCCATCAACCGTACCAACCCCACAACACAGGGCATTGACCGTAACCATCCCGCCATGGAAGCAATCGACGTTAACCACCCCGCAACGGGAGCCATGGATCTTAACCACCCCGCCACGGATGCCATCGACCGTAACCATCCCGCCACGGATGCCATTGACCGTAACCATCCCGCCATGGAAGCAATCGACGTTAACCACCCCGCAACGGGAGCCATGGATCTTAACCACCCCGCCACGGATGCCATCGACCGTAACCATCCCGCCACGGATGCCATCGACCGTAACCATTCCGAAACGGAGGCCATCGACCGTAACCATACCGCAACTGAGGCCATCGACAGTAACCACCATGCCATGGAGGCTACCGACCGTAACCACCACGCCACGGGGGCCATCGACCGTACCACCCCACAACTGAGGTCATCGACAGTAACCACCACGCCACGGAGGCTACCGGCAGTCACCACCACGCCACGGAGGCAATCGACTGTAGCGAAGCATCAGCATAACGATACAAACGTGCCATTTGTGTAGATATTTACACGGAGAATGATGACACTACACCGGACACGGATTTACACGGAGAATGATGACACTATACCGGACATGGATTTACACGGAGAATGATGACACTGCATCGGACACGGATTTACACGGAGAATGATGACACTACACAGGACACGGATTTACACGTAGAATGATAACACTATACCGGACATGGATTTACACGGAGAATGATGACACTGCACCGGACACGGATTTACACGGAGAATGATGAGACTGCACCGGACACGGATTTACACGGATAATGATGACACTACACCGGACACGGATTGACACGGATAATGATGACACTACACCGGACACGGATTAACACGGAGAATGATGACACTACACCGGACACGAATTAACACGGAGAATGATGACACTATATTGGACATGGATTTACACCTTGACTATAGTAAACTATGCATGCCTGCACCTTGACTATTGTAAATTATGCATGCTTGCACCTTGACTATTGTAAACTATGCATGCTTGCACCTTGACTATAGTAAACTATACATGCTTGCACATTGACTATAGTAAACTATACATGCTTGTACCTCGACTATTGTAAAATATGCATGCTTGCACATTGACTATTGTAAACTATACATGCTTGCACCTTGACTATTGTAAACTATGCATGCTTGCACCTTGACTATTGTAAACTATGCATGCTTGCATATTGACTATTGTAAACTATACATGCTTGCACATTGACTATTGTAAGCTATGCATGCTTGCACCTTGACAATTGTAAAATATGCATGCTTGCACATTGACTATTGTAATCTATGCATGCATGCACCTTGACTATTGTAAGCTATGCATGCTTGCACCTTGACTATTGTAAGCTATGCATGCTTGCACCTTGACTATTGTAAACTATGCATGCTTGCACATTGACTATAGTAAACTATGCATGCTTGCACCTTGACTATTGTAAACTATACATGCCTGCACCTTGACTATTGTAAACGATGCATGCTTGCAACTCGACTATTGTAAACTATGCATGCTTGCACCTTGACTATTGTAAAATATGCATGCTTGCACATTGACTATTGTAAACTATGCATGCCTGCACCTTGACTATTGTAAACTATACATGCTTGCACATTGACTATTGTAAACTGTACATGCTTGCACCTTGACTATTGTAAACTATGCATGCCTGCACCTTGACTATTGTAAACTATACGTGCTTGCACCTTGACTATTGTAAACTATACATGCCTGCACCTTGACTATTGTAAACTATGCATGATTGCACCTTGACTATTGTAAAATATGCATGCCTGCACCTTGACTATTGTAAACTATACATGCCTGCACCTTGACTATTGTAAACTATGCATGATTGCACCTTGACTATTGTAAGCTATACATGATTGCACCTTGACTATTGTAAAATATGCATGCCTGCACCTTGACTATTGTAAACTATACATGCCTGCACCTTGACTATTGTAAACTATACATGCCTGCACCTTGACTAGTGTAAACTATACATGCTTGCACCTTGACTATTGTAAACTATGCATGATTGCACCTTGACTATTGTAAACTATACATGATTGCACCTTGACTATTGTAAAGTATGCATGCTTGCACCTCGACTATAGTAAACTATGCATGCTTGCACCTTGACTATAGTAAACTATGCATGCTTGTACCTTGACTATTGTAAACTATACATGCTTGCATCTTGACTATTGTAAACAATGCATGCCTGCACCTCCTTGACTATTGTAAACTATGCATGCATGCACCTTGACTATTGTAAACTATGCATGCTTGCACATTGACTAGTGTAAACTATGCATGCTTGCACCTTGACTATTGTAAACTATGCATGCTTGCACCTCGACTATTGTAAACGATGCATGCTTGCAACTCGACTAGTGTAAACTATGCATGCTTGCACCTCGACTATTGTAAACGATGCATGCTTGCAACTCCACTAGTGTAAACTATGCATGCTTGCAACTCGACTATTGTAAACTATGCATGCTTGCACCTCGACTATTGTAAACGATGCATGCTTGCAACTCGACTAATGTAAACTATGCATGCTTGCAACTCGACTATTGTAAACTATGCGTGCTTGCAACTCGACTAGTGTAAACTATGCATGCTTGCAACTCGACTAGTGTAAACTATGCATGCCTGCACCTCGACTATTGTAAACGATGCATGCTTGCAACTCGACTAGTGTAAACTATGCATGCTTGCAACTCGACTATTGTAAACTATGCATGCTTGCAACTCGACTAGTGTAAACTGTGCATGCTTGAAACTCGACTATATTAAACTATGCATGCTTGAAACTCGAAAATAGTAAACTATGCATGGACAGAGAATGAAGTATGTACAGTAAGATTATAGTTTCAATGGGACACGTATAGGACACCTCATAAGCCGCATTTCGCGACCTTGTGGTTGACCTTTCTTAGTAAAATCGAGGTGAAGCCAAGCATTTGTTCTTGTGTGAAATACCAGCTCGGTGGTTTGCACCTCTGTGAGTACGATCCTCTAGTTAGATTTAGGCCTACTACACCATCAATATTATATGAATAAAATCCACTTATTTAGGTAATTCATATCTGCTGGTGTTCAATAATTTGTCACTAATTAGTGTTATTTCATTATTGTCCCGCGTTAATTACTTTACCGTTTGCAGTATAAGTATGTCGTTTCCTCACAGAAACCGCAAATCCAAGTTCGTGCTTATATTGTATTGTTCTTGGAACTTTCATTTATAAACTTTCAACGTCTGGTAAGTTATTGTTTCTAAGTGTTTGTGTTTTACGTTTATTTATCGTCGCTACCGGTTGCCCATATGAGCGACGCCTCCTGAAGAGAGTTGGAAATTTCATTTATAAACTTTCAACGTCTGGTAAGTTATTGTTTCTAAGTGTTTGTGTTTTACGTTTATTTATCGTCGCTACCGGTTGCCCATATGAGCGACGCCTCCTGAACAGATTAGTCATTTTAGATTGTTGGAGGATAGTGAAATGATAGAGAGAGAGAGAGAGACCATTCCAGAGTCTCCTCTTGTTCTTTTACGTGCACGGTGTAAACACCGACACAAGACCTCGGTTTAACGTCCCATCTGAAAGACTGTTAATTTTATTAGGGTCAGACGGGTGATCGAACCTGCGATCCCTGGATTACAAGTCCAGTGTGTTACCATTGGACTACAGATCCGTCCGTATTGTTTCTAATAGAATATTAATTCATTAAATAGACATTCATGTTTCTTTTGTAGTTAATTGGATTTTAATACTCGATTAGGAACTGTTCGCTTGATTTTAATACTCGATTAGCAACTGTTCGCTTGATTTTAATACTCGATTAGTAACTGTTCGCTTGATTTTAATACTCGATTAGTAACTGTTCGCTTGATTTTAATACTCGATTATCATCTGTTCGCTTGATTTATCTTTCTTGGTTGTGCATAAGTTATAAATACATATCTTATAATTCTAATTATTGAAATGGCAATGTTTTATAATGTATTCTAACATGGGTTGGCATTTCGTCTGTATATGCAAAGAATAAAAGTTACCGTTTTTAAATCTACAAAGCGAGTGACGTCAAGCGTGGCGTCATTTGACTAGCATTTTTGTGATGTCATTTGCGCACTCTGAACAATAGCGCCAACTATTGTAGTACTTTTAAATATGTTGTATATATCATGTTAAAATCGAAATTGTATATGTATTTGCTTATATATAGTCGAATAAAACAGAAATTGTATATGTATTTGCTTATATATAGTCGAATAAAACAGAAATTGTATATGTATTTGCTTATATATAGTCGAATAAAACAGAAATTGTATATGTATTTGCTTATATATAGTCGAATAAAACAGAAATTGTATATGTATTTGCTTATATATAGTCGAATAAAACAGAAATTGTATATGTATTTGCTTTATATATAGTCGAATAAAACAGAAATTGTATATGTATTTGCTTTATATATAGTCGAATAAAACAGAAGGTTGTCCGATTAGCGCAGTGGTTAGGGCGCTCGCTTCTCACCAATGCAACCCGGGTTCGATCCTCGGACCGGGAAGTATGTGAGATGGTACGAACTCCGGACCGTTCGCACCTGAAGCGAACGCGCATCCACTGCGCTATCACGATTAGGTGCTATGACGACTACCCAGCTCGTATTGATTTAAACAGCGACAATATATAACATAACTTACAACACATAATGTATAACAATGTATGTTTTACGTTTATTTATCGTCGCTACCGGTTGCCCATATGAGCGACGCCTCCTGACGAGATTAGTCATTTTAGATTTTTGGAGGATAGTGCAATGATACAGTGATATACCCATTCCAGAGTCTCCTCTGGTTCTTTTACGTGTACGGTGTAAAGCACCGACACGAGACCTCGGTTTAATAACGTCCCATCCGAAAGACTGTTAATTTTATTAAGGTCAAACGTGGGATCGAACCTGCGATCCCTGGATTACCAGTCCAGAGTATTACCACTGGACTACACTTCCGTCTGTATTCATAACAAATAAGTATGTACATAATAAATACAAGTCGATTGAAATGAAAGCTAATAGCTCGTAATGTTGGAGCAATACTAGATCAGTATTTCATGCACGGACAGGTACCCTGATAAAACCATAGACCTTCCAACAACCAGATAGATAGTATCATAATTAGCACTAATTCGACATCCCTAGTGGCTGAGTAATTACTGTCACTGCTCCATCACCACTGTAGGTTGGACTCCCACTGGTCCCTCACCACTGTAGGTTGGACTCCAACTGGTCCCTCACCTATGTAGGTTGGACTCCCACTGGTCCCTCGCCGATGTAGCTTGGACTCCCACTGGTCCCTCGCCGATGTAGCTTGGACTCCCACTGGTCCCTCGCCGATGTAGGTTGGACTCCCACTGGTCCCTCACCGATGTAGGTTGGACTCCCACTGGTCCCCTCGCCACTGTAGGTTGGACACCCACTGGTCCCTCACCACTGTAGGTTGGACTCCCACTTGTCCCTCACCGATGTAGGTTGGACTCCCACTGGTCCCTCACCGATGTAGGTTGGACTCCCACTGGTCCCTCGCCGATGTAGGTTGGACTCCCACTGGTCCCTCACCGATGTAGGTTGGACTCCCACTGGTCCCTCACCGATGTAGCTTGGACTCCCACTCGTCCCTCACCGCTGTAGGTTGAACTCCAACTGGTCCCTCACCGATGTAGTTTGGACTCCCACTGGTCCCTCACCACTGTAGATTGGACTCCCACTGATCCCTCACCGATGTAGGTTGAACTCCCACTTGTTCATTACCGCTATAAGCTGGAATCCCACTGGGGGTGTCGAATTACTTCACAAGATTACGCTATCCAACTGACTTGTGGAATGTCGGTGGTTCTACCCGGGAGCACAAGGGGTCTTCATCGATCAATATTAGCTGGAGAGTCGATAATATACCCCAACAATAACAGAGAAGTTTATGTCGGAAAGAACCAAGATCGCCACATTTTATCGAGAATTGAAGTAGACAAATCATTAATTGTAGTATACCGCCTTAATTACAGCACATATGGACATGATCGCTCAAAGATTGCTCGTCTTGTCGCTGGCAGTATGCGGTACCCTGGCACAGTTCGACCCAACATGTAAGTGCAATATTGTGTTCACGTGATTATATTAACGTTGCCGTACCTGTGCACGTTCACGTGATTGTATTAACGTTGCCGTACCAATGCGCGTTCAAGTGATTGTAATAACGTTGCCGTACCAGTGCGCGTTCAAGTGATTGTATTAACGTTGCCGTACCAGTGCGCGTAAACGTGATTGTATTAACGTTGCCGTACCAATGCGCGTTCAAGTGATTGTATTAACGTTGCCGTACCAGTGCGCGTAAACGTGATTGTATTAACGTTGCCGTACCAATGCGCGTTCACGTGATTATATTAACGTTGTCGTACCAATGCACGTCAAAATCAAGTGGGCATTTGCCCTTTTGCTCTATGCGAGGTTTCCGTCCTCGCTGAGCCCACCTCACGTGGTTATATTAACGTTGCCGTACCAGTGCGCGTTAACGTAATTGTATTAACGTTGCCGTACCAGCGCGCGTTCACGTGGTTGTATTAACATTGCCGTACCAGTGCGCGTTCACGTGGTTGTATTAACGTTGCCGTACCAGTGCGCGTTAACGTGACTGTATTAACGTCGTCGTACCAATGCGCGTTAACGTAGTTGTATTAACGTTGCCGTACCAGCGCGCGTTCACGTGGTTGTATTAACATTGCCGTACCAATGCGCGTTCACGTGGTTGTATTAACATTGCCGTACCAATGCGCGTTCACGTGGTTATATTAACATTGCCGTATCTGTGCGCGTTAACGTGATTGTATTAACGTTGCCATACCAGTGCACGTTCACGTGATTGTAGTAACGTTGCCGACCAGTGCGCGTTCACGTGATTGTATTAACGTTGCCGACCAGTGCGCGTTCACGTGATTGTATTAATGTTGTCGTACCAATGCACGTTCACGTGGTTGTATTAACGTTGCCGTACCAATGCGCGTTCACGTGATTGTAGACGATAAGCTTAGCCTATACTGAATTGTTTATGTATATCAGTGAGTGTAGACGATAAGCTTGGCCTATATTGAATTGTTTCTGTCTATCAGTTAGTGTAGACGATAAGATTGGCCTATACTGAATGGTTTCATTATATCAGTGAGTGTAGACGATAAGCTTGGCCTATGCTGAATTGTTTCTGTCTATCAGTGAGTGTAGACGATAAGCTTGGCCTATACTGAATTGTGTATGTCTATCAGTTAGTGTAGACGATAAGCTTGGCCTATATTGAATTGTTTCTGTCTATCAGTTAGTGTAGACGATAAGCTTGGCCTATACTGAATTGTTTCTGTCTATCAGTAAGTGTAGACGATAAGCTTGGCCTATACTGAATTGTTTCTGTCTATCAATGAGTGTAGACGATAATATTGGCCTATACTTAATTGTTTCTGTCTATCAGTGAGTGTAGTCGATAAGCTTGGCCTATACTGAATTGTTTCTGTCTATCAGTGATTGTAGACGATAAGCTTGGCCTATTCTGAATTGTGTCTGTCTATCAGTGAGTGTGAACTATAATCTTAGCCTATACTGAATTGTTTCTGTCTGTCAGTAAGTGTAGACGATAAGCTTGGCCTATGATGACTTGTTTATGTATATCAGTGAGTGTAGTCGATAAGCTTGGCCTATACTGAATTGTTTCTGTCTATCAGTGATTGTAGACGATAAGTGTGGCCTATTCTGAATTGTTTCTGTCTATCAGTGATTGTAGACGATAAGCTTGGCCTATTCTGAATTGTGTCTGTCTATCAGTGATTGTAGACGATAAGCTTGGCCTATTCTGAATTGTGTCTGTCTATCAGTGAGTGTAGACGATAAGCTTGGCTTATACTGAATTGTTTCATTCTATCAGTGAGTGTAGACGATAAGCTTGGCCTATACTGAATTGTTTCCTTCTATCAGTGAGTGTAGACGATAAGCTTGGCATATACTGAATTGTTTCATTATATCAGTGAGTGTAGACGATAAGCTTGGCCTATACTGAATTGTTTCATTATATCAGTGAGTGTAGACGATAAGCTTGGCCTATACTGAATTGTTTCATTCTATCAGTGAGTGTAGACGATACGCCTGGCCTATACTGAATTGTTTATGTATATCAGTGAGTGTAGACCATAAGCTTGGCCTATACTGAATTGTTTCTGTCTATCAGTGAGTGTAGACAATAAGATTGGCCTATACTGAATTGCTTCTCTCTATTCGTGAGTGTAGACGATAAGCTTGGCCTATACTGAATTGTTTCTCTCTATCCGTGAGTGTAGACGATAATCTTGACCTATACTGAATTGTGTATGTATATCAGTGAGTGCAGACGATAAGCTTGGCCTATACTGAATTGTTTATGTATATCAGTGAGTGCAGACGATAAGCTTGGCCTATACTGAATTGTTTATGTATATCAGTGAGTGCAGACGATAAGCTTAGCCTATATTTAATTGTTTCTGTCTATCAGTGAGTGCAGACGATAAGCTTAGCCTATATTTAATTGTTTCTATCTATCAGTGAGTGTGGATAGCTGTACGAAGAGCTTGCTGGCAATCACGCTGACAGACGCCTCAGACGCCGGCATCGTCTACATACAGGGTCAAGACTCTGCCTGTCGCCAGTTCACCACGTCTGGAACATCAGCTCATACCATTGATTTCACCGCCTGCAATATACAATGGGTAACATAATACAATACAATATAATGCAATACATTATTACTAAGATATGAATATTAGCCTATTTTCTGCCGTTATTTGCCCGCCACACTACTGTCTACCAAACAGTATGATCTAACGTTGGTTGGTTTGATATCACTTTTTCTGGTTTGTATTCTAACAGATTCCTGAGAAGATAACACATGCGCAATCGGTGCTAGTTTGTTTACTCCATGTAGCGTCTCAGTGTCTCAAATTTAACAGATAACAGATGTTTGTAGTTTCGTGATGATATTTCATTCGTTTTCGTGTATCTAAGTCCGTCACCCAATGCCCCATTACACACCAGACGTATTCCTCCGTCACTCAATGACCCGTTACACACCTTGCGTTTTACTCCGTCACTCAATGCCCTATTACACACCTGTCGTATTCCTCCGCCACCCAATGCCCCGTTACACACCTGGCGTATTCATCCGTCACTCAATGCCTCGTTATACACCTTGCGTATTCCTCCGTCACAAATGCCTCGTTATACACCTTGCGTATTCCTCCGTCACTCAATGGCCTGTTACACACCTGGCGTATTCCCCCGTCACTCAAATCCCTGTTACACACCTGGCGTATTCTTCCGTCACTCAATGCCCTGTTACACACCTGTTGTATTCCTACGCCACCCAATGTCCTGTTACACACTTGGCGTATTCCTCCGCCGCTCAATGAGAAACAGCTGGAACGTCAGAATATATGGGTTTACTAAGCAAATACAAATAGTTCAGTGTACACGTGATTATCTTTTTTAGGAACAAACTTTTAAAATTGTGGTGCAGAAGAATGCCTTATACCAGACAGGCGCTGACAAGCAGATACCGATCATGTGCATTGCCGACCTTGGAGACCTGAGTGTCACGAATGATCTCATTGCCGCGTGCGTATACCTATATTCATTTACTACACGTGTTCTATGATTTAAGATAAGGCGAAGTATGGAGACGTCAGGCGAAACAATCGTATGACACGATGTACGAGGGCCCATCAATAATTTCGTGAAGAAATTCTATGTTACGTATATACGTAATCTAACATACTTTTGATCACTACTCCTTTTCAAAGTAACGTCCCTTGCATAGTTAGCATTTATTCCACAAATCAACTCATGACCGGAACACGTGTTGCAGGCTATCACATGACATCTCCCGCAAATTTCTGTTTAAGGCGCACCTCAACTCCTCTCTGGGCTCGTATTTCTTACCACTGTTTTTGAGATTTGGAAATAGCCAGAAGTCGCAAATTGCCAAATCTGGGCTGTATGGTGGGTGGGTTAGCAGTTTTATACCCAGTTCCTTGATTGTATCCGACACAACGGGGCTGATATGCCTTGCAGCATAACCCCAGACCTCTCAAGCTGTGAGCGGTTTCTTTTAATAGACGGCAACAGCTTATTGTTATTGTTGCATAATAGTTTCCAGTAACTATAGTTTTCCGAAGAACAAAGTGATTTAAAAGTATACATTGTATACCAAAATATGATGGCCATTACTTTACAAGCAGACTTGGAATTCGACGATGAAGACGAAAAAGGATGCTTCCAAATTGAGCTCTGTTTATTTATATTCCGGCTCAAAAACGTGAACACATGTCTCATCACATGTAGCCACTCGATTGTGAAAGGCATCACCCTCGTCGTTGTACAGCTGGCAGTATTCGCGGCACCTCTTGACCCTTATCCCAATTTTATCCTTAAGCAGCAAACGCAGTACCCATTTTGCTGAAACAAGGTGCATTCAAAAACATGAAATTATTGCATGGACTACTGTCTGTTCTGTAATACATATTAACATACAAAATAGTGTGTGTGTGTGTGTTTTACGTTTATTTATCGTCGCTACCGGTTGTCCATATGAACGACGCCTCATGAAGAGATTAGTCATTTTAGATTGTTGGAGGATAGTGCAATGATACAGACAGAGACCCGTTCCAGAGTATCGTCTGGTTCTTTTACGTGCACGGTGTACATCATCGACACGAAACCTCGGTTTTTAAGTCAAATCTGAAAGACTGTTAATTTCATTAGGGTCAGACGGGAGATCGAACCTGCGATCCCTGGATTACCAGTCCAGCGTGTTACCACTGGACTACAGATCCGTCATGTATACGATGCATACTACCCAGTTATATGTAGCTAATCAATGCAAAAGTACTTGACAGGTGAATACCCGCCTTCTGAAGAATTTACAGAGGCTTCAAGTGTGGCCTATCTTACATGGCTCAATGGTGCAGTAAAGCCAGTATATAATCACTTAACTACATAATCACTTCATCCAATAAACCAATCAATTTGTATATTTAAAGAAACAAGGACGATGATGCGGGACAGAACAAAACCGTCAAACCGACGGCGACTATGTCACTGTATTCAGGCGGCACGGATGTGGCTGGCAGTACCGTGAAACTCACAGATACAATCACTATGGTGATGCAGTTAGATTCAGAATACATCGGTAAGTTTCACGTCATAATAATGCAAGTAACGGCAATTTAAAATTAAGCATAACATGGTAGCTTGTCGGAGGATATTAATTCGAGACACGTGTTGTGAAATAACGATATCTGATTGGATTATTGATTGGTTTGATTGACAGGCAGCTACTGGTCAATTGGCGCGCTGTGAATTATCGGTGACATATATTTTATTTTTTTTCATTTGTGTTTGTGACACAAGGTGTTGTTAGGTAAACTGCCCGCCGGCGATATAGCACAAAATGGAGCTGATGCAGGCGTAAAACCCGAAATATAACATAACATAACATTAAACTGTATTGTTTTTGTCAATAAATCATTGAACATTAATACTTGAAGGTTTTGTTCAACATTTACCACACATTAAAACAGTGTACTTGCACTCTATTATTATTAATATTGGAGTATTATATTAAATCCCACGCATAATTATACGAAATTAACAATTTTATTTAGTAGGATCTTGTTATATATGTGTAATTTAGGTAAGGTATACTACATAATCCAGTTGTCGACATATCATCCAGCCGATAGTACAAACCTGTCTTTAGGAAATGTGTACGGCGACAAATGTACCCTGTTTAGTGTTCGTGCTAGATATATATATATTTATACGTTACTGTGTCAATGTTGTTATTTCATTCAGAGGACTTTGACATAAAGGCCAGGACATGTGTAGCTGATACTATCAACATCTTAACCGACTAGTAAGTAGCTAATCCACCATGTACATTACACACGACATCGTAACCGACTAGTAAGTAACTAATCCACCATGTACATTACACACGACATCGTAACCGACTAGTAAGTAACTAATCCACCATGTACATTACACACGACATCGTAACCGATTAGTAAGTAACTAATCCACCATGTACATTACACACGACATCGTAACCGACTAGTAAGTAGCTAATCCACCATGTACATTACACACGACATCGTAACCGACTAGTAAGTAACTTATCCACCATGTACATTACACACGACATCGTAACCGACTAGTAAGTAACTAATCCACCATGTACATTACACACGACATCGTAACCGACTAGTAAGTAACTAATCCACCATGTACATTACACACGACATCGTAACCGACTAGTAAGTAACTTATCCACCATGTACATTACACACGACATCGTAACCGACTAGTAAGTAACTAATCCACCATGTACATTACACACGACATCGTAACCGACTAGTAAGTAACTTATCCACCATGTACATTACACACGACATCGTAACCGACTAGTAAGTAACTAATCCACCATGTACATTACACACGACATCGTAACCGACTAGTAAGTAACTAATCCACCATGTACATTACACACGACATCGTAACCGACTAGTAAGTAACTAATCCACCATGTACATTACACATGACATCGTAACCGACTTGTAAGTAACTAATCCATTATGTACAGTACACACGGCATCGTAACCGACTAGCACTACATCAAACACTACATCGAGCACTACATCGAGCACTACATCAAGTGGCATTGTGCACAGTGGTAGTGCGTTCGCTTCAGGTGCTAAATGCCCGGATAATTTAATTTCCAAGTTGTCTCTTCTTTCCCTCGTGGCGATATATTCCACTAGGAATGAAATATCGAAAGTGATGAATATATGTTGTATAAACTAATGAAATGCAGTACATTGAATATTGCAGCTGCCCTGCTGACGTAGAACTGTTCCCCATCATTTCCCGAACGACGCAGGGTGTTATCCAAGCTGAATTTGGCGCCTTCAGGACAACTAGTCTTTCCGGTGACCCCGTCCCCATGGTGTTCACGTGTACGCTTCAAGTTTGCCTTGGTCTCTGTTCCTCAGTAAGTATGCCTTGTCCTCTGTTCCTCTGTTATTCAATAAGTTTGTCTTGTCCTCTGTTCCTCAGTAAGTTCGCCTTGGCCTCTGTTCCTCAGTAAGTTTGCATTGGCCTCTGTTCTTCAATAAGTTTGCCTGGTCCTCTGTTCCTCAGTAAGTTTGCATTGGCCCCTGTTCTTCAATAAGTTTGTCTTGTCCTCTGTTCCTCAGTACGTTCGCCTTGGCCTCTGTTCTTCAGTAAGTTTACATTGGCCTCTGTTCTTCAGTAAGTATGCCTTGTCCTCTGCTCCTCTGTTATTCAATAAGTTTGTCTTGTCCTCTGTTCCTCAGTAAGTTTGCATTGGCCTCTGTTCCTCAGTAAGTTTGCATTGGCCTCTGCATTGGCCTCTATTCTTCAATAAGTTTGCCTGGTCCTCTGTTCCTCAGTAAGTTTGCATTGGCCTTTGTTCCTCAGTAAGATTGGCTGGGCATCTGTTCCTCAGTAAGTTTGCCTGGCTGGACATATGTTTCTCAGTAGCTTTGTCTTGGCCTCTGTTCCACAATGTGCTTGCATTGGCCTATGCCCCTCAGTAGCTGTGCCTTGGCCTCTGTTCCACAATGTGCTTGCATTAGCCTATGCCCCTCAGTAGCTTTGTCTTGGCCTCTGTTCCACAATGTGTTTGCATTGACCTATGTTCCTCAGTAGCTTTGCCTTGGCCTTTGTTCCACAATGTGCTTGCATTGGCCTATGCCCCTCAGTAGCTATGCTTTGGCCTCTGTTCCACAATGTGCTTGCATTAGCCTATGCCCCTCAGTAGCTTTGTCTTGGCCTCTGTTCCACAATGTGTTTGCATTGACCTATGTTCCTCAGTAGCTTTGCCTGGGCCTTTGTTCCTCAATGTGTTTGCATTGACCTAAATTCCTCAGTAGCTTTGCCTGGGCCTCTGTTCCTCAGTAAGTATGCATTGACCTATGTTCCTAAGTAGCTTTGCATGGGCCTTTGTTCCTCAATGTGTTTGATCTATGGCCTATGTCATTAGTAAATGTGTCTGGGACTCTGATCCTCCGTAGGTTTGCCTGTTCCTCTGTTTCCCAGGACGTTTGCATATGCTTATGTTCCTCAGCACGTTTGTCTTGGCCTATGTTCCACAGTGTGTTTGTCTGAGCCTCTGTTCCAAAGTAGATATGCATGGACCTCTGTTCTACAGTAAGTATGAATGGATCTCTTTCCTTTTTGTATAATGTGATTTCAAGATTGGTAGTAGACCGACATAGGATATAATGCTGTGATATGTGTATGTTGTGATTCCAAGATTGGTTGTAGACCGACATAGGATATAGTGTTGTGATATGTGTATGTAGTGATTTCAAGATTGGTAGTAGACCGACATAGGATATAGTGCTGTGATATGTGTATGTTGTGATTTCAAGATTGGTAGTAGACCGACATAGGATATAGTGCTGTGATATGTGTATGTAGTGATTTCAAGATTGGTAGTAGACCGACATAGGATCTAGTGTTGTGATATGTGTATGATGTGATTCCAAGGTGTGTAGTAGACCGACATAGGTTATAGTGCTGTGATATGTGTATGTTGTGATTCCAAAATTGGCAGTAGACCGACATAGGATACAATGCTGTGATATGTGTATGTTGTGATTCCAAAATTGGCAGTAGACCGACATAGGATACAATGCTGTGATATGTGTATGTTGTGATTCCAAAATTGGCAGTAGACCGACATAGGATACAATGCTGTGATATGAGTATGATGTGATTCCAAGATTGGTAGTAGACCGACATAGGATATAGTGTTGTGATATGTGTATGTAGTGATTTCAAGATTGGTAGTAGACCGACATAGGATATAGTGCTGTGATATGTGTATGTTGTGATTTCAAGATTGCTAGTAGACCGACATAGGTTATAGTGTTGTGATATGTGTATGATGTGATTCCAAGGTGTGTAGTAGACCGACATAGGTTATAGTGCTGTGATATGTATATGTAGCGATTTCAAGATTGGTTGTAGACCGACATAGGATATAGTGCTGTGATATGTGTATGCTAGTCGACACCACTTAAAACATCTTTGCGAGTGATATGCGAGTCGTGTTTGGTGGTATGTCCTCATTCAGGTGACTACATTGGAAGGGACCTAATAAACATTGAAGGAATTACTTTGCAGACGGATTGTGGGGCCTCTGGTTCTTCATTTGGAAGGAAGAAAAGGAGTTTGAGCAAGCGCCAGGCCGACCCAGACAACGTGGTAGAGGATATAAGCGTTGGAACATCCCTAAGAATTGCCACGGAGGAAGTTATCATTGAAAGTAAGAACTATGTTTGTAATAATAGTCAACTATTAATATGGCTACCGGAAGTAGATACGTTGTGCGTGATAAAGAAATTAAAGTTGGTAAACTAATTGCAAGTATTCTACCGGAAATAGATCATTTGTGACGTCGTATTATTTTTATTTCAGAATTCCACCGGAAAAATATAGTTTGTAATGTGGTAATATAGTTAGTTCAGTTTGTCTACCATAAGTGGATTATTTGTGACTTGTTAAAACTATGGTTTCAAATTATGGCAGAGTAATGTTGTAATTTTATAATAGTTTTCGTTAGTTGATGATTATATAGAGGTGTATCCTGTTATTGACGATTATATAGAGATGTATCCTGTTAATTGGTGATTATATAGAGGTATATCCTGTTAATTGATGATTATATAGAGATGTATCCTGTTAATTGATGATTATATAGAGGTTTATCCTGTTAATTGATGATTATATAGAGGTGTATCCTGTTAATTAATGAGTATATAGAGGTTTATCGTGATGCACTTTACGAATTATGCCAGCTTATATGAAAGAATGGTGTATGAATTTACTATAAAGTGATAAGGTCATTGGAATGGGGCAATTTACTCACATTGATGTTGATTGTCATTTAAAAGTAAAGACCACGTAGAAGTTTAACGGTTTAATTTCTTTAATGCTAAACAATTACATCCAACACGGGTAATTATTCAAATAATCTAAGACATTAACCATCATGCTAAAAGGAAATAATAAATAACACGATTTAAAGGTAGAGCAGACGCACTGTGATTAGAGGCAGGATGCTTACAAACAATGCAAGTGCATTATGGGTCAAATGGTAATAGTAGTAACAACACATCAATGATAGCGATACGTCATTGAGTGCGGCATCGATGACGTATCGCTGTTAATGTAGTGACGTAGCTTCACGGCAGTGTTCGGATTTTACAGTTATCCTATAAAAATAATGATATACATTTGGAAGCGGAAATAAACGGAAACTACCAAACTTGTTCGTGATATCAAATTAGCATAAAGTAGTCCCCTTGTCTACCAGTTAGACATTTCACCCCCAAAACGGCGCGAACAACAGCCTGTCTGTAGGTGAGAAACAGGATATCAATGTTGTTATATTAATGCTGTCCGATTAGCGCAGTGGTTAGCGCGCTCGCTTCTAACCAATGCATCCCGGGTTCGATCCTCGGACCGGGAAGTAGGCTATGTGAGATGGTACGGTGGTCGCCAGATCGGACAGGTGTGATTTCTCCGGGCACTCCGGTTTCCTCCCACACGAATGACCACATATGCATATACGCGCTCATCCGCGCCGACGAGAGTGATTAATATAAGTTGTTAAAACTTGCTTCGCAATCGTTGTAATACAAATAAAGTTGAAACTAATGTTATTATATATTTATATTAGATCCTGGAGACAACAACGATTTATGTATGAACCAAGGCCTCTTCATCGTTTTAATCATGTTCCTGGTGAGTGGCTTGGCTGCATCTACCATAGCCGCAGTGATGATGTTCAAGAAGCTACAAGAGAAGGCTGGAATTTTGAACAAATTGAACAGAAATTCTTTGGGATCTCTCTCCATGCCGGTTGTATAAACTGTTCTTGACATTTAGGAACATTGATGGTGAATGGTTCTTGCTGTTCAAATATACTGTGTGTTAATATGCATTTCTTAGACCCTATTAAAAAGGAACATTTGTGATGTCGCGTTTTCTGTCCGTCCGCACTTCCTCATCAGAAGCAGCATTGGAAACTTGATTGAAGGAACTACATTGATACGGTGATAGAGTGATGATACGGTGATACGGTTATAGAGGGCGTAGTAATGTAAACATATCAATAACGATAACTCTATGTTTCATCTACTGAATTGTCTACCGTTTGACCATTTCTTTTTATTAAAATGATTGTTCCGAACGTATATCTTCATAAGATGCAAATGTGTGCAGTGTAGAGCACTAGAACTATAGATATATGTGTTGTACTGGCTGAATGATCTCCCCGTTACTAGTATATAGAGTCAAACCTGTCTATAAAGGCCACCGTCGGGAAAGTCAAAATGTGGCCTTTGTTGGCAAGTGGCCTCTCAATAGAGGATTCAAATGCATTTAAAATGGCTCGACGGGAGAGAAAAAGTGTGGTCTTTAGAGACAGGTTTTTCATATGCGGCCTTTATTCGGAGGTGGCCTTTAGCATAGGTTTGACTGTACCTTCCATCTAGTATTAAGTTTGAGAAGATCCACGAACATGTGTGAAACTGTTATATTAACTGATGTGAACATTTAACTAATAAATAGAAATATTTCTAGAAAACATCCGCTTTCAATTATTTGTTCTGATTCGCTCTTTCGAAAAGATTAACTGTGCATTAACTAGATATATTAGCCCAATCCCTTGGCTACAGTTACGTGTGCCCCCCCCCCCCCTAATAGTGGAGCTGATAGGTAAAATGATGTGCACTTTTGGAGGGAAGCGTAATTTTGTGCACAGTGTTGGCCAATGTGAGGCAGATGCAGGAAAACTGACAGGCAGCACTTCTGGCCACATGTCCCTCTATTGTGGGTGTTCCTTTACATAGCCATACAAAACAACAGCTGAAAAGGGTGTAGCATATGATGCTTACAGAGCCATACAAAACAACAGCTGAAAGGGGTGTAGCATATGATGCTTACAGTCATACAAAACAACAGCTGAAAGGGGTGTAGCATATGATGCTTACAGTCATACAAAACAACAGCTGAAAGGAGTGTAGCATATGATGCTTACAGTCATACAAAACAACAGCTGAAAGGGGTGTAGCATATGATGCTTACAGTCATACAAAACAACAGCTGAAATGGGTGTAGCATAGGATGCTTACATAGCCATACAAAACAACAGCTGAAAGGGGTGTAGCATATGATGCTTACATAGCCATACAAAACAACAGCTGAATGGGGTGTAGCATATGATGCTTACAGAGCCATACACAACAACAGCTGAAAGGGGTGTAGCATATGATGCTTACATAGCCATACAAAACAACAGCTGAAAGGGGTGTAGCATATGATGCTTACAAGCCAACAAAACAACAGCTGAAAGGGTGTAGCATATGATGCTTACAAGCCATACAAAACAACAGCTGAAAGGGGTGTAGCATATGATGCTTACATAGCCATACAAAACAACAGCTGAAAGGGGTGTAGCATATGATGCTTACAGAGCCATACACAACAACAGCTGAAAGGGGTGTAGCATATGATGCTTACATAGCCATACAAAACAACAGCTGAATGGGGTGTAGCATATGATGCTTACAGAGCCATACACAACAACAGCTGAAAGGGGTGTAGCATATGATGCTTACATAGCCATACAAAACAACAGCTGAATGGGGTGTAGCATATGATGCTTACAGAGCCATACAAAACAACAGCTGAAAGGGGTGTAGCATATGATGCTTACATAGCCATACAAAACAACAGCTGAAAGGGGTGTAGCATATGAAGCTAATTTAACCATATTTTAATGCAAATCAATAGTACATATGTCATACACATAAAGATACATAGCATGAAAATACAAATGGTTTGGTCCACAAATTGGGCTGGGCTGTGATGCTTTTACCAAATAATTTGCTTCCTATATTGAAAAAAGGGGTATGAACATTTCTATGAGTATTGTGATACTTTGTGAATATTATTTTGATATGTATTTGAATAATGTGCAATCATTAGGGCTCGAAGCTAAAAGCATTAATATATTGACTGTGCTCTCCATTATTATTGGCATGTACAAATACACGGATCATGAAATTAACTTCCTACTACTATGCAGTACAATTCATAACAGGCAGGCGCATAGCTAGGCTTACGCATGTACACACGTGCGTAAGATTTATGTTGACAGTTCCTGAAAATGAAAATTAAATAAATGCGATAAATGCAATAAAAACTGGATCGTAAGGGGGTAAGGGGGGACACTGACATTGGTCATTCGTGTGAAATGCCAACATATATTGATTGTATCTGATGTTCATAGTATGCAATAGTCACTTGAGACCATATAGCGAGGGGAAATCTCCAGTTGGGGCATACCCCCGGACCCCCCTTGGATGTTGCGTAATCCATATTTAGGCCTAGCTACGCGTATGACCGGGTATATGTGTATATAACTATTAAGAACAAATATGGATATTTACTGCACTGTAAAGGGGTGAATGGGGTACACCTAGTTCGAGATATCGCAGATTATTCAATCACTCACAACGAAACTAAGGATCCTGCAATGTATGTATGTATGTTCCTTTAATGTCAAACCCCTTGCGGGGACTTAGACATGTTTTCCTGGACAGGCTTAGCCAACCTAAGCGATTAACCAGTACTAAGCAATGTGTGTGAGGTGCCTTGCTCAATGACACTACATACGTGGCCTGACCGAGTATCGAACCCGGGACCGTTCGATTCCAAATCCGACGCTCTACTACTGGACCACGGACGCCACACCAATGTACCAATGTATTACTAGTTAATATCATATTGTCCGATACATTTACACAACTGAGTGCATGGCCTAGCTTTAACACATTTACATCGTGCACATCTACCGTTGCATTGACACTGGATCAGTTATCTGGATACGTTGCTCGCTTCTGGCAATGTAGACCACATGGGGAGACCATTCATTTTCATCATTTTTCCAACACCAATTGGATGGAAGTGGGCGTTCCTGGTTAACTATCATTGTTTGACCCCCACACATGACTCCCTGGTATGCAGCCCTTTTAGTATGTTCAATGAGTGCTGCCTTAGTTGGAGTATGTTGTCAATTTGTCTCTGTCCTTGTGTAATGAGTTGTAATCTTGCTTTGTTAACTTTCACTATGTCAGAAGTGCGCTTGTACATAAGGATTGTGAATCTATGAATAACACAGAGCTGCTCCTCTGTTAACTCCGCTGGATACGGGGATAAGCGCTGAAAGACTTGCGTAATCTCTGGAAACACTCTCCAGGTCGCCCATGCTGTTTCCTTCCAATACCTTTAAAGGATGAGCATGTATCACAGCCTGTAAATGCATGGAAGAATGGCAGTGCTGAGGAGCGGAGTGGACCCAATGTGGCTGCTATTTGATGTGTTGCTATAAAGCGCATATGACGTCCATGGCCAAACTGTACCCATATAGAACAGTCCTGCAGGACAGCAGACATTGCGATTGCTAACACAACAACATCTATAGCTGTGGCTACCACTACACTTCTCCGTGTTTCACTACTGTAAGCATGCCTGCAGTGTAGCAGCAGTCTGGTTGCTGCCTCTTCATGGTTACATGGTTTATAATCCACTGATGTCATCCATAGAACGTGTATCATTGTTATTAGCAACAGCTTCATCATCTACAGTTGTGATAAGCATCTTGCCCTCAATAGGTAGACGTGCCTTTGACAGTTCATTAGCAAGGCAATGGAAAAGAGATGTTTTGTTGGAGTTAACCCTTAAAAAAAGACTTCCAGCTACATGATAGTTCTGTGTCTCCTTGTGCTCTCAACGGTTCGCCACCTCCTCGGCTTGCTATGGTGTGTGTCTTGAGACTGTCCTCTATGTATATATTCCATACTACATCACATCTGTCACACATGTTCAATCCTCTGAGAATGTTTGGAACAAACACATTGTGAGCATACTCACTGAAGGATTTGGTCTCTCGTTGCCTGACTTCGGTTGCAATTCCTGAACTAACGCAGCTTCATCGATAATTTTAACTTGAACATTATCGGGTGATATCAATTGGGTATCTACCATAGGTTCCAGCTGTGTAGGAATCCCAGATTTACCTTCTGCTCCTCTCATTACTCCATTATCCGCCAATGAAGTGGGGCCATGCATGGTTTTCGTGGCTGACAAATGTGTTCATATCACCCTCTCGATTCTGGCAAGATACATACATCCTTGAAAATAGGTTTATATCATCTTTGGCAGAGGAAACCTTTGATGGTTTCTTGCTGGATGACTTACTATGGCTTGCAAACAGTGGTAGATTGTTTCTACGTATTGCATCATGGAAACGACTTGGTTCTCTCTGAGCAAATACCTTCCACTGGAACATGTCATTTTGCTTCTGCACACTTGACACTTTTAATGACTTCTGCTGGCATTATTATGTTGGTGTGAAGTGTTAGTAAGTAGGCGCTATCATCGAGGAAAGGGTTGCCTTTTTCTTCAATGCATGCACTCACACATCCGATATCCTTCGCAAACCGGCTTTGAATGCTTGGCAACTGTTCATTGTGCCTATCAGACATACATGTCTGTTTCCTGTTGAATCTTACTTCGTAGTCATTTAAAACTGGGGCGATTTCTGGCCCTGACACTGTTCATCGTTTTAGGGCTTCTTCATTTTCAGTAATACCCACGACTCCCCCATCTCATTTGATCACAGCATTGAACTGTTCGTGTATTTGGTCCTGTGCTAGCATTGAGAATTTTGTTTAGCCTTTTGAGTGACAAACAGACCTTTGTAGAATTCCCTGTCTACACCTGGACATTTCGCCCTGAGGTTCTCAAGATCGGATATGTGTACAGTCATCCACCTTGCACAGTTATAGGGATCTGTGACAAACATCCAGGGAACTATTCCTCTCAATGCCTCAAGATAAAGAATGTAGTATACTTCTCGTTGGGCGTTCAGAAGCATCATCGATAGTATCTTAAGCTTGATTATTGACTGCCAGTAAGCAAACTGTGGGTCTGCTTTTGATTGTTCCTGGATTCAATCATTCATTTCCAATGGGCTATGCTTATTCTTCTGGTATTGGTCATAAGCCTGTCGTTGTAAAATACAAATCGCAGCAAGGGAGACGTGATGAGCCCACTGCCCTCTTGCTGTATTAGAACCTCTAGGCCAATGGCTCTGCCCTCTGTTGTTACCCCAGCAGTGGCCATAACATATGTCCAACCACTTCCGTCTAACCATTTTCCAATTGCAACAAGGAAGGTCTTCTCAATATGAAGGTCCCCCATCATAATCACAAACATTGTTTCACGATACTCATCAGGCCAGGTGCACTGCATTTATCAATGAATAAAGACCAACATCCACAATGACTACAGGGATGTGGCCTTGGGTTAGGTGTTCTGGGGCATTCTTGATCATGTTCATCCCATGTAACATTATGGCATAAGAATGTGCAGTTACTCTAAAGAGAGGTAATAATTGAACTATGGCAGACGTGTGAGGAGGTTCCTCAGTTTGTTTCCCTGCACGAAATCCCTACCAAGATATACTCCAAAACATCGCTATCACAGAAGAAATACACTTTTGAATCCTCTCTCTCTCTCTCTCTCTCTCTCTGTACTAATTCTAAGTTTCTTCTTGACAGGTGTTAATGTAGAGCTAGGAGGTTCAGCCTTGGCTTTTCTCTCTTTAGCTCTGTTACTGCATGAAGCGTTGCAACTAGCATGCCATTTCGCATTGTTCTTTATCAAAGTCTCAACAATCCCAGAGTCATCATTATGAGCTCTCTGTCAAATGGCAGTGCACACAGTTTATGAAGTATTTGGATGTTATTAGCTAGGGAAATATATTCTGTATTCTTCCTGTTTGTTCCTCTGTAAATGACTGGATTTTGTAGATGGTTCCCATCATCTTTCTGACACAAGACACAAATAGACCAGTCTATATCCTTTGATGTCTCCTGGTGGTTTATTTTAGCATTTAATGGAGTAGCCATAGTCACAATCTAGCCTGACACAAAATAGAAAATCACGATAGGTGAACACAATTTAGAGAAAATGGCATATTCATTACATAAGCACAACACAACAACACACACTGACCCAATTATGGCCCAATCGGGCTTCAAATTGGCCGAAATTGGTGTTCTGCATACTCAAGAACACGAGTCAAGTTGACATCTGCTAAACGATAAAAATAGCAAAGCATTTATATGTTCCTATGTGATAAAAGGAAAAACAAATATCGACATTTTCTAATTTTTATTTCTGAGAATTGGAGACCCATTAAAGACACGCCGAAATATCAATGGGCGAGTGTCAGAAACTACTGCCTGTCAGACTTTTCACAAACTACATCACTTTGGCTAGCTTTGTCTTTATTTGGGTATGTGATCCAGGACTTGAGTATGTACGATATGATGATGATGATAATGATGATGATAATGATGATGATAATGATGATGATAATGATGACGACGACGACGACGACGACGACGATGATACTAAGCTGTACATAAGGCTGTAAGCCTCACTCAAACTATGGGTCTAAGCTTTCACAGCCGTCCTGCTCCTCTCAACCGTTCAGTGCCAGTAGTGTTATGTCTTGTTACTGAATAAATATGTAGGTCATTGTTAAAACGTTCTATACACAGCAAGCACTAGCCCCCCCCCCCCCCAAATCGCTGGAGCATACTAGGTAACTAATGTGCCGTATTTTGTGTTAATAAAGGTAATATGCCAAAAGAATTCTCGCTGCGCTCGTACAATATAATTTATAACTGAGTTGTTGATAAAAGTGCGCCTACGGTGTCTGCAACAAATATGCCAAACCGTCATGTGTTTGAGTCTGTGTCGCATGTTCAAATACATAGAATAGATTTCACGTATTTTCATTGTTATATTATATATTATTGTCCTGCCTATTGTATATCACTCAATTGATAGGGAGAAGAACTATATAAGTTTTCTTTCGTTCTAATCCCGTTCAGTTTACTGCTGTTAAATTATATGTAAAATGTTCATTTCTTGATTACATGTACAAATACTGAAATAAATAATGTTTAAACTAAATCCGTCCCGGCAACTATCCGCACTTGACATTCTGTAGAGGATGACGTCACTCGATGCTGTCAATCTAGTCTATCAAAACAATAATGGATGTCCCGAGTGCGAAACGCGTTAAATTTCAAACGATGATGAGTAGCTTTTTCCGAAAGTAACCAAAGAAAATGTAAGATAAGATAATTGCTCAGAAAATAAACATATATGTTGCAGTAACGGTGATATAAAAACAATTTAATACAAAGTCCATTATTAAATTAATTCTACCACGTGTCACGCATATCTTGTTGGTCTGGTGAAATTTCATGAGCGGTTCCAGAATTTTTCTCAGGGGTTCCAAACCGCCCCTGATTAATAGAATACACCAGAACGCCCAGAATGCACCTGGTGGATCCATTGTTTTCAAAATGTTCCGGGGAGCATGCTCCCCGGACCCCCTAGATGCTAGCCTTCAAAGATGTTGCGCCCCCTAACGCCAAATCCTGTACCCGCCCCTGGCAAGTAAATAAATGTATGACTGTGTGTGTTTTACGTTTATTTATCGTCGCTACCGGTTGCCCATATGAGTAACGCCTCCTGAAGATATTAGTCAATTTAGATTGTTGGAGGATAGTGCAATGATACAGAGAGAGGCCCATTCCAGAGTCGTCTCTGATTCTTTTACGTGCACGGTGTAAAGCACCGACACGAGACCTCGGTTTAACGTCCCATCTGAAATACTGTTAATTTTATTAGGGTCAGACGGGGGATCGAACCTGCGATCACTGGATTACCAGTCCAGCGTGTTATCACTGGGCTATATATCCGTCTGTAGAAATGTATGACTGATCTCCAAAGAACCTGACAACTGAGTCAATATCACATCTGGCGGTAAACCAGTCATATTTCAATTCCCAAATAATATGTATTCATACTCTTATGAAATAATGAAATAAGGGAGATAACAAACTATATGAATTGACGTTTAAAAAACAATATTCGTTTCCCTTATTTACATAACTATCACATTTGTTTAATCAGATTTGACGGTACGATTGGGTCAATAAAAAGCTTACTATGATCTAAGGATAGCACTGAAAATAATGATTTTCTTCCTTTTTGACAACCAGACATAACATCATTGGTATTTTTGTCCTGTTAGACATTATTTCTAATTCCAACATGTTTGATCTGATTAACTTAATTGTTAATTGTTGGTTTCTTGTTAGCTTGGGTTCCAGTCTGTCGATTTTTCACGTTTTAACTTCTGGCAAAATTTGATCAGAAACTCAATACGGCCCAAATAATAGTCTCGGTGTTAAAATATATGTATTTGACTGACCAGGCAAAATATATCGACGCCTGTTCCCAGGCTAGTTGTCCCTGCACTGTACAAAATTCATTCACTAGCTGTGCGTGAACTATCTACATGTACCTGTATATAGATGCATGGGTGGAGGTCTCGACGTGGTGAAGAGTTATATTTTATTTTTAGCCAGTGATTTTATATTTACGTGTATGAGGAATATACCGACATATTCATACTAATACAAGATGTGACCAGTGATCATCTTGGTGTTCCATAATTGGAAGGGCATACGGAGGAAAAAATAGAAAGAAGTTTCTTGTATGTGTATGGAAAATGGCAACATTTTACATGTTCGTTAACTTATTAAAGGTAATTCTCCATTGCCGAGAATGTGTGTACGATTGTTAACATTTTACTTTAAGTCGCGTAGATTATTCGCAACAAGACATCGTAAGCAAGCATCGGATTACTACATTTAATGGAGCTAATGCATGTGCATGTTTACTATCTTCAAGTTCATTCAACATACTGTTTATGTTTGATAGCACGCCACCTTGTCGTACACCTTGTTTTACATAAAATAAGACCTCTATGATGGTCTGAATTATACTCATATCTTTGATATGAATAGTTTTGCGTGTTCCTTCCACTGATCCTAGAAAGACCCGAATACTTTGAAACCGACAACCCCCCTTTTTATTCAAGAGTAATGGTCCTGCTATGTAATTCAACAAAGACCCAATATAGACGATAACGATAAATTATAGTTAGCAATTTTACCTACCCCAAAATGGCCTCCGAGTTCCAATATTTTATATATTTATGTGAATGTATCGTGAACCCATGGTTTATGACCGCAATAAACGCACTAGGTTCATACAGCAGTTTCTGTTCCTGTTAAGGACTAAAAGAAACAAAATGGGATGGAAAAAGGCTGTAACTTTGTGTGTGTTTATTTCTTCGTTGGGTGCTTTCTTGTTTGTTTTCTTTTGTGCTGATAGTGATAACTACTGCTCTATAAACAGACATCTAACAGCAGTTATTCCGCAGGCTGTCATTCCTATTTCAAAATCCATGAAAGCCTACAAAAATGGCATGCTACCATACAACGATTTTGAAGCTGCGGACATCGAACATTCTTACAATGTAAAGCTTGATAGAGAGGATGTCATTGTGTTCCTACATATTCAAAAGACTGGAGGTACAACTTTCGGTCGTCATCTCGTCAAAAATATGGATCTTGAATCTCCATGTAAATGTTACAGAAAGAAAAAACGTTGCGACTGTTATACAAGGAAGAAGACTATTTGGCTGTTCAGTCGTTATTCCACTGGGTGGGTTTGTGGGCTCCATGCTGACTGGACAGAATTAACAACTTGTGTAGAAACAGCAATGAACAAAAAAGAAAAGCTTATAAGAACTAGAAGGTGAAATATTCCTTTGTTTACAGTGTTGTTCATACTCATCTATAGTCATGAATAGACATGTGCTATCAAATTTTATTTATAGGCCATGGATGATATGTAGGATTTACGCCGAGCCAAGCAGGACACCACTCTACATATCATTTTGTTTTTGCAATTACCACACTCACAGGGTGACGTAATAGTCTCCCATCACGGTGATATCAACTCTCCGCCAACACTAGCATCATGTTGCATCACATTAACAATGCAGTGCTCAATTAATTTGAAATGATTTCCATAAAATATGTGCTCCGGGAAATCACGGTGTTCAGTTCAGTATATTCTCTATGAATGCGTTTGTTTCAAAAATAATACATGTGCGATATTCACGACTGGTGACATGTTGAAAAAACGTTTTCGTAAGTAGTGTATTGTAGCGTATTTAATACAAGTGTAATACACCTCAATTGCCGAGTTGTCTAACATGTCATAGCACCTCCTTTGCCGAGTGGTCTAACTTGTCATAGCACCTCCATTGCCAAGTTGTCTTAACATATATCATAGCACCTCTGTTGCCAAGTTGTCTTAGTATATCATAGCACCTCCATTGCCAAGTTGTCTTAACATATATCATAGCACCTCTGTTGCCAAGTTGTCTTAGTATATCATAGCACCTCCATTGCCAAGTTGTCTTAACATATCGCTGCACCTCTGTTGCCAAGTTGTCTTAACATATCATTGCACCTCTGTTGCCAAGTTGTCTTAACATATCATAGCACCTCCATTGCCAAGTTGTCTTAACATATCATAGCACCTCTATTGCCAAGTTGTCTTAACATATATCATAGCACCTCTGTTGCCAAGTTATCTTAACATATCATTGCACCTCCATTGCCAAGTTGTCTTAACATATATCATAGCACCTCCATTGCCAAGTTGTCTTAACATATATCATAGCACCTCTGTTGCCAAGTTGTCTTAACATATCATAGCACCTCTGTTGCCAAGTTGTCTTAGCATATCATTGCATCTCTGTTGCCAAGTTGTCATATCATGTAGCACCTCTGTTGCCAAGTTGTCTTAACATATATCATAGCACCTCTGTTGCCAAGTTGTCTTAGTATATCATGTAGCACCTCTGTTGCCAAGTTATCTTAACATATCATAGCACCTCTGTTGCCGAGTGGTCTAATGCCCTCATAGAAGCACCTCTTGACGCCATTACCAATACAACATACATTGACAATGTAGTAGCCAAACCAATATTCATAATTAAGGACAGAATCTCATGTAGTCCCAGTAATATCTATGGAGGTGGAATAGATATGGCGACTACTTATCCACTGCATGATAGCTAAATGGCTGTTGTTTGTATGGAGATATAATAGTATATTACAGTAACCTAAATCTCTATGAAGGAAAGGGGGGTCATTTAATTCATTAACAAAATATGTCTATTATCTCCATAGACATGAGCTTAAAACAGTTATGAAATTAAGAGGTATAAAAGAAAATTAATAGACAGGTGAAGTGTTACAAGTGTAAAAATTTACTATTTAAAAGAAGAAATCAAAAATCAACAAAAAACTATTAAAGTAAAAAAACATAGATATAAAACCAACACAATAACCTCACAAACACGGTGTCACACCGTCATGGCTGCCTTAAAAGCTGTCTGATGAGTACCCATGACCGGGATGAAATAGTTGTGCGCCTTCAATTAATATATACTAACATACATTGTAAGCTTCAATATAACCATATATACAAATAACAAACAAATTAATAAAATTAAATAAAAAAACATATTAAATTTATTATTAAAATACTTGCCAACACTTGTTAGAACTCATCTTTAGTTTAAACATATTTTATTTCAAACAATGTAACATATACATATAGCATTTACATTACAATATAATATTTTATGTTTTGAAAAACGATTAGAGCCGAAAGGTTGATTAGCTTATAAACGTCTTCTCCTTAGAAACTCATTTGCTGTAAATTTGGCGGTAAAATAATTTGCTTGAAATGTTTAACAATACCACTCGCCCACATGGTTCGCCGGAGGTGAGGGTAAATAAGCTCAATCATCATCTTTAACAATACAAGATTCATAATGCAATTCAGAACTCGCCTTTCATCGCTATTGTCTGGGCTGCAGGTTCCCTCCCTATAAGTGATAAGTGGTTGTATGTAAGAAAGTTGTCAGTCGCTCGCTGGGGTTGGAGAATGGAGTACTGGTTCTTACCCAGGAAATGCGGGTGGTCTGCGCTCAGCCACATCAGGCCTAATGATCATAAAATGATTGGCAGGTACATTTGTAGTACCGATAATAGAAATAAATAATTAAATAACCTTTCGGTAAGCTGCTTAGGGCTGAAATAAGTATTTAGAGAAATCTGGAAAAGTATGAAAATTGTTGAGAGTTGATACCGGTCAAGAGTTAGTACCCTGAGGCTACCTATTTTGGACATTTCAACGAGGCAATTTGTACCCAAGAGTTCATTTTTATGAAACTCACAGGCGGATCTGTAGACAGTAGTCCAGTGGTAACACGCTGGACTGGTAATCCAGGGATCGCAGGTTTGATCCCCCGTCCGACCCTAATAAAATTAACAGTCTTTCAGATGGGATGTTAAACCGAGGTTTCGTGTCGGTGCTTTACACCGTGCACGTAAAAGAACCAGAGGAGACTCTGGAATGGGTCTCTGTCTGTATCATGCACTATCCTCCAAAATCTAAAATGACTAATCTCTTTAGGAGTCGTCGCTCATATGGGTAACCGGTAGTGACGGTAAATAAACGAAAAACACACAAGTATGAAACTCGGCAGACAATCTAAGATTTACAACAACAAAATACAGTACAGTACATGCCTGACAACTTAATCATGCTCACCGCTAGGCAAATAATCAATCTGTATTTTGTCCGTTTTATTCCATTCCATTATATATCAGAATTGTTAGCAGCACATGAATCGTTTTGTATAGGTACATGTATATTGTGGGGTTGTATAGATCCATGTATATTGTGGGGTTGTATAGATCCATGTATATTGTGGGGTTGTATAGATCCATGTATATTGTGGGGTTGTATAGATGGACCATGTATATTGTGGGGTTGTATAGATCCATGTATATTGTGGGGTTGTATAGATCCATGTATATTGTGGGGTTGTATAGATCCATGTATATGGTGGGGTTGTATAGATCCATGTATATGGTGGGGTTGTATAGATCCATGTATATTGTGGGGTTGTATAGATCCATGTATATTGTGGAGTTGTATAGATCCATGTATATTGTGGGGTTGTATAGATCCATGTATATGGTGGGGTTGTATAGATCCATGTATATTGTGGGGTTGTATAGATCCATGTATATTGTGGGGTTGTATAGATCCATGTATATTGTGGGGTTGTATAGATCCATGTATATTGTGGGGTTGTATAGATCCATGTATATTGTGGAGTTGTACATTTATCTCTTGTTTTATTTGTGCAGGTATCTCTACATCTCTATAATGAGGGATCCTGTGAAAAGATACTTGAGTGAATGGAAACATGTACAGCGAGGAGCTACATGGAAGACTGCTCGCCTCTTCTGCAACGGTCGAAGTGCGACACACGATGAAATTACTCCGTGTTACAATGGCTCTGATTGGTCAGGCGTAACATTAGATGAATTCCTTAATTGCAAAGACAATCTTGCCAGAAATCGACAGACTAGGATGTTAGCTAATTTAACTAAAGTAAACTGTTACAATATGAGTGGGATGGAACGTGAACATCGTGACCAAGTTATGTTGGATAGTGCTAAAGAAAATTTGTTAAACATGGCATATTTTGGTCTTACGGAATTCCAAAAATATACTCAACTCTTATTTCAAGACACTTTTAATTTGATGTTTAATACCGAGTTTTCCCAGCTTCCAGTTACTCATAGTGATAGAACAAACATTAGTGATGAGCAAAAGTCAAAGATTTTAGAACAGAATAAATTAGATATAGATTTGTACCAATATGCAAAAGATCTGTTCTTGCAGCGAGTGCGTAAAATGAAGATACAACAGGGTGATACAACAGAAATTGGAGACTACACCGATGATGCCAAAGATATGTTTGATGATTCTGTAGATATTGAAGAGGAAGACGAAGATGATGACAACAATTATATTTAAAGCTATGTGTGTCAATTTCAAAAATATAATTAGATAAGTCCTTGCAAATAGTTACTATCCAGAACAACTGTATCCAATTTAGGGAGTATAATAAGGTATACTTGACTTTGTGGAAATCGTTATAGTGCTGTAGTAGCGTGTTTGCTTCATGTGTGAGATTGACCATAGTTTGCGCCCAGCTGTAACTGTTAGGATTGTAGCAAGGCACTCACTTTTACATAGCCCCTCTCTTTCTGGATTTCAAGAAAGCAACCTTCGTAATCAGAAATTGATGTTTTGTAAAGTAGGAATTTAAATGGCATTATTTGATACAATTTTTTGGAGTATAAATTTTGCAAAATCACACATTGTGTAACAGTTGTACAGTCGTGTAACAGTTGTACAGTCATGTAACAGTTGTAGTCATGTATGTTATGTTATATTTCGTGTTTTACGCCTGCATCAGCACCATTTTGGGCTATATCGCCGGCGGGCAGTTTACCTAACAACACCTTTCCTGGGCAGACTCCAGCTGTTAACCAGTACTTGGGTGCACCAAAACCTCCGTAAGAAACTGCCAACTTTTCATATAAATGAGACACGGCCTGAGCGGGATTTGAACCCGTGACCATCAGTGATGATAGGTTACAGTGGTATACAAGTCGGCGACCTTAACCACTCGACCACGGAGGCGGATTGTAGTCATGTAACAGTTGTAGTCGTGCAACAGTTGTACAGTTGTGTAACAATTGTACAGTCGTGTAGCAGTTGTACAGTCGTGTAACAGTTGTGTAACAATTGTACAGTCGTGTAACAGTTGTAGTCGTGTAACAGTTGTACAGTTGTGTAACAGTTCTAGTCGTGTAACAGTTGTACAGTCATGTAACAGTTGTGTAACAGTTGTGTAACAGTTGTACAGTTGTGTAACAGTTGTACAGTCGTGCAACAGTTGTGTAACAGTTGTAGTCGTGTATGTTATGTTATATTTCGGGTTTTACGCCTGCATCAGCACCCATTTTGGGCTATATCGCCAGCGGGCAGTTTACCTATCAACACCTTTCCTGGGCAGGCTCCAGCGGTTAACCAGTACTTGGGTGCACCAACCTCCGTAAGAAACTGCCAACTTTTTCATATAAATGAGACACTGCCTGAGCGGGGCTCGAACCCGTGACCATCAGTGATGATAGGTTACAGTGGTATACAAGTCAGCGACCTTAACCACTCGACCACTGGAGCAGATTGTATTTGTGTAACAGTTGTAGTCGTGTAACAGTTGTACAGTTGTGTAACAATTGTACAGTCGAGTAACAGTTGTAGTTGTGTAACAGTTGTACAGTCGTGTAACAGTTCTAGTTGTGTAACAGTTGTAGCCTTATAACAGTTGTACAGTTGTGTAACAGTTGTACAGTCGTGTAACAGTTGTAGTCGTGTAACAGTTGTACAGTCGTGTAACAGTTGTACAGTTGTACAGTCGTGTAACAGTTGTAGTTGTGTAACAGTTGTACAGTTGTGTAACAGTTGTACAGTTGTGTAACAATCATGTAATAGTTGTACAGTCTTATAACAGTTGTACAGTCGTGTAATAGTTGTACAGTCGTGTGACAGTGGAGTGAATGCATGCTTTTATCGTTTCCATTGTACAGTTGCAAGATATATATGCACATGTTATGACAATTAGTGACAATATATTGAGCTATCGTGTACAAGTAATAAGGACATTTTAGAAACAACTACCATTTTTGCATTGTTTTTAATTTACATTTGCTTATGATTGCCTGTGTTCCATTTCTCTCAAATATTGTATAGGGAAAAACTTAGTTAGTAAACTTGCATTTATTGGTGTGAAATTGAAATAGGAAATATGTGAGAACCGATGATAATTATCCAGGTATTGTGAGGACTGATGATGATTATCTGGGTATTGTGAGGACTGATGATGATTATCTGGGTATTGTGAGGACTGGTGATGATTATCCAGGTATTGTGAGGACTGATGATGATTATCCAGGTATTGTGAGGACTGATGATGATTAGCAGGGTATTGTGAGGACTGGTGGTGATTATCCAGGTATTGTGAGGACTGATGATGATTATCCAGGTATTGTGAGGACTGATGATGATTATCCAGGTATTGTGAGGACTGATGATGATTATCTGGGTATTGTGAGGACTGATGATGATTATCCAGGTATTGTGAGGACTGATGATGATTATCCAGGTATTGTGAGGACTGATTGTGATTATCCATGTATTGTGAGGACTGGTGATCATTATCCAGGTATTGTGAAGACTGATGATGATTATCCAGGTATTGTGAGGACTGGTGATCATTATCCAGGTATTGTGAAGACTGGTGATGATTATCCAGGTATTGTGAGGACTGGTGATCATTATCCAGGTATTGTGGACTGGTGATCATTATCCAGGTATTGTGAAGACTGATGATGATTATCCAGGTATTGTGAGGACTGATGATGATTATCCAGGTATTGTGAGGACTGATGATGATTATCCAGGTATTGTGAGGACTGATGATGATTATCTGGGTATTGTGAGGACTGATGATGATTATCCAGGTATTGTGAGGACTGATGATGATTATCCAGGTATTGTGAGGCCTGATGATGATTATCCAGGTATTGTGAGGACTGATGATGATTATCCAGGTATTGTGAGGACTGATGATGATTATCCAGGTATTGTGAGGACTGATGATTATCCAGGTATTGTGAGGACTGATGATGATTATCCAGGTATTGTGAGGACTGATGATGATTATCCAGGTATTGTGAGGACTGATGATGATTATCTGGGTATTGTGAGGACTGATGATGATTATCCAGGTATTGTGAGGACTGGTGATGATTATCCAGGTATTGTGAGGACTGATGATACATATCTGGGTATTGTGAGGACTGATGATGATTATCCAGGTATTGTGAGGACTGATGATGGTTATCCAGGTATTGTGAGGACTGATGATAATTATCCAGGTATTGTGAGGACTGATGATGATTATCTGGGTATTGTGAGGACTGATGATGATTATCCAGGTATTGTGAGGCCTGATGATGATTATCCAGGTATTGTGAGGCCTGATGATGATTATCCAGGTATTGTGAGGCCTGATGATGATTATCTGGGTATTGTGAGGACTGATGATAATTATCCAGGTATTGTGAGGACTGATGATGATTATCCAGGTATTGTGAGGCCTGATGATGATTATCCAGGTATTGTGAGGACTGATGATGATTATCCAGGTATTGTGAGGCCTGATGATCATCCAGGTATTGTGAGAACTGATGATGATTATCCAGGTATTGTGAGGACTGATGATGATTATCCAGGTATTGTGAGGACTGGTGATCATTATCCAGGTATTGTGAGGACTGGTGGTGATTATCCAGGTATTGTGAGGACTGATGATAATTATCCAGGTATTGTGAGGACTGATGATGATTATCTGGGTATTGTGATGACTGATGATGATTATCCAGGTATTGTGAGGACTGGTGATCATTATCCAGGTATTGTGAGGACTGATTGTGATTATCCATGTATTGTGAGGACTGGTGATCATTATCCAGGTATTGTGAGGACTGGTGGTGATTATCCAGGTATTGTGAGGACTGATGATAATTATCCAGGTATTGTGAGGACTGATGATGATTATCTGGGTATTGTGATGACTGATGATGATTATCCAGGTATTGTGAGGACTGGTGATCATTATCCAGGTATTGTGAGGACTGATTGTGATTATCCATGTATTGTGAGGACTGGTGATCATTATCCAGGTATTGTGAGGACTGGTGGTGATTATCCAGGTATTGTGAGGACTGATGATAATTATCCAGGTATTGTGAGGACTGATGATGATTATCTGGGTATTGTGATGACTGATGATGATTATCCAGGTATTGTGAGGACTGATGATGATTATCCAGGTATTGTGAGGACTGATGATACGTATCTGGGTATTGTGAGGACTGATGATGATTATCCAGGTATTGTGAGGACTGATGATGATTATCCAGGTATTGTGAGGACTGATGATAATTATCCAGGTATTGTGAGGACTGATGATGATTATCTGGGTATTGTGATGACTGATGATGATTATCCAGGTATTGTGAGGACTGATGATGATTATCCAGGTATTGTGAGGCCTGATGATGATTATCCAGGTATTGTGAGGCCTGATGATGATTATCTGGGTATTGTGAGGACTGATGATAATTATCCAGGTATTGTGAGGACTGATGATGATTATCCAGGTATTGTGAGGCCTGATGATGATTATCCAGGTATTGTGAGGACTGATGATGATTATCCAGGTATTGTGAGGACTGATGATGATTAGCAGGGTATTGTGAGGACTGATGGTGATTATCCGGGTATTGTGAGGACTGATGATGATTATCCAGGTATTGTGAGGACTGATAGTGATTATCCAGGTATTGTGAGGACTGATGATGATTATCCAGGTATTCTGAGGACTGATGATGATTATCCAGGTATTCTGAGGACTGATGGTGATTATCTGGGTATTGTGAGGACTGATGATAAGTATCCAGGTATTGTGAGGACTGATGATGATTATCCAGGTATTGTGAGGCCTGATGATGATCATCCAGGTATTGTGAGAACTGATGATGATTATCCAGGTATTGTGAGGACTGATGATGATTATCTGGGTATTGTGAGGACTGATGATGATTATCCAGGTATTGAGGACTGATTATCCAGGTATTGTGAGGCCTGATGATCATCCAGGTATTGTGAGGACTGATGATGATTATCCAGGTATTGTGAGGCCTGATGATGATTATCCAGGTATTGTGAGGACTGATGATGATTATCCAGGTATTGTGAGGACTGATGATGATTAGCAGGGTATTGTGAGGACTGATGGTGATTATCCGGGTATTGTGAGGACTGATGATGATTATCCAGGTATTGTGAGGACTGATGGTGATTATCCAGGTATTGTGAGGACTGATGATGATTATCCAGGTATTCTGAGGACTGATGATGATTATCCAGGTATTCTGAGGACTGATGATGATTATCCAGGTATTCTGAGGACTGATGGTGATTATCTGGGTATTGTGAGGACTGATGATAAGTATCCAGGTATTGTGAGGACTGATGATGATTATCCAGGTATTGTGAGGCCTGATGATGATCATCCAGGTATTGTGAGAACTGATGATGATTATCCAGGTATTGTGAGGACTGATGATGATTATCTGGGTATTGTGAGGACTGATGATGATTATCCAGGTATTGAGGACTGATTATCCAGGTATTGTGAGGCCTGATGATCATCCAGGTATTGTGAGGACTGATGGTGATTATCCAGGTATTGTGAGGACTGATGATGATTATCCAGGTATTGTGAGGACTGGTGATGATTATCCAGGTATTATGAGGACTGATGATGATTATCCAGGTATTGTGAGGCCTGATGATGATTATCCAGGTATTGTGAGGACTGATGATGATTATCCAGGTATTGTGAGGACTGATGATGATTAGCAGGGTATTGTGAGGACTGGTGGTGATTATCCGGGTATTGTGAGGACTGATGATGATTATCCAGGTATTGTGAGGACTGATGATGATTATCCAGGTATTGTGAGGACTGATGATGATTATCCGGGTATTGTGAGGACTGGTGATGATTATCCAGGTATTGTGAGGACTGATGGTGATTATCCGGGTATTGTGAGGACTGGTGATGATTATCCAGGTATTGTGAGGACTGATGGTGATTATCCAGGTATTGTGAGGATTGATGGTGATTATCCAGGTATTGTGAGGACTGGTGATGATTATCCAGGTATTGTGAGGACTGATTGTGATTATCCAGGTATTGTGAGGACTGATGATGATTATCCAGGTATTGAGGACTGATGATGATTATCCAGGTATTGTGAGGCCTGATGATCATCCAGGTATTGTGAGAACTGATGATGATTATCCAGGTATTGTGAGGACTGATGATGATTATCCAGGTATTGTGAGGACTGATTGTGATTATCCATGTATTGTGAGGACTGGTGATCATTATCCAGGTATTGTGAGGACTGGTGGTGATTATCCAGGTATTGTGAGGACTGATGATTATCCAGTTATTGTGAGGCCTGATGATTATCCAGGTATTGTGAGGACTGATGATGATTATCCAGGTATTGTGAGGACTGATGATGATTATCCAGGTATTGTGAGGACTGATGATGATTATCTGGGTATTGTGAGGACTGATGATGATTATCCAGGTATTGTGAGGACTGATGATGATTATCCAGGTTTTATGAGGCCTGATGATGATTATCCAGGTATTGTGAGGCCTGATGATGATTATCTGGGTATTGTGAGGACTGATGATAATTATCCAGGTATTGTGAGGACTGATGATGATTATCCAGGTATTGTGAGGCCTGATGATGATTATCCAGGTATTGTGAGGACTGATGATGATTATCCAGGTATTGTGAGGACTGATTATGATTAGCAGGGTATTGTGAGGACTGATGGTGATTATCCAGGTATTGTGAGGACTGATGATGATTATCCAGGTATTGTGAGGACTGATGATGATTATCCAGGTATTGTGAGGACTGATGGTGATTATCCAGGTATTGTGAGGACTGATGATGATTATCCAGGTATTGTGAGGACTGATGATGATTATCCAGGTATTGTGAGGACTGATGGTGATTATCCAGGTATTGTGAGACCAGATGATGATTATCCAGGTATTGTGAGGACTGATGATGATTATCTGGGTATTGTGAGGACTGATGATGATTATCCAGGTATTGAGGACTGATGATGATTATCCAGGTATTGTGAGGCCTGATGATCATCCAGGTATTGTGAGAACTGATGATGATTATCCAGGTATTGTGAGGACTGATGATGATTATCCAGGTATTGTGAGGACTGATGATGATTATCTGGGTATTGTGCGAACTGATGGTGATTATCCAGGTATTGTGAGGACTGATGGTGATTATCCAGGTATTGTGAGGACTGATGATGATTATCCAGGTATTGTGAGGACTGATGATGATTATCCAGGTATTGTGAGGACTGATGATGATTATCCAGGTATTGTGAGGACTGATGATTATCCAGGTATTGTGAGGACTGATGATAATTATCCAGGTATTGTGAGGACTGGTGGTGATTATCCAGGTAGTGTGAACTGATGATGATTATCCAGGTATTGTGAGGACTGATGGTGATTATCCAGGTATTGTGAGGATGTTGATTTTCCTGACTGGTGATAACCCCTCGTACCGTCAACGCCCTTACCGCCAAACATCTGCAGGTCAGAACATTATTGATGAACATATCGCACACATGCTTTCGGATGACATCATCGTAGAGTCTGCTAGTACCTGGAATGCACCGATTGTAATGGTTGGCATTCGTGGTGTTAATGCTAGATCACAGCCCATCCATTTCCGATCCCAAATCTGCAACATGCTCTTGATAGCGTAGATTCAAAAATCTTCTCAACAATGGACCTTAACACCGGTTTTCACCAAATACCACTTACGCCAGAATCGGCTCACAAAACTACATTCGTCACTCACGATAATTCATACATGTACCATTTTACTCGGGTCCCATTCGGAATAACAGCTGGGCCAATGTGCTTCCAAATGGTCATGCCGAAGGTCCTTTGAAGTATTAATTTCAAATACGCCCTGGTCTTTATAGACGATATTCTCTGTCATAATCCAACATGGATACACACATTGCCCATCTGTCTAACATTTTCACTCGTCTAAGGGAAGCTAATCTTAAGTTAAATCCAAAGAAATGTCGATTACTTGGGTCAGAAAAGGATATTGAAGCTTCTCAAAGAAAAACCAGTGCCATTCGTGACTATCCCCGACCGAAGACGACAAAACAAGCTCGTGACTTATTTGGCAAATTTGTACAGACGATATGTGGAAGGGTATTCCACTATAGCGCATCCCCCCCTCTATCAATTACTCAAGAAGACAAACGAAAGGCTACAATGGACTACTCAGTGCGAACAGGCCTTCAAAACTTTGAAGGATAAACTTACAACACCCCCATTCTTGCATTCCCCAATCTTAATAAACCTTTCTCTATAGCAGTAGACGCTTCAGGCACCGGTATTGGTCATATCCTTGGCCAATATGATGACGAAGGCAATGAACATGTTATCTGGTATGTTGGTCGCAGTCTCCGCGGTACGGATTACAACTGGTCTGTTACACATAGAGAAGACTTTGCCTTAGTAGAGGCCGTCAAACATTATTATTAGAAACAGGTCGCCTAGCCAGATGGTCCCTGCGTCTATAAGCATATGACTTTACAATTATACACAAGCCAGGATTCCGCAACCAAAATGCTGATGTCTTTTCCAGACGACCATACAATAAAACTACGCCACCCTCCGTAAATCTAGATGAAGAGATAATAGCCGGAGTTACGACCACCTCCCATTTGCACCAGACAGAGCCAACTACAGATACACATAGTCCTTCCGGCGGCCACACAGGTATCCGCACTGCCACAGTTGGAATCACACCCAACTCGGCGCTAATCGTAGAGACTCATACATTATCGGGTTCATGCCAACCAGCCGTTGTTACTTTAGAATATACAACTGCTCCCCAGATTAATGAATTAGCTGTCCACAACGATGAAGATTTCATCAGACCAGATATACACCCTTCCTTAGAGAATGAAACGCAACAGACCATACCGTATTTACAATGGCAGTGCCCGATCCTGCAATAGTTAAAAGTGGATTACTACCCTCAGACCAGATAGAAGCAACTAGAATTGCAGCAGAATCTCAGCAATACGTCATAAATGATGACACATCAGTCATTCTATATTTTATGTGCAACCCATGTCCCGCCATAAATGCTGTAGCAAAATAGCATATGCTCTTATTTTGTATTACCCTGCTAAATACATAAATGTGTTACTCACTTAACCACATCAAAATTTAGACCTATATTAATGAATTGATATTTTTCCTGAAAAAATGTTGATATACTTATTCAGAAATGTCGATATATAACCTGTCCCTCTCTCGTGTTCTGAAATACATTTAATGATTAAACATAGCTCTATTTGACAAACATAGCCCTTTTAGTTACTAAGTTGCAAATAAAGGATTAAAGTTTGTGCCAGTCTCATTTAAAACTACTTTATTTACCTAAGTTAAGAGAAAAACCTATCATAAATCTTGTCCCGATATTCAGCATCATTTCCGTTACAAGCAACTATTTGGTGAAAACTAGAGTTACATCCCCGTATAGCTCTTCAGCCATGACGTGATCAAATGTTAAAACCCGCGAACTTTTTTAAGATGGCGCATTGACGTGGATGTGTTTGTCGTTGGAAGAAAAAAATGCCGGTAAGTAGTCAGGTAGACATGCGTACCTTTCATAGACATCATTACCGTACATCTACTGTTTATGTTATGTGATGAAATATTGAAATTATGCTTATATATATATATAATGTATTGGTGTGTATTGCTTCTGCGGGTACCATGCATATCCCAGAGATATGTTGGGGCTCAATAGGGGGGATTTATTATGTGTTCATCATTTCCGTTACGATCATTTCCGTTACAGTGTTTTTCGAGATAATTTGTAACGGAGATGATGAAATTCGTAACGGAAATGATTTTGATAATGATAACACGTCCAATAGAATATAATTAATAATAATATAATATAGATCAATAATAACAAACCATAATAATAATCTTGCTAATATCATCAATAGGGTTATCATTGGTCTTTATAAGCTGTATAGTTAAGGGTACTGTTTACTGGGTTCACTGTGTTGGATATTGCATGGGTGGGTGGATGAGTGGGGGTTGATTGATGTATGGGTTGGGTGAGCATTAGGAGAGATTGAAATTGGCAGACCTTTTTTGTTGTTGATTTCAGTACACAGCTAAAGAGATAATGGCACGCTGGAGACAGCGACAGAGAGGTGATGCAGATACGTTTGACCGGTATAAAGAAAAGGAGCGTGAACGATACAGAAGCAAGAAAGAAAGAGGGGTGGTAAAGTCTGTTAAAGATATGTCAACTAGAGAAGTCCGCAATAAAAGACGCAACTGGAAAAAGAACTCGCAGTCATATAGAAACAGGAAAGCTACCGTCAGAGATCTGATAACACCGCCTAATTCCCCAGTTGACCAGATGGAATATGAACCAGTTCTAGTACACAGAAACAACAGGAGTGAATCCATGAAAAAAATATCATCAACAAATCGTGAAACGGCAAAGGTGTACAGGAAGGTCCAAAAATTGCAAGTAAAACTCAAGAATCAGGAAAGGCAAACAAACAAATTTAAGAAAAGGTGGCAACGATTACAATCAAAGCACGGTATAAAAAAATATATTAATATTAACGGAAATACACAGGGAAGGTTTCAATCGAGATCTTATGAGCTATATAAGACAATGATTGACAGTGTTAGAAGAAGGTATCAACGTACAAAGAGTTATACAGAGAAACAAATGATTGCGAGCATCGTTACCTGCCCCAGAATACTTCGGCAGTATGGCCTAGGAATATTTGCACGGAACGAGTTGGGAATATCGAGGCGCCATATTAGAGGCAAGTTACCAAGACCAATGAACAATAAACAATTTAGAATGAAGATGAATATACACGAGTTTCTAGAACGGGATGATAATTCGAACATGAAAGCTGATAAGCAGGCAACAAAAACACAACATGGCGTGAAGAAACAAGTCCGGCTGCTTACCGATGACCTGAAGAACCTACACACAAAATACTTATCCGAAGGTAATAGAGTATCATACAGTCTGTTTTGCATGCTCCGCCCATTTTGGATTGTCAGGCCAACAGAAAAATACAGAGACACATGTCTCTGTAAGATTCACGATAATCTCAGATTAAAGCTGAACACGGGTTACATGGCAAATATGTACCCAACGAACAAGATTGAAACTCTAGCAAAGAGAATAGTTTGCGATGACCAAGAGAAGAACTGCATGTACAGAGAATGTGTAAATTGCCAAGATAAGAAACTTCCATTCGAGGATGGTGGGGACGATGGAAAGCAGCTCACATGGAAAGTGTGGAAAAGCAAGCGCATGGAGAAGATTGTAGCTGGTGACAAGGAGAACACGAAGATTGTTACTAGAGTCTTAAAGGAAACGGATCAGGGAAGTAAAAGTGTACTGAGTGATGAGATCAACACTGAACTGGCTAGAGCCTGTCGACACATATTTAACATTAGGCAACAGTATAAATCATTACGATATCTGAGAGAGAAATTAACATATGAGGAGATAGTAATACACTGTGATTTCTCGGAGAATTACATTTGCAAATACTCGTCGGAAATTCAGAGTATGCACTGTGGGGCCTCAAAACGACAGATCAGTCTACACACGGGAATGGTGTATGCTGGTCCACAAGAGAAAATCCCATTCTGCTCCGTGTCGGATTCCCTGAGACATGGCCCTGGAGCAATATGGGCCCATTTAGAGCCGGTTATAGCATACGTAAAGTCTAAAAGGAATGTTACAGGCCTGCATTTTATTAGCGACGGTCCCACAACCCAATACAGAAACAAACAGAACTTTTACCTGTGGGGTAAAAAAATAGAGGAATATGGAGTTACTAGAGCAACTTGGAATTTCCTGGAAGCAGGACATGGGAAGGGTGCTGCAGATGGGATTGGGGCGGAGTGAAAAGGAACGCCGACAGTCAGGTGCTATTAAGGGGAAAAGATATAACGTGTGCAAAGGACTTCATTGCCAGCGTGTCTGAATCAAACACAACAGTCAAGTTCTTTGATATCAAAGATGAAGCAATCTGTAGAATGGAATCACAGATACCGCCAAAGCTACAGCCTCTCAAAAACACAATGAAAATACACCAGGTATTAAAGTTATACACAGTACTACGGATATTATATTATAATATATGACTCGGAGCTTATGAAGGTGGATGACATCAATGAAGGTCGTGTGTCCAGGTACTGCGTCGTATCATATGAGGAGAAACCCTACCCTGGAGTAATAGTTGCTGTGGACGACGAGGACATAGAGGTCAAGGTTATGCATAGCATAGGGAAAACCCGTTTCTTTTGGCCGCGGATGGACGATGTGTTGTGGTACAAGTCCTCTGATGTTGTAACACTTCTTCAACAACCACCACAACAAGTAACTAACAGACATATGAAAATCGATGATGAGGTGTGGACATGTGTAGCGAAGGTGTTTGACATGTAATGCTTGCTGTTCATTGAAAGACATTAAGCATGTTGTTTTCAGTGTTTCTTGTTAAATTAAACTGCCAGAACTAATATATTATTTCATTGGTCATTTCCGTTACAGAATTCCACTTCCATTACTGCTACTTTTTGTTATAAAATAAAAATCGAAGTGTGATAATATGATGTAATTGTTTTGAAGTTATATTGTTATTATCACATTTCTTTTCCAAATCAACTGCTAAAACTATTTTAGTAGACCATGTGTCATTTCCGTAACACTATCTGTCATTTCCGTGACTCAGTTTCGCTTCCGTTACTGCTATTTTGTTTACTGTGTTTCAAAATTGAGGTGTGGTAAGAACATGCATTCTTTTGAAATTATGGTGATAATGTAGAGTTAATTTCGTATTTGTTCTTGTTCAAGCAAACTGTCAAATATATTTATATTAGTCCATGTGTCATTTCCGTAACACCACCTATCATTTCCGTAACAGAGTTTCATTTCCGTTACTTCTCCTCTTTTGTTATATCTCAACATTGACTGCAAATATAGTTTCAATGAATTTGATCTATTTGATAAAGTAGCTTACCTAGTATACATTAAGTTTATTTGTTAGCAACTGACTTGGATAATTACCCTTTAAAGACAACTAAAACAGTATGATAAACAAACTAATTGGAAAGTTATACGTGTCATATTTCATTTTGTGTTAAAATTAGATGAAATCATATTTTTTTCCCACTAAATTATGTAACTTTGTGTAGTGTATTATAGACCAGATGCACTTTTTCTCTCTAAAAATATTCATATTAGATTAATTTAGAGCTTTGAATTACAGTAACGGAAATGACATATATTTGCAACAACTAACATTAAACAAGGTACATGTATTTAATAACATTGTTCCAATTGTTGAAAACCACATAATTGGGAGCACACATGTATAGTAAAATGAAATAAAATGGTTTAAAGGCAATTTTAGTTTCTTCTTTTTATGACTGAAGCAAAAACATAGATGCACATAAAATATAGAATGACTGACACAATATAAATTTCTGCCCATTCGTACGACAACTGTCCCTAGGCCTCTGCTGTATCAGAAGCAACTAGCTGTCCACACGCCCCTCTGCTATTATAGTGTCATGGCATACCTCGACAGTCCTGACGGTTCCAACTTCGGCTTCGACAAAACATATTCTTCCATTCGATTGAAGTACTACTGGCGGAATATGTTTCAAGACGTCGAAAACCACATCAAGTCCTGTGACCAATGCAACAAGAGAGTTCAGTGCAAAGAAAACTCTGTTCAATTCGCTTCCAATTTCCGAGACTTTATCAAGGCTTCACATGGATATACTCGATCAGTTAACGCCAAAACCAGAAGGTCTCAAGTACATTAGTTTGGTTGTGGACGCTTGTACCGGTTGGATTGAAGGGTTCACAATGGCTAATCAAAATGCCGAAACAATCGCTTTTCTCCCAAATAATCTCACGCTACGTGGCCCCACATAGTATAGTATCTGATAGAGGTTCTAACTTTGTCATCTGTAATCCAATCCGTAGATTAAACATTATTTATTTCAGCATTTGTACATGTAATCAAGAAATGAACATTTTACATATAATTTAACAGCAGTAGACTGAAAGGGATTAGAACGAAAGAAAATCCAATCCCTCTGTGAGTATCTAGTATACCTCGACATAAAACCGCAGCATATCATCCTGCTTGTATCGGTGTTGAGGCCATGGCCTATGTTATTTCTAAGTCTCTGAGAGTTATCTGCTCTAACTACCAAAGCAAATGGACAAGGCACCTGTCTAGTATTTTGTTAGACCTGCGTATATCACTCAATTCCTCTACAAACTACAGTCCTTATTTCATGCTCTTCGGTAAACAAATGAGACTACCCGTAGATTGTGCCCTGCTTCCAAAAGACACTATCGCAAAATCTGCAAAACAGTATATTGAGGAAGTCAAGGAAGCCACCGAAATATCGTGCGTGCGCGCACACACGTGCGTGCGTGCCTGCGCGATACCTATGCATGATATATCCAAATTGCTATGACTCATTAATTTATCATATACGTGTTTATTGTGTGTGTAGGCTTTCGTTATACTAATTGTGCTTAATATAATCCAGGATCCTGAAACAGATTAAATAAATAAAAATTAAACGTTTCGTAAAATTAAAATTGTGAATTGGATCTTTAATTATAGCGCTGGTACCTCACGCCAAGCGAGTCCCCCACACTACACAAGAAACAAACGTTCAAGAACCAAAGATTAGAGCTGATTCCGCATTACACCGGCTCTCTAACACATACCCGTACACGTCTGTAAATGTACAACAAATAAAGACCAATAAATACATGTTCAGAACTGTCTTGCATATGAAACCTACATACGCAATTCTTTATCATAATGTACAATGGTGGTTTATTATTTATAACCATTCCTTATTTAATACGTGTGTAGTGGTCCGCCTTATTAACGTATATGCCTAATCTGAAAGACTGTTAATTGTATTAGGGTCAGACGGGGGATCCATGCGATTACCAGTCCAGCGTGTTACCATTGGACTACAGATCCGTCTCCAATCCATATGTCTCACAGTGAGGTCATAAACCAACGGCAAGTTAAAATAACATGTTCATACACGAACTGATTGGCTGAGTAGGTATTGTCAGCAATTGTGAAAATGACTTCTATATATTAAAATACAATATATGAGCTGCATTTTGGAATATTTTAGATTATTTGCATACTATTTGGTGACAAATAAACAGCATATTATAAATGCAGGTGTCAGTGCAACATTCAACACCAAATTACCTTCAGAGTACGGGGTGGGTGCCTTTAGTGGCAAAAAAACCGCAATTGTCAACCCCATTGAAATTTAACATTTTCTTGTGGCTCAATGGTCAGTCTGTTGAAAACTACTGTCTTTTGTGTAAAACTATTTTTGGGGGAAATTGTAATGGCACTGCGTGTTATAATGTTATAATTGTTTATTATTATTGTGTTATAATATAAACTGTTAACCATTAACAGAGACGAATGGTGGCCTATGGAAATTGCAATAGCGGTGTCTGACCTCATGCAAAGTATTATGCGTCTGAAGTATCTGGAGTAACAGAATAGCAAGACGTCAGTGATACTGATTATAATAGTTAGTCTTTTTTAGTTTTATTTATTTTCTTAACCTAGCTGACATATAGCTTTTGATTATTGACTATGCATGACTTGTTCAACTTACAATATCCTAATTGAAGGATAGTATTAAATAAGAGTTAAATAACGTTAGTAAAACGCTATTTGTCATACATTTTCGCGACTAATGATCAAATCTCAATTCTTTGGAGTTTGGTACGAGTTCCAGTCAAAACGTATCCAAGTCAAAGCGTACCCTGTGTATAAGTCAAAACGTACCCAAGTAGAAGTCAAAACGTACCCTACCATAAGTCAAAACGTAGCCATGGGATAATATAGAGATTGAATAACTGGAAATAGATTGAAATATTATGTCATATGTGTCAAGTAAAAAGTTGTAGATAGGTAAAATCATACTTAGAAGATATTAGGATGAGAAAAAAATGGTATACTTAAGATTAAAATATGCATATAAATTGGTAATTTTTTTCTCAACATACATGAAGGTATTTTTTCCTGTGAGTTACAGATTGCATAAAAAATTTTGATATTTGTTAATTTGTTTGTGTTGGTAATTAGAAACACTCTTGCTTTAATTCATGATAATGCTGGAGTGTTTGTAGATATGATGGCCGATTGATCAATGATAATTGATAATAATCTGTAACGATACAAGGACAATTCTGGGTCTACATTGATCGAAATTCGTTTATTTAAGAAATAATAAGTATCAACCGTGGTCGTTTGTCGTTCTTATGCGTAGAAATATTTATACGCATAAGAACTTCAAGCTCTGGTTATTCTGCGATATACCACGGTTGATACTTATTATTTCGATTCTTACACGACTTCTAATAATTTTAGACGAGAATCAAAGGAGTATTTTCTTCAAACGCCGTGCTACTCCGCTGCATTTGGCTTTCGAAATTTCCTCCTGCGTAAGGGGTGATGACGTTATTTTTTATGGAAAATATCAATCTAGTGCATAAATGAACAAAAGTTGTAACTGATCAATAATTTTATTTATTTTGTCAAATAAAACTTTACAGAATAGTAACTGAAACGTTACTTAACAGAAAAACAAAACGGACAAGAGATTATCTGATTCTAAATATAGCTCACTTCCGCGAATTCCCACGGTAGTATTTACAAACATCACGTGACTTTCATTCATAAAACTTTACACGCATTGTAATTTGTATAAATGGAATAGCCAAAACACGGTGCGCGCGCAGCATAGTTCAAGGTAGGTATATCGCAGAATAACCTGAGGTAGATTTTACTCTACAAGTATGTATGTTATTAGCTGGGTCGTGTTAGAATATCGATTATATGTTCATATGTCATGGTATACACTGTTCGAATGATTTTTATTATCGATTATCTTTGTATAGATCCGAGTCTACACTGTTCGAATTTTTAATTGAATAATATCAAGTATCTCTTCATAGGTCTACACTGTTCGAAGTTTGTAATTAAATAATTTGAACTTTGAAACACACATGTATATAATAAATTTAAAAAAATGTTCTGTATATACTTGTTTAGTTATGGCCAACTGACCAAATATCTAAAATGGAATTCCAATGACACGGTCACTAATTAGGCGGTGTGTTTGTCCTCGAGTGGACAGGAAGTTTGACAGTTTTATGACATCCTGCCTAGAACACACTGCCCGAATCCCGCATTCCATTGCGTCTGGACAATGACATACCACTTCATTTTCATGAACTAGTAGTCTAGTCAATGCAAAATATATCAACCACAATGATATATTTGACTATCTATTTGGGTACGTTTTACTTCTTGAGTGGGTACGTTTTGACCAAAAAATGGGTACGTTTTGACTTAAAGTTTGGTACGTTTTGATTTAAAATGCGGGTACATTTTGACTTGGGTACGTTTTGACCAGCACCCGGGTACCATCATAAACATGGGCGTAGCGATATTCCGTCACCTACGGTTTGAATGTGAATAACTGACTGTTAATTTAATTTAAAGTCGCCTCCGCAGAAATGCATTGGGATCACTAAGTTTTCTAATATGATCAAAATACACATCTAAATTTGTTATATTTTGACATATCATCCTATGATAATTATTATAACTAGATGTTTAGAGGACTATGAGGGCTGCTGAAATCTCAGTGTGTGTTTGGTTTTCATAACTCTGACTGTCACTCACACAAGAATTTGTGCCAGTGACAGTCGGGGGGTAGACTGGGTGGATATAACACCCGGTGCATTTATACTACTAAGGTGTCTACTAAGACTGCATAAATATATACATGTATGTATTTACCATTTCTATTATGGTCATGTGACGAGCATTCAGTGTTATATGTGTTGTGTAATGTCGCATTATACTCGTTACAGGGTTCTAGGTCAGAATTTTTGGGGAAGTGAGAAAGCGCGTGATCGCTTCCTTAAATGGTGTTCTTTAACTCTTTCAACCCCAAGTAACTGACATGGACTGGTCCATGATATTCTTAGACCAATAAATGAATCAGAAAATCACATTTGGACAAGTTCATTTATCAAAATGGGTAATTATGTCTAAAAATAGTCATATCACTGGCAAAAAGTGCAGATCCTGATGAGACGGCTCGTCATGAGCCGGCTCATCTGGATCTACACTTTTTCATAAGCCTATTTAGAGGCCTGTGGGGTTGAAAGGGTTAATATACTTCTGCAAAATAGGGTTAAAATGCACAGTACAACCATTAAATGCAACATTTGAATAGAAGGAGTGCTTTATAATGGGCCAGTGTATCTTACTAGACAAAATTAATGGTAAAAACCAACATTTTTTTTTTTAGGGAGAAGTGGGGCCCCCAGAAGACGAAGTCAGGATCCCTGTACTATAATACTGTGATCGATATGTAACAAGACAATAAAGTATTGCACCCTTATCCATCCAGCATCCGACATAACTTTAGATAAGACTACAATAATTAAAATATGTGTATTATTGTTATACCATGATTATTAAGAATGTGTGGACTGTCTTAACCCTTTCAACCCCAAGTAACTGACATGGACTGGTGCATGATATTTTTAGACCAATAAATTAATAAGAAAATTACATTTGGACCAGTTCATTTATCAAAATGGGTAATTTTATCTAAAAATAGTAATAATTATTACTGGCAAAAAAGTGCAGATCCTGGTGAGACGGCTCGTTACGAGCCGGCTCATCTGGATCTACACTTTTCATAAGCCTATTTAGAGGCCTGTGGGGTTGAAAGGGTTAATGTGTATCTGTACTAAGATAGTTCATAACTCATCTCAGAGTACGTATAATTATAACCGGTCATACATAAGATAAGATAAGAAATATTTTATTTAGTGACATGTGTGTTCATACAATATTACAATATTACAATAAAATGAATAAATATATAATTTTACTATAGCACCCGGCCCAGTGGACCTATAAGTCACCGTAAACTTTAAATTATAATTATTAACAACTGTTAATGGTATACAATATACCATTAGCTATGACAAATGATTTATACATACATATACATACAGTAAGAATTTTTGGTATCTGAAGTGAGAAAGCGTGGTGTTAAAAGGTGTTATTTAATAAATTGAAACAAAATATGGTTAAAATGCACAGTATACAACATTTAATAGAAGGACTGTCTTATAATGGGGCCAGTGTATCTTACTTTGTATGAAAATTGTAAAAAAAATTCAGGTCCCTAGGGTCATTATTTTTCCCATTTCACCCTCTAAAATTATCCCTGATATATAAGCCTGTAATAACAGAACTCCCATATACATGGGAAATTATAATTTTGTTATCCTATCACTTTCATAGCTTCAGTCCAATATGTCGTTTGGTCATCTTTTTTAACATATTTAAAGCGACACTACATCAGTGAAAACGCAAATTTATACAGAATGTAATTTCCTTTTATATGGTTGTTTTTTCCCCAAATATTTACCTCAAAAACTGAGTATTTCAACTAATAAACAAGCGTCGTATACGCGGTTTGTTGATATGACAAAACAATGTAAACAGGGTCGAAATACGTGTGTAATACAACCTGTGTATTCCAAATAACGAGATTTATGGTACAAATTTACTGTTATATCTCACATTTGTGCCTATGCATATTTATTTGTAGACTAATTTTAATTTAATAACAGACAGATAATAATCCTGATTATCACACTAATGAATATTCATGATAATACCGTATACCCGGTATCTTAATTATTTAACTTTCTCATTGTGTATCACAGTCCGCCTCCGTGGTCGAGTGGTTACGGTCGCTGACTTGTATACCACTGTAACATATCATCACTGATGGTCACACGTTCGAGCCCCGCTCAGGCCGTGTCTCATTTATATGAAAAAGTTGGCAGTTTCTTACTGAGGTTGGTGCACCCAAGTACTGGTTAACCGCTAGAGCCTGCCCAGGAAAGGTGTTGTTAAGTAAACTGCCCGCCGGCGATATAGCCCGAAATGGTGCTGATGCAGGCGTAAAAGCCGAAATATAACATAACAATCATTGTGCATCACATTCTAAGCATGCATATTTTGTGGGCATAGTGATTTATGATTTCTCTGATTTCAGGATTTAATCTCGTCACAAGATCAAGGATTTAATCTCGTCACAAGATCAAGGATTTAATCTCGTCACAATGTCACCGATTTAATCTCGTCACAAGATCAAGGATTTAATCTTGTCACAATGTCACCGAATTAATCTCGTCACAATGTCACTGATTTAATCTCGTCACAATGTCACCGATTTAATCTCGTCATAATGTCAAGTTCTAGTTACGACAGTGATGATTCAGTAGCATACAAATCTACTAAAAAGTCAAGAAAACGATGTTCATCTAGAGACAGGAGGTCACCTGATAGAAGGTCAAGGTCACGTTCACAAACACACGACAGAAGTATCAATAATTACAAAAGAAAAAAGACAAATAAGTATGATAAAAGAGACTACTACAATGACCGTTCAATATCAAGGTCACCTTTACAAAGGTCAAAGTCAAGGTCACCTTTAAGAAGGTCAAAGTCAAGGTCACCATACAGAGGCAAAAAGAACAGTTATAGAAGTAAGATAAGTCCACATAGAAAGAGATCAAGATCTCCTAGAGCAAAAAGGTCACGGTCAGGAAGTAATTCACCTGTGCAACAATGGTCACAGTCACCTGTAAGGAAGGAGAGTACAGTCTGGCGACAACCTCAAGAAAGTGGTCACAGACATAATCATTATGATCAACAGAGTGATTTCTATGCAAGGTTTGTGCCAAGCATTGTGTATCATATGTGTATACATGTATATCGGTTTGTACATTGTCCCCTGTCTGACCCTAATAAAATTAACAATCTTTCAGATGGGACTTTAAAACAAGGTCTCGTGTCGGTGCTTTACACCGTGCACGTAAAAGAACCAGAGGAGACTCTGTAATGGGTCTCTGTCTGTATCATTGCACCTATCCTCCAAAAATCTAAAATGACTAATCTCTTCAGGAGGCGTTGCTCATATGGGCAACCAGTAGCGATGATAAATAAACATAAAACACACTCATGAGTTAAGAAGCTATGTGTATATTTGGAATGTTTTAGGTATACAAGGGAGAAGTTTTAGGTATATGAGGGAGAAGCTATGTGTATATGTGGAATGATTTAGGTATACAAGGGAGAATTTTAGGTATATGAGGGGGAAGCTATGTGTATATGTGGAATGTTTTAGGTATACAAGGGAGAATGTTTTAGGTATATGAGGGAGAAGCTATGCGTATATGTGGAATGTTTAGGTATACGAGGGAGAAGTTTTAGGTATATGAGGGAGAAGTTACGGCACTGTTGTATGTAGTGTTAACTTGTTAACCATGTTGATTATGTAACATAATTTGTTCTTGTTGTTGGAGCAGACGGCGTACAGACAGGGAGAGGATAGGTGCTGTAGGTGCCCCCGAAGTCTGGACTCGATCACCGTCACCACATAAATCTGAGTAAGTAACTGTCTTGTTGATGTTGATCAGTTCTCACCTGGCCTGTGATGTTGATCAGTTCTCACCTGGCCTGTGATGTTGATCAGTTCTCACCTGGCCTGTGATGTTGATCAGTTCTCACCTGGCCTGTGATGTTGATCAGTTCTCACCTGGCCTGTGATGTTGATCAGTTCTCACCTGGCCTATGATGTTGATCAGTTCTCACCTGGCCTGTGATGTTGATCAGTTCTCACCTGACCTGTGATGTTGATCAGTTCTCACCTGGCCTGTGATGTTGATCAGTTCTCACCTCACCTGGCCTGTGATGTTGATCAGTTCTCACCTCACCTGGCCTGTGATGTTGATCAGTCCTCACCTGGCCTGTGATGTTGATCAGTTCTCACCTCACCTAACCTGTGATGTTGATCAGTTCTCACCTCACCTGGCATGTGATGTTGATCAGTTCTCACCTGGCCTGTGATGTTGATCAGTTCTCATCTGGCCTGTGATGTTGATCGGTCCTCACCTGGCCTGTGATGTTGATCAGTTCTCACCTCACCTGGCCTGTGATGTTGATCAGTTCTCACCTCACCTGGCCTGTGATGTTGATCAGTTCTCACCTCACCTGGCCTGTGATGTTGATCAGTTCTCACCTCACCTGGCCTGTGATGTTGATCAGTCCTCACCTCACCTGGCCTGTGATGTTGATCAGTTCTCACCTCACCTAGCCTGTGATGTTGATCAGTTCTCACATGACCTGACCTGTAATGTTGATCAGTTCTCACCTCACCTAGCCTGTGATGTTGATCAGTTCTCACCTCACCTGGTCTGTGATGTTGATCAGTTCTCACCTCACATGACCTGACCTGTAATGTTGATCAGTCCTCACCTGGCCTGTAATGTTGATCAGTTCTCACCTCACCTGGCCTGTGATGTTGATCAGTTCTCACCTGGCCTGGCCTGTGATGTTGATCAGTTCTCACCTCACCTGGCCTGTGATGTTGATCAGTTCTCACCTCACCTGGCCTGTGATGTTGATCAGTTCTCACCTCACATGACCTGTGATGTTGATCAGTTCTCACCTCACCTGACCTGTGATGTTGATCAGTTCTCACCTCACATGACCTGACCTGTAATGTTGATCAGTTCTCACATGACCTGGCCTGTGATGTTGATCAGTTCTCACCTCACATGACCTGACCTGTAATGTTGATCAGTTCTCACCTCACCTGTAATGTTGATCAGTTCTCACCTCACCTGGCCTGTGATGTTGATCAGTTCTCACCTGGCATGTGATATTGATCAGTTCTCACCTGGCCTGTGATGGTGATCAGGCTTGTCTCTACTCTCTCGCGTGCCGATGGATTCCATCAGCTTGTCTCTACTCTCTCGCATGCCGATGGATTCCATCAGCTTGTCTCTACTCTCTCGCGTGCCGATGGATTCCATCAGCTTGTCTCTACTCTCTCGCATGCCGATGGATTCCATCAGCTTGTCTCTACTCTCTCGCGTGCCGATGGATTCCATCAGCTTGTCTCTACTCTCTCGCGTGCCGATGGATTCCATCAGCTTGTCTCTACTCTCCCACATACAGATGGATTCCATCAGCTTGTCTCTACTCTCCCACATACCGATGGATTCCATCAGCTTGTCTCTACTCTCTCGCGTGCCGATGGATTCCATCAGCTTGTCTCTACTCTCCCACATACCGATGGATTCCATCAGCTTGTCTCTGCTCTCCCGCGTGCCGATGGATTCCATCAGCTTGTCTCTACTCTCCCACATACCGATGGATTCCATCAGCTTGTCTCTACTCTCCCTTGTGCCGATGGATTCCATCAACTTGTCTCTGCTCTCTCGCATGCCGATGGATTCCATCAGCTTGTCTCTACTCTCCCTTGTGCCGATGAATTCCATCAGCTTGTCTCTACTCTCTCGCATGCCGATGGATTCCATCAGCTTGTCTCTACTCTCTCGCGTGCCGATGGATTCCATCAGCTTGTCTCTACTCTCCCGCATACCGATGGATTCCATCAGCTTGTCTCTACTCTCTTGCGTGCCGATGGATTCCATCAGCTTGTCTCTACTCTCCCACATACCGATGGATTCCATCAGCTTGTCTCTGCTCTCCCGCGTGCCGATGGATTCCATCAGCTTGTCTCTACTCTCTCGCGTGCCGATGGATTCCATCAGCTTGTCTCTACTCTCCCGCATACCGATGGATTCCATCAGCTTGTCTCTACTCTCTCGCGTGCCGATGGATTCCATCAGCTTGTCTCTACTCTCCCACATACTGATGGATTCCATCAGCTTGTCTCTGCTCTCCCGCGTGCCGATGGATTCCATCAGCTTGTCTCTACTCTCCCACATACCGATGGATTCCATCAGCTTGTCTCTACTCTCCCTTGTGCCGATGGATTCCATCAACTTGTCTCTGCTCTCCCACGTGCCAATGGATTCCATCAGCTTGTCTCTACTCTCCCATGTGGCAATAGATTCCTTCAGCTTGTCTCTACTCTCCCGCGTGGCAATAGATTCCTTCAGGAATGATGTCTCAAGAGCGATTAATCTAATGTAAAAACTTGTTTCACATGTGAGCTAAAATAAATTTGTATAAACCAATTGAAAATCTTGTAAACATAGGAGCAAAGCTGTAATTTGGTCTGATTTAGTTCAATCTTGGTGACATGTTATAGTTTTATGAAACCTTGAATATCTACTTTTTACCCAATTTGTTCAAATTTTATCAAAGATATATATATATGATTAATGCTAATCGGTTATTTCCCACAAAAACTAGGTCACTAACAGTAGCAAACCTAAATCTTTATAAGCATGGTACCAACTACTAGGTCACTAGGTTAGATCAGGTGTGATGGGCTGAATTACCAACTACTAGGTCACTAGGTTAGATCAGGTGTGATGGGCTGAATTACCAAATACTAGGTCACTAGGTTACATCAGGTGTGATGGGCTGAGTTACCAACTACTAGGTCACTAGGTTAGATCAAGTGTGATGGGCAGAATTACCAACTACTAGGTCACTAGGTTACATCAGGTGTGATGGGCTGAATTACCAACTACTAGGTCACTAGGTTACATCAGGTGTGATTGGCTGAATTACCAACTACTAGGTCACTAGGTTACATCAGGTGTGATTGGCTGAATTACCAACTACTAGGTCACTAGGTTACATCAGGTGTGATTGGCTGAATTACCAACTACTAGGTCACTAGGTTACATCAGGTGTGATTGGCTGAATTACCAACTACTAGGTCACTAGGTTACATCAGGTGTGATTGGCTGAATTACCAACTACTAGGTCACTAGGTTACATCAGGTGTGATTGGCTGAATTACCAACTACTAGGTCACTAGGTTACATCAGGTGTGATTGGCTGAATTACCAACTACTAGGTCACTAGGTTACATCAGGTGTGATTGGCTGAATTACCAACTACTAGGTCACTAGGTTACATCAGGTGTGATTGGCTGAATTACCAACCACTAGGTTACATCAGGTGTGATTGGCTGAATTACCAACTACTAGGTTACATCAGGTTTAATGGGCTGAATTACCAACTACTAGGTCACTAGGTTACATCAGGTTTAATGGGCTGAATTACCAACTACTAGGTCACTAGGTTACATTAGGTTTAATTGGCTGAATTAGCAACTGCTAGGTCACTAGGTTACATCAGGTTTAATGGGTTGAATAACCAACTACTAGGTCACTAGGTTACATCAGGTTTAATGGGTTGAATAACCAACTACTAGGTCACTAGGTTACATCAGGTTTAATGGGTTGAATAACCAACTACTAGGTTACATCAGGTTTAATCGGTTGAATAACCAACTACTAGGTCACTAGGTTACATCAGGTTTAATGGGTTGAATAACCAACTACTAGGTCACTAGGTTACATCAGGTTTAATGGGTTGAATAACCAACTACTAGGTCACTAGGTTAGATCAGGTGTGATGGGCTGAATTACCAACTACTAGGTCACTAGGTTACATCAGGTGTGATGGGCTGAATTACCAACTACTAGGTCACTAGGTTAGATCAGGTGTGGTGGGCTGAATTACCAACTACTAGGTCACTAGGTTAGATCAGGTGTGATGAATTGCATAATTGTATCGGATGATCACCCAGGATTGTGTTATTCTCTTGATTGTAACAGCAACTGTTGCTATTTTGCTACAGATCTGATGAGTCGGACAGTGAGGCAGAGTCGCAATCCGAGGAATCCACGTCATCAGAAGGTAGGCATATCTTATTATAAGGGATCGCAACGAATGGCAAAACGGTATTCGAATATTCGGAACCACATGACCTCTTACAAGTCATAGAGAAGAGGCAACGTAGAATTTAAATGCCTTGCCTAAGGGCACAACCGTAGGTAAGGCATTTAAATTCTACGTTGCCTCTTCTCTCTCCCTCATGGCGATGGATTCCATCAGGAATGAGGTCTCGAGAGTGATTAGTATAAGTTGAAAGAACTTGTTTCGCAATCGAGCTAAAATATATTTGTATAAACTAAGTCATAGCTTCGGGCTCCTACCTAATTTTGCTCTCATCCGGACGTGTAACTGGCGCGTCATTGTATGTACACACTCTCCACACTACACAAGATTCAGATTCGTTGATTTTGCACTTGCTTCAAATAATAACCATGCAATAATGAATAATGTTATTATTAAATGATTATTGTATGAAGCATGTGGAAATTTAATGTCCTGATTGTCGTTCATGTATACAAATACTATCTGTGGCAAATATTCTGGCTCAATTTAAACTACTGTGTGTCAATAATATGAGCAAACACATGGTATCAAAATGTCAGCTGTGTATTGGGGATCCCAAATTACAATATATCAATCACATAGTAGGGATTAAAAAGGAGGATGACCTAAATATGTATGTATACATACACTACACAGCATATACTTGAGTTAATCATCTATTTAAGATCATATTGTTTTGTTGACATTTCAGAAGAGAAAAGAAAGAAAAAGAAGAAAAAGTCAAAGAAGACAAAGAAACATAAAAAGCACAGCAAGAAGAGGTAGAGTTTAATGTTGTATAGACATTTAGTACAGCAAGAAGATGTAGAGTTTAATGTTGTATAGACATTTAGTACAGCAAGAAGAGGTAGAGTTTGATGTTGTATATACATTTAGTACAGCAAGAAGCGGTATAGTTTAATGTTGTATAGACATTTAGTACAGCAAGAAGTATGTATAGACATTTAGTACAGCAAGAAGTATGTATAGACATTTAGTACAGCAAGAAGAGGTAGAGTTTAATGTTGTATAGACATTTAGTACAGCAAGAAGAGGTAGAGTTTAATGTTGTATAGACATTTAGTACAGCAAGAAGAGGTAGAGTTTAATGTTGTATAGACATTTAGTACAGCAAGAAGAGGTAGAGTTTAATGTTGAATAGACATTTAGTACAGCAAGAAGAGGTAGAGTTTAATGTTGTATAGACATTTAGTACAGCAAGAAGAGGTAGAGTTTAATGTTGTATAGACATTTTGTACAGCAAGAAGAGGTAGAGTTTAATGTTGTATAGGTCCGCCTCAGTGGTCGAGTGGTTAAGGTCGCTGACTTGTATACCACTGTAACCTATCATCACTGATGGTCACAGGTTCGAGCCCCGCTCAGGCCGTGTCTCATTTATATGAAAAAGTTGGCAGTTTCTTACGGAGGTTGGTGCAGTAGAGGTTGTTAGAGTTTAATTATGTATAGACATTTAATTTATTTAGTTTTGCAATAAATATTGTCTAAATTACCTAGTTAAATTGCAAATAAGCATCAATTACAAAATGATCATCTACTAACACTCTATGTAGATAGAGTAGAATAAGTACAGAGTGGAATAAGTACAGAGTAGAATAAGTAAGGAGTAGAGTAAGTACGGAGTAGAGTAAGTACGGAGTAAGAAGTGTAAGTATGGGGGTATAGTAAGTACAGAGTGGAGTAAGTACGGAGTAGGGTAAGTATGGAGTAGAGTGTGAATAAATACGGAGTAGAATAAGTACGGAGTAGAGAAGTATGGAGTAAGAAGTGTAAGTACGGAGTAGAGTAAGTACGGAGTAGAGTAAGTACGGAGTAGAATAAGTACGGAGTAGAGTAAGTATGGAGTAGAGTAAGTACGGAGTAGAGTAAGTACGGAGTAGAGTAAGTACGGAGTAGAGTAAGTACGGAGTAGAGTAAGTACGGAGTAGTGTAAGTACAGAGTAGAGCAAGTACGGAGTAGAGTAAGTATGGAGTAGAGTAAGTATGGAGTAGAGTAAGTATGGAGTAGAGTAAGTACGGAGTAGAGTAAGTACGGAGTAGAGTAAGTACGGAGTAGAGTAAGTACGGAGTAGAGTAAGTACAGAGTAGAGTAAGTACGGAGTAGAGTAAGTATGGAGTAGAGTAAGTATGGAGTAGAGTAAGTACGGAGTAGAGTAAGTACGGAGTAGAGTAAGTACGGAGTAGTGTAAGTACGGAGTAGAGTAAGTACGGAGTAGAGTAAGTACGGAGTAGAGTAAGTACGGAGTAGAGTAAGTACGGAGTAGAGTAAGTACGGAGTAAGAAGTGTAAGTATGGGGGTAGAGTAAGTACGGAGTAGGGTAAGTATGGAGTAGAGTGTGAATAAGTACTGAGTAGAATAAGTACGGAGTAGGGTAAGTATGGAGTAGAGTGTGAATAAATACGGAGTAGAATAAGTACGGAGTAGAGTAAGTATGGAGTAAGAAGTGTAAGTACGGAGTAGAGTAAGTACGGAGTAGAGTAAGTACAGAGTAGAGTAAGTACGGAGTAGAATAAGTATGGAGTAGAGTAAGTACAGAGTAGAGTAAGTACGGAGTAGAGTAAGTATGGAGTAGAGTAAGTACGGAGTAGAGTAAGTACGGAGTAGAGTAAGTACGGAGTAGTGTAAGTACGGAGTAGAGTAAGTACGGAGTAGAGTAAGTACGGAGTAGTGTAAGTACGGAGTAGTGTAAGTACGGAGTAGAGTAAGTACGGAGTAGAGTAAGTACGGAGTAGAGTAAGTACGGAGTAGAGTAAGTACGGAGTAGAGTAAGTACGGAGTAGAGTAAGTACGGAGTAGAGTAAGTACGGATAGAGTAAGTACGGGGTAGAGTAAGTACGGGGTAGAGTAAGTACGGAGTAGAGTAAGTACGGAGTAGAGTAAGTACGGAGTAGAGTAAGTATGGAGTAGAGTAAGTACGGGGTAGAGTAAGTACGGAGTAGAGTAAGTACGGAGTAGAGTAAGTACGGAGTAGAGTTGGGAGCTTGACCACCAGGGTATCGTGCTTCCATGAGCTGTCCCATCTGATGAACTTTCCGCCCCTCCAGACATACTGCAGCTCATTCACTGCAACTGCAAGACCTCTGGATGTCGCACTGCAGCTTGCAGCTGCTCCAAGATGCACAGTAATCTGTCTGTGTGAGGGTGGGGAAGCATGGAAGAATCCTCTCACACAACATGAGGTAGAAGAATCAGACAAGGCTACTGGTGAACCAGATGATGATAATGATGACATTGGAATAATTCATTTTGTTGGTAGTAGTACAAATAACTTTAATTGAATTGAGCCCAAAGTTGGGTCTTTACCACAATTACTTAAAACTTTGTGGACATTTTAATGTTTTCGGGGGTGGGGGAGAGCAGCCATTTGTTTGTTTTATGGTATTATAGTCATCTAATCACATAAATAACCCTTCCAGTAGATTGCTCATGCTTGAAAACCTGGGTATAGAGCCCAAAATTATGTCTCTATGACAAATACTTAAAGAGTTACGGCCATTTTAATGATTTTTGGGGGGTGGCGGCAGCCATTTTGGATTTTAAGCAATGCCAATGGATGAAATAATAGTCTAATCACATAAATAACCCTTGCAGTAGATTCCTCATGCTTAAAAACCTGGGTATAGTGCCCAAAATTATGTCTCTGTAAAATACTTAAAGAGTTGTGGTCATTTTAATGATTTCGGGGATTGGCGGTGGCAAAACAAACAAATACAACATAATTATGGTTAGCATTCAGCTGCATAGTGGTCTCAACCTACCTGGTTGCATAGTGGTCTCAACCTGCCTGACCTGCCTGACTGCATAATGGTCTCTGCCTGACCTGTCTGGCTGCATAGTGGTCTCAACCTGCCTGACCTGCCTGACTGCATAATGGTCTCTGCCTGACCTGTCTGGCTGCATAGTGGTATCAACCTGCCTGACCTGCCTGGCTGCATAATGGTCTCTGCCTGACCTGCCTGGCTGCATAGTGGTCTCAAGTGCACAACGTGCCTGGCTGCATAGTGGTCTCAAGTGCACAATGTGCCTGGCTGCATAGTGGTCTCAAGTGCACAATGTGCCTGGCTGCATAGTGGTCTCAAGTGCACAATGTGCCTGGCTGCATAGTGGTCTCAAGTGCACAACGTGCCTGGCTGCATAGTGGTCTCAAGTGCACAGCATGCCTGGCTGCATAGTGGTCTCAAGTGCACAACGTGCCTGGCTGCATAGTGGTCTCAAGTGCACAACGTGCCTGGCTGCATAGTGGTCTCAAGTGCACAACGTGCCTGGCTGCATAGTGGTCTCAAGTGCACAACGTGCCTGGCCCTATTAATCAAACTGGGTAACTAGTACACTTTGTTGAAAGCTTTGTTCATTTTCAGATAATCGCATTCCAAATGTAGACATTTGTTTTGACAGCAAAAAGACAAAACATAAGTCAAAGAAGTCTAAAAAGAAGAAAAAACACAAAAGTGAAACAGAGAGTAGCGACTCGGAGGATGGAGAGGATGAGCAGTGGGTGGAGGTCATCAAACGTAAGTCTATAGTTGTAATGGAACATTACCTAGAGAAGATGAGGCACAGTTGGTGGAGGTCATGAAACGTAAGTCATTGTATAGTTGTAATGGAACATTACCTAGAGAAGATGAGGCACAGTGGGTGGCGGTCATGAAACGTAAGTCTATAGTTGTAATGGAACATTACCTAGAGAGGATTAGGCACAGTGGATGGGAGGTCATGAAATGTAAGATGAGGCACAGTGGGTGGGAGATCATGAAACGTAAGTCATTGTATAGTTGTAATGGAACATTACCTAGAGAGGATGAGGCACAGTGGGTGGAGGTCTTGAAACGTAAGTCATTGTATAGTTGTAATGGAACATTACCTAGAGAAGATGAGGCACAGTGGGTAAGAGGTCATGAAACGTAAGTCATTGTATAGTTGTAATGGAACATTACCTAGAGAAGATGAGGCACAGTGGGTAAGAGGTCATGAAACGTAAGTCATTGTATAGTTGTAATGGAACATTACCTAGAGAAGATGAGGCACAGTGGGTAGGAGGTCATGAAACGTAAGTCATTGTATAGTTGTAATGGAACATTACCTAGAGAAGATGAGACACAGTGGGTAGGAGGTCATGGAACGTAAATCATTGTATAGTTGTAATGGAACATTAGGTCATGAAAGGTAAGTCATTGTATCATCGACCGTAAGCTACCATCGTTTTTCTGCATTACATTTGAAAGTTTGTTTTTAATTTGCAGCAGTTGTTGCTTGATATCCTTCAGGGAAGCTTCGGTGTCTTCATTTTTATTTTCACTTCGTTTCCTATCTAGACATTTTTCCTTATTAGGCTTCTGCTTGGGGTGGTGGCGCGTTCATACTGGAGTCAGTTCCACTTACGCTACTTTGTTCACTGCGACTCCGTTTCTTGTTTAGTTCACTTTCTACAGTTGAAGTTGAATTCTAGTCCGCCATTACTTTTCACACACCCTGTATAGTTTCATCGAGCGTGACCCATGCACGTATATTGCATTCTTTGTATGTTATAGGGAATATGTGTAGGATAGATCACGAATTGGCCAGTCTTAGCGAAATATACACCGAGCGAAGCGACGTACATAAGTAGGTCGCATCTATACGATTTAGAAGCGAGAAATGTGGCTTTTTCATTGGACCATCTGACTTAGCCGTTGTCTAAATAAGGAATATACAATGGAATGTATTGTCTAGAACAAAATGGTCTCCCAAAATTCTGACCTAGAATGAACCCTGCATAAAGCATCCTAAAACACAATCAATTTCCAATTTTATTCAGTGCTATATTTTTTAGTTCCTATCCCAAAGGGACATCGCTCAAATTGAAGGCCGAGATGGAGTTATTGCCAGGAATATACGGTAACACCTATAGTTGCTCCACAGTCTCACGGCTCTCTGTAACACATCTCGTCTTCACAACCTGTGGTGGGGATTGGGTTGAACTATCTCACAAAATGAATGTTCTTCTTTGTGAAGTTTCCGGACTTGGCTCCATTTTCTCAGACATTCAATTCACCCTTTCCCTCATAGAAGCACTTCTTGACGCCATTAACAAAACGACATACATTTACAATGTAGTAGCCAAAGCAATGTTCATAATAAAGGCCTGAATCTCATATAGTCCCAGTAATATCTATGGAGGTGGGATAGATATGGCGACTACTTATTATGCACTGCATGGTTGCAAAATGGGGGGTGCATCATAAGTCATTGTATAGTTGTAATGGAACATTACCTAGAGAAGATGAGGCACAGTGGGTAAGAGGTCATGAAACGTAAGTCATTGTATAGTTGTAATGGAACATTACCTAGAGAAGATGAGGCACAGTGGGTAGGAGGTCATGAAACGTAAGTCATTGTATAGTTGTAATGGAACATTACCTAGAGAAGATGAGACACAGTGGGTAGGAGGTCATGGAACGTAAATCATTGTATAGTTGTAATGGAACATTAGGTCATGAAAGGTAAGTCATTGTATCATCGACCGTAAGCTACCATCGTTTTTCTGCATTACATTTGAAAGTTTGTTTTTAATTTGCAGCAGTTGTTGCTTGATATCCTTCAGGGAAGCTTCGGTGTCTTCATTTTTATTTTCACTTCGTTTCCTATCTAGACATTTTTCCTTATTAGGCTTCTGCTTGGGGTGGTGGCGCGTTCATACTGGAGTCAGTTCCACTTACGCTACTTTGTTCACTGCGACTCCGTTTCTTGTTTAGTTCACTTTCTACAGTTGAAGTTGAATTCTAGTCCGCCATTACTTTTCACACACCCTGTATAGTTTCATCGAGCGTGACCCATGCACGTATATTGCATTCTTTGTATGTTATAGGGAATATGTGTAGGATAGATCACGAATTGGCCAGTCTTAGCGAAATATACACCGAGCGAAGCGACGTACATAAGTAGGTCGCATCTATACGATTTAGAAGCGAGAAATGTGGCTTTTTCATTGGACCATCTGACTTAGCCGTTGTCTAAATAAGGAATATACAATGGAATGTATTGTCTAGAACAAAATGGTCTCCCAAAATTCTGACCTAGAATGAACCCTGCATAAAGCATCCTAAAACACAATCAATTTCCAATTTTATTCAGTGCTATATTTTTTAGTTCCTATCCCAAAGGGACATCGCTCAAATTGAAGGCCGAGATGGAGTTATTGCCAGGAATATACGGTAACACCTATAGTTGCTCCACAGTCTCACGGCTCTCTGTAACACATCTCGTCTTCACAACCTGTGGTGGGGATTGGGTTGAACTATCTCACAAAATGAATGTTCTTCTTTGTGAAGTTTCCGGACTTGGCTCCATTTTCTCAGACATTCAATTCACCCTTTCCCTCATAGAAGCACTTCTTGACGCCATTAACAAAACGACATACATTTACAATGTAGTAGCCAAAGCAATGTTCATAATAAAGGCCTGAATCTCATATAGTCCCAGTAATATCTATGGAGGTGGGATAGATATGGCGACTACTTATTATGCACTGCATGGTTGCAAAATGGGGGGTGCATCATAAGTCATTGTATAGTTGTAATGGAACATTACCTAGAGAAGATGAGGCACAGTGGGTAAGAGGTCATGAAACGTAAGTCATTGTATAGTTGTAATGGAACATTACCTAGAGAAGATGAGGCACAGTGGGTAGGAGGTCATGAAACGTAAGTCATTGTATAGTTGTAATGGAACATTACCTAGAGAAGATGAGACACAGTGGGTAGGAGGTCATGGAACGTAAATCATTGTATAGTTGTAATGGAACATTAGGTCATGAAAGGTAAGTCATTGTATCATCGACCGTAAGCTACCATCGTTTTTCTGCATTACATTTGAAAGTTTGTTTTTAATTTGCAGCAGTTGTTGCTTGATATCCTTCAGGGAAGCTTCGGTGTCTTCATTTTTATTTTCACTTCGTTTCCTATCTAGACATTTTTCCTTATTAGGCTTCTGCTTGGGGTGGTGGCGCGTTCATACTGGAGTCAGTTCCACTTACGCTACTTTGTTCACTGCGACTCCGTTTCTTGTTTAGTTCACTTTCTACAGTTGAAGTTGAATTCTAGTCCGCCATTACTTTTCACACACCCTGTATAGTTTCATCGAGCGTGACCCATGCACGTATATTGCATTCTTTGTATGTTATAGGGAATATGTGTAGGATAGATCACGAATTGGCCAGTCTTAGCGAAATATACACCGAGCGAAGCGACGTACATAAGTAGGTCGCATCTATACGATTTAGAAGCGAGAAATGTGGCTTTTTCATTGGACCATCTGACTTAGCCGTTGTCTAAATAAGGAATATACAATGGAATGTATTGTCTAGAACAAAATGGTCTCCCAAAATTCTGACCTAGAATGAACCCTGCATAAAGCATCCTAAAACACAATCAATTTCCAATTTTATTCAGTGCTATATTTTTTAGTTCCTATCCCAAAGGGACATCGCTCAAATTGAAGGCCGAGATGGAGTTATTGCCAGGAATATACGGTAACACCTATAGTTGCTCCACAGTCTCACGGCTCTCTGTAACACATCTCGTCTTCACAACCTGTGGTGGGGATTGGGTTGAACTATCTCACAAAATGAATGTTCTTCTTTGTGAAGTTTCCGGACTTGGCTCCATTTTCTCAGACATTCAATTCACCCTTTCCCTCATAGAAGCACTTCTTGACGCCATTAACAAAACGACATACATTTACAATGTAGTAGCCAAAGCAATGTTCATAATAAAGGCCTGAATCTCATATAGTCCCAGTAATATCTATGGAGGTGGGATAGATATGGCGACTACTTATTATGCACTGCATGGTTGCAAAATGGCTGTCGTTTGTATGGAGATACAATAGTATATGAACCTAAATTTCTATGAAGGAAAGGGTTAAGACTTTATAGATTGTGAGAGTTTTTACGCACACTGACAATATATAAATGACATAGTCACATAATTTGATGAAAGCATGATGCCTTTCATTTATCGGCCATTTCCCTCATGATTATCAAAATATAAAACTATTAGGGATGGCAACGAATAGCGATTTTGGTATTCAAATATTCGGTCGGGAAGGTATTCGAATATTCGAATATTTGATAGAATTCTATCAAAAAACCCCGCCGGAGATATAGCCCAAAATGGTGCTGATGCAGGCGTAAAACCCGAAATATAACATAACATCTATCAAAAACTCAAAATCACTCAAACTCTTATCAAAATTGCGTAAACGTCATCCTCTTCCTGTAAGGCCATGCAAATATGACGACGACTCATTCAGTTATTGTTATCGGCCACTGTACATTAGTTTAAACATTGTTTATTCTAACATTTTACATATAATTTAACAGCAGTATACTGAAAGGGACTAAAGCGAAAGAAAAAACATACATAGTTCTTTTCCCTATCAATTGATTGATATACAATAGGCAGGAGAATAATATATATAACAATGAATATACATGAAATCTATTCTGGGTATATGCTAAAGAATTTCAGGAATTATTGTATTAGTGAGTCAATATAGTTTTGGATGTTAAAAGGAAAATTAAAAGGAAAATGGTTAATATTTAAAGGAATATTTAAAGAAAGCTCAAGAATGTGAAATATAAAATCGGAGCACGAGAAGAAGATATTAGTATAAAGAAAAGTGGTTGAATAGGATATACATTCATGGGTGTTTTCACAAATAAAACTACACGTTATTTAAAAGTGTATGATACAGGTACGTGTGGTTGGATGCTGTTGCAAAGTGTCTGTAATATGTCATTCTCTGTCTAAACAGTTTTGACATCATAATTAAACACTACCTACCTTAACACCTACTGTACTTATTCGATTACATGGTGTGGCGATTTCTTTTGTATTGGAAGGTTTTATGATGAATTCAAAAGAAAACAAAGTATCTGATTTATGACAGTTTATTTCATTTTTGCAAATATATTATTTTCCCCGAATATTCGAATACTGGACGTCCGAGCGAATATTCGAATATTCGTTGACATTCCTAAAAATTATATATATGTATATTACAGACACAGTTGTTAAGACTACCTCAGACACTGATGATGACAACGATGATGATGATGATATTGGTCCTATGCCATTTAACCCTACAGCAGCAGGACTTTCCCAGAAAGAGTGAGTAGTTTATTTATCTAGGCGTTTTATTAAAGAACATGTACATGATTACAGGGTTTATTAATGAACATTGTACATGCTTACAGGGTTTATTAATGAACAATGTACATGTTTACAGGGTTTATTAATGAACAATGTACATGCTTACAGGGTTTATTAATGAACAATGTACATGCTTACAGGGTTTATTAATGAACATTGTACATGCTTACAGGGTTTATTAATGAACATTGTATATATGTTTACATGGTTTATTAATGAACATTGTACATGCTTACATGGTATATTAATGAACACAGTGCATGCTTACATGGTTTATTAATGAACATTGTACATGCTTACAGGGTTTATTAATGAACAGTGTATATGTTTACATGTTTTATTAATGAACATTGTACATGCTTACAGGGGTTTATTAATGAACATTGTACATGCTTACATGGTTTATTAATGAACATTGTACATGCTTACAGGGGTTTATTAATGAACATTGTACATGCTTACATGGTTTATTAATGAACATTGAGGAAGCTATCCAGCTGGCTTGTGGTAGGTTGGATGTTCTACCCATGTGTCTCCCCCCATACCTGAAATACTGCTCGGAGGGACCTCTACCCTTTATTTATTCCTCCACCAATACTAGCTGGAGAGTTGTTATATGACCTAAGCTGTTGGTGTGTCATTATACCCCAAAAAACAAACAAATGGTCGGCGACTTGGGATGCTCACCGACGGTACATCCGAGTCAACTAGTCACATCATTAAACGTCTACCATACACAGCATAATACAGGACCATGTATTGACAGAATGTTGTGTACTCCACAAGCTGGAATTATAGCGTCTACCATACACAGCATACATGACCATGTATTGACAGAATGTTGTGTACTCCACAAGCTGGAATTATAGCATCTACCATACACAGCATAATACAGGACCATGTATTGACAGAATGTTGTGTACTCCACAAGCTGGAATTATAGCCTCTACCATACACAGCATACAGGACCACATTCTTCTTGTATCACTACATGTATTGAAATTGTATCCATTCCAGTTACGGCAAGGCATTGTTGCCGGGAGAGGGTGCTGCTATGGCCGCTTATATTGCTGAGGGCAAGAGGATCCCGAGGAGAGGAGAAATTGGTCTTACTCCAGATGAAATCACCGACTATGAGGGCGTCGGCTTTGTCATGAGTGGAAGCAGGTCAGTTCAACTTTGTTTTTAAACTCAATTGATTGGAATTGTTTACCTGAGCATTACTATCCATGATTGCAATTGTTTACCTGAGCATTACTATCAATGATTGGAATTGTTTACCTGAGCATTACTATCAATGATTGGAATTGTTTACCTGAGCATTACTATCAATTGATTGGAATTGTTTACCTGAGCATTACTATCAATGATTGCAATTGTTTACCTGAGCATTACTATCAATGATTGCAATTGTTTACCTGAGCATTACTATCTATGATTGCACTTGTTTACCTGAGCATTACTATCAATGATTGCAATTGTTTACCTGAGCATTACTATCAATGATTGGAATTGTTTACCTGAGCATTACTATCAATGATTGCAATTGTTTACCTGAGCATTACTATCAATGATAGCAATTGTTTACCTGAGTATTACTATCAATGATAGCAATTGTTTACCTGAGCATTACTATCAATGATTGCAATTGTTTATCTGAGCATTACTATCAATGATTGGAATTGTTTACCTGAGCATTACTATCAATGATTGCAATTGTTTACCTGAGCATTACTATCAATGATTGCAATTGTTTACCTGAGCATTACTATTAATGATTGCACTTGTTTACCTGAGCATTACTATCAATGATTGGAATTGTTTACCTGAGCATTACTATCAATGATTGGAATTGTTTACCTGAGCATTACTATCAATGATTGCAATTGTTTACCTGAGCATTACTATTAATGATTGGAATTGTTTACCTGAGCATTACTATCAATTATTGGAATTGTTTACCTGAGCATTACTGTGCTACTTTGAAACTGAAAAAAACAAACTTAATTACATTTGAATGTTTGTTACCTTTGTTTATGAGTTGTTATTGGCTATTGATATCTAGTTAAAGCAATTGTTTTAATTGCCTGTTGTGTTAATACTTTATCAGATGAAATTTATACCCAGACAATGAAAATCAATGAGTCTGATTAAAACATTGCATTTTTAGCTCACCTGAGCACAAAGTACTCAAGGTGATCGCATTTTGTCCGTCATCGTCCATCATCAACATTTTGCCTCAAATGCCACCTCCTCCCGAACCACTGGTCAAATCATCATGAAACTTCATTACTAGTAATGATCATTGGGTGATGCTCTTTCAAGAATGCTAATATATAGGTCACTAGGTCAAATGAGTGTCAACATTTCAAAAATCTTCTCGAAATTACTGACAAGAATGTTTTGAAATTTTGTGTGGAGCCTTATTAGATTATTAGTTTAAACATATTTAATTTTCCAATATTATACAGTTTGAATAATGTATATGCATATCACATATCAAGATTATTAGATGATAATAGTCTCATAAAGTTTGCTCCACCACCAGGAACATGTGTGATTATGTAGATGTACGTATGTAGCTTTCTTTACCAACTCCAGTATCTGTTTTATAATTATACACCTACTACATAATTTCTTATCTGAATCATATTTTCACTACTTGAAGACATTCAGATACCAAACTAATTGGCATGCGGAGAATACTTCTAATGATAGTGTCGCACATTGTTGCTGCAGCACATATCACACACCCATCAGAAAAGGCTTGTCTGGGCTATATTTGCAATACCATTAGAAATAACGATACCAAACTAGCCATGTGGATACATCTATAATCTTCCAATGGGAGACATGGTAAAATAATATTAAATCAGTTTGACACACATACTATATGTAGTTTGAATGTACAAACTTCCAGAACACTCAAATGGTTTATAACCCTTTGAGCTTTCAATGTAGTTGAACTATCCATGATCCAGGGCCTTCATGATCCAGGGCCTTCATGATCCAGGGCCTTCATGATCCAGGGCCATCATGATCCAGGGCCTTCATGATCCAGGGCCATCATGATCCAGGGCCTTCATGATCCAGGGCCTTCATGATCCAGGGCCATCATGATCCAGGGCCTTCATGATCCAGGGTCATCATGATCCAGGGTCTTCATGATCCAGGGCCTTCATGATCCAGAGCCTTCATGATCCAGGGTCTTCACGAACCAGGGCCTTCCTGATCCATCCAGGGCCTTCATTATCAGGGCCTTCATGATCCAGGGTCTTCATGATCCAGGGCCTTCCTGATCCATCCAGGGCCTTCAATGATCCAGGGCCTTCCTGATCCATCCAGGGCCATCATGATCCAGAGCCTTCATGATCCAGGGCCATCATGATCCAGGGTCTTCACGATCCAGGATCCAGGGCCTTCATGATCCATCCAGGGCCTTCATTATCAGGGCCTTCATGATCCAGGGTCTTCATGATCCAGGACCTTCATAATCCAGGGCCTTCATGATCCAGGGCATTCCTGATCCATCCAGGGCCTTCATGATCCAGGGCCTTCATTATCAGGGCCTTCATGATCCAGGGCCTTCATGATCCATCCAGGGCCTTCATGATCCAGGGCCGTCATGATCCAGGGTCTTCATGATCCAGGGCCGTCATGATCCAGGGTCTTCACGATCCAGGACCTTCATAATCCAGGGCCTTCATGATCCAGGGCATTCCTGATCCATCCAGGGCCTTCATTATCAGGGCCTTCATGATCCAGGGCCTTCATGATCCATCCAGGGCCTTCATTATCAGGGCCTTCATGATCCAGGGCCTTCATGATCCATCCAGGGCCTTCATTATCAGGGCCCTTCATGATCCAGGGTCTTCATGATCCAGGGCCTTCCTTATCAGGGCCTTCATGATCCAGGGCCATCATGATCCAGGGTCTTCATGATCCAGGGCCTTCATGATACAGGGCCTTCATGATCCATCCAGGGCCTTCATTATCAGGGCCTTCATGATCCAGGGCCTTCATGATCCAGGGCCTTCATGATCCAGAGCCTTCATGATCCAGGGCCTTCCTGATCCATCCAGGGCTTTCATGATCCAGGGCCTTAATGATCCAGGGCCTTAATGATCCAGGGCCTTCATGATCCAGGATCTTCCTAATCCAGGACCTTCATGATCCAGGGCTGTCATGATCCAGAGCCTTCATGACCCAGCACCTACATGATCCAGGGCCTTCACGATCAAGGACTGTCCTGATCCAGGGCCTTCCAGATCCAGGGTTTTCCTACTGTTGCACAGACCCATATACTGGTACACAGATCCCCTGCACAACATGTATACTGGTACACAGACCCCCTGCACAACATGTATACTGGTACACAGACCACTGCACAACATGTATACTGGTACACAGACCCCCTGCACAACATGTATACTGGTACACAGACCCCCTGCACAACATGTATACTGGTACACAGACCCCCTGCACAACATGTATACTGGTACACAGACATCCTGCACAACATGTATACTGGTACACAGACATCCTGCACAACATGTATACTGGTACACAGATCCCCTGCACAACATGTATACTGGTACACAGATCCCCTGCACAACATGTATACTGGTACACAGATCCCCTGCACAAAATGTATACTGGTACACAGACCCCCTGCACAACATGTATACTGGTACACAGACCCCCTGCACAACATGTATACTGGTACACAGACATCCTGCACAACATGTATACTGGTACACAGATCACCTGCACAATATGTATACTGGTACACAGACACCCTGCACAACATGTATACTGTACACAGACCCCCTGCACAACATGTATACTGGTACACAGACATCCTGCACAACATGTATACTGGTACACAGACCCCCTGCACAACATGTATACTGGTACACAGATCCCCTGCACAACATGTATACTGGTACACAGATCCCCTGCACAATATGTATACTGGTACACAGACCCCCTGCACAACATGTATACTGGTACACAGATCCCTGCACAATATGTATACTGGTACACAGACCCCCTGCACAACATGTATACTGGTACACAGACCCCCTGCACAATATGTATACTGGTACACAGACCCCCTGCACAATATGTATACTGGTACACAGATCCCCTGCACAATATGTATACTGGTACACAGACCCCCTGCACAACATGTATACTGGTACACAGACAACCTGCACAACATGTATACTGGTACACAGATCCCCTGCACAACATGTATACTGGTACACAGACAACCTGCACAATATGTATACTGGTACACAGACAACCTGCACAATATGTATACTGGTACACAGATCCCCTGCACAATATGTATACTGGTACACAGACCCCCTGCACAACATGTATACTGGTACACAGACAACCTGCACAACATGTATACTGGTACACAGACCCCCTGCACAACATGTATACTGGTACACAGACAACCTGCACAATATGTATACTGGTACACAGACAACCTGCACAATATGTATACTGGTACACAGACCCCCTGCACAACATGTATACTGGTACACAGACCCCCTGCACATGTATACTGGTACACAGACCCTGCACAACATGTATACTGGTACACAGACAACCTGCACAATATGTATACTGGTACACAGACAACCTGCACAATATGTATACTGGTACACAGACCCCCTGCACAAATGTATACTGGACCCCCTGCACAACATGTATACTGGTACACAGATCCCCTGCACAATATGTATACTGGTACACAGACAACCTGCACAATATGTATACTGGTACACAGACCCCCTGCACAACATGTATACTGGTACACAGACATCCTGCACAACATGTATACTGGTACACAGATCCCCTGCACAATATGTATACTGGTACACAGACATCCTGCACAACATGTATACTGGTACACAGATCCCCTGCACAACATGTATACTGGTACACAGACATCCTGCACAACATGTATACTGGTACACAGACACCCCTGCACAAATGTATACTGGTACACAGACACCTGCACAACATGTATACTGGTACACAGACACCTGCACAACATAACGTATACACACATACCTGCACAACATGTATACTGGTACACAGACCCCTGCACAACATGTATACTGGTACACAGATCCCCTGCACAACATGTATACTGGTACACAGATCCCCTGCACAAAATGTATACTGGTACACAGACCCCCTGCACAACATGTACACTGGTACACAGACCCCCTGCACAACATGTATACTGGTACACAGACCCCCTGCACAACATGTATACTGGTACACAGACATCCTGCACAACATGTATACTGGTACACAGATCCCCTGCACAATATGTATACTGGTACACAGACATCCTGCACAACATGTATACTGATACACAGATCCCCTGCACAACATGTATACTGGTACACAGACATCCTGCACAACATGTATACTGGTACACAGACCCCCTGCACAACATGTATACTGGTACACAGATCCCCTGCACAACATGTATACTGGTACACAGATCCCCTGCACAATATGTATACTGGTACACAGACCCCCTGCACAACATGTATACTGGTACACAGATCCCCTGCACAATATGTATACTGGTACACAGACCCCCTGCACAACATGTATACTGGTACACAGACCCCCTGCACAATATGTATACTGGTACACAGACCCCCTGCACAATATGTATACTGGTACACAGATCCCCTGCACAATATGTATACTGGTACACAGACCCCCTGCACAACATGTATACTGGTACACAGACAACCTGCACAACATGTATACTGGTACACAGATCCCCTGCACAACATGTATACTGGTACACAGACAACCTGCACAATATGTATACTGGTACACAGACAACCTGCACAATATGTATACTGGTACACAGATCCCCTGCACAATATGTATACTGGTACACAGACCCCCTGCACAACATGTATACTGGTACACAGACAACCTGCACAACATGTATACTGGTACACAGACCCCCTGCACAACATGTATACTGGTACACAGACAACCTGCACAATATGTATACTGGTACACAGACAACCTGCACAATATGTATACTGGTACACAGACCCCCTGCACAACATGTATACTGGTACACAGACCCCCTGCACAATATGTATACTGGTACACAGACATCCTGCACAACATGTATACTGGTACACAGACAACCTGCACAATATGTATACTGGTACACAGACAACCTGCACAATATGTATACTGGTACACAGACCCCCTGCACAATATGTATACTGGTACACAGACCCCCTGCACAACATGTATACTGGTACACAGATCCCCTGCACAATATGTATACTGGTACACAGACAACCTGCACAATATGTATACTGGTACACAGACCCCCTGCACAACATGTATACTGGTACACAGACATCCTGCACAACATGTATACTGGTACACAGATCCCCTGCACAATATGTATACTGGTACACAGACATCCTGCACAACATGTATACTGATACACAGATCCCCTGCACAACATGTATACTGGTACACAGACCCACAACCACACAACACCTGCACAATATGTATACTGGTACACAGACCCCCTGCACAACATGTATACTGGTACACAGATCCCCTGCACAATATGTATACTGGTACACAGACATCCTGCACAACATGTATACTGGTACACAGACCCCCTGCACAACATGTATACTGGTACACAGATCCCCTGCACAATATGTATACTGGTACACAGACATCCTGCACAACATGTATACTGGTACACAGACCCCCTGCACAACATGTATACTGGTACACAGATCCCCTGCACAATATGTATACTGGTACACAGACATCCTGCACAACATGTATACTGGTACACAGATCCCCTGCACAACATGTATACTGGTACACAGACCCCCTGCACAACATGTATACTGGTACACAGACCCCCTGCACAACATGTATACTGGTACACAGACATCCTGCACAACATGTATACTGGTACACAGACATCCTGCACAACATGTATACTGGTACACAGATCCCCTGCACAACATGTATACTGGTACACAGATCCCCTGCACAACATGTATACTGGTACACAGATCCCCTGCACAAATGTATACTGGTACACAGACCCCCTGCACAACATGTATACTGGTACACAGACCCCCTGCACAACATGTATACTGGTACACAGACAACCTGCACAATATGTATACTGGTACACAGACAACCTGCACAATATGTATACTGGTACACAGACCCCCTGCACAACATGTATACTGGTATACAGACCCCCTGCACAACATGTATACTGGTACACAGATCCCCTGCACAACATGTATACTGGTACACAGACATCCTGCACAACATGTATACTGGTACACAGATCCCCTGCACAATATGTATACTGGTACACAGACACCCTGCACAACATGTATACTGGTACACAGATCCCCTGCACAATATGTATACTGGTACACAGACATCCTGCACAACATGTATACTGGTACACAGACCCCCTGCACAACATGTATACTGGTACACAGATCCCCTGCACAATATGTATACTGGTACACAGACATCCTGCACAACATGTATACTGGTACACAGATCCCCTGCACAACATGTATACTGGTACACAGACCCCCTGTACAACATGTATACTGGTACACAGACCCCCTGCACAACATGTATACTGGTACACAGACATCCTGCACAACATGTATACTGGTACACAGACATCCTGCACAACATGTATACTGGTACACAGATCCCCTGCACAACATGTATACTGGTACACAGATCCCCTGCACAACATGTATACTGGTACACAGATCCCCTGCACAAAATGTATACTGGTACACAGACCCCCTGCACAACATGTATACTGGTACACAGACCCCCTGCACAACATGTATACTGGTACACAGACAACCTGCACAATATGTATACTGGTACACAGACAACCTGCACAATATGTATACTGGTACACAGACCCCCTGCACAACATGTATACTGGTATACAGACCCCCTGCACAATATGTATACTGGTACACAGACCCCCTGCACAACATGTATACTGGTACACAGATCCCCTGCACAACATGTATACTGGTACACAGATCCCCTGCACAATATGTATACTGGTACACAGACCCCCTCCACAACATGTATACTGGTACACAGACATCCTGCACAATATGTATACTGGTACACAGACCCCCTGCACAGCATGTATACTGGTACACAGACCCCCTGCACAACATGTATACTGGTACACAGATCCCCTGCACAATATGTATACTGGTACACAGATCCCCTGCACAATATGTATACAGACCCCATCACAAACAAATGAATGTAGTTACAATCTATCTATGATTCTATTACAGACATCGTCGTATGGAAGCTGTACGTCTCCGAAAAGAAAACCAGATATACAGTGCCGATGAGAAACGTGCTTTGGCAACATTCAACCATGAGGAGAGAGCTAAACGAGAGACTAAGATTCTCTCACAATTGCGGGAAATGGTCAGGAAGAAATTGGATGCTCGAAAATAGGAACATTGATCGAAATTACATGTCAAAGATGGCTTCGAAATGCTTCGTTCAATTAATGAAATAATGAAGTTAATACTACCAAATGGTGGTGATGAAGGCTTGTCTGGCCCCTGGGTAGTATTGTTGAGTTGATGAAGGCAGGGTATTGCTTGTCTGGCCTCCTGGGTAGTATTGGTGGATTGATGAAGGCAGGGTATTGCTTGTCTGGCCTCCTGGGTAGTATTGTATTGTTGATGAAGGCAGGGTATTGCTTGTCTGGCCTCCTGGGTAGTATTGGTGGATTGATGAAGGCAGGGTATTGCTTGTCTGGCCTCCTGGGTAGTATTGGTGGGTTGATGAAGGCAGGGTATTGCTTGTCTGGCCTCCTGGGTAGTATTGTATTGTTGATGAAGGCAGGGTATTGCTTGTCTGGCCTCCTGGGTAGTACTGTATTGTTGGGTTGATGAAGGCAGGGTATTGCTTGTCTGGCCCCTGGGTAGTATTGTATTGTTGGGTTGATGAAGGCAGGGTATTGCTTGTCTGGCCTCCTGGGTAGTATTGTATTGTTGGGTTGATGAAGGCAGGGTATTGCTTGTCTGGCCTCCTGGGTAGTATTGTATTGTTGATGAAGGCAGGGTATTGCTTGTCTGGCCTCCTGGGTAGTATTGTATTGTTGGGTTGATGAAGGCAGGGTACTGCTTGTCTGGCCTCCTGGGTAGTATTGTTGGGTTGATGAAGGCAGGGTATTGCTTGTCTGGCCTCCTGGGTAGTATTGTATTGTTGGGTTGATGAAGGCAGGGTATTGCTTGTCTGGCCTCCTGGGTAGTATTGTATTGTTGATGAAGGCAGGGTATTGCTTGTCTGGCCTCCTGGGTAGTATTGTTGGGTTGATGAAGGCAGGGTATTGCTTGTCTGGCCTCCTGGGTAGTATTGTTGGGTTGATGAAGGCAGGGTATTGCTTGTCTGGCCTCCTGGGTAGTATTGTATTGTTGATGAAGGCAGGGTATTGCTTGTCTGGCCTCCTGGGTAGTATTGTATTGTTGGGTTGATGAAGGCAGGGTATTGCTTGTCTGGCCTCCTGGGTAGTATTGTATTGTTGGGTTGATGAGGGCTGGGTATTGCTTGTCTGGCATCCTGGGTAGTATTGTATTGTTGGGTTGATGAAGGCAGGGTACTGCTTGTCTGGCCTCCTGGGTAGTACTGCATTGTTGGGTTGATGAAGGCAGGGTATTGCTTGTCTGGCCTCCTGGGTAGTATTGTATTGTTGGGTTGATGAAGGCAGGGTACTGCTTGTCTGGCCTCCTGGGTAGTATTGTATTGTTGGGTTGATGAAGGCAGGGTATTGCTTGTCTGGCCTCCTGGGTAGTACTGCATTGTTGGGTTGATGAGGGCTGGGTATTGCTTGTCTGGCCTCCTGGGTAGTATTGTATTGTTGGGTTGATGAAGGCAGGGTATTGCTTGTCTGGCCTCCTGGGTAGTATTGTATTGTTGGGTTGATGAGGGCAGGGTACTGCTTGTCTGGCCTCCTGGGTAGTATTGTTGGGTTGATGAAGGCAGGGTATTGCTTATCTGGCCTCCTGGGTAGTATTGATGAAGGCAGGGTATTGCTTGTCTGGCCTCCTGGGTAGTATTGTTGAGTTGATGAAGGCAGGGTATTGCTTGTCTGGCCTCCTGGGTAGTATTGTTGGGTTGATGAAGGCAGGGTATTGCTTGTCTGGCCTCCTGGGTAGTATTGTATTGTTGATGAAGGCAGGGTATTGCTTGTCTGGCCTCCTGGGTAGTACTGTATTGTTGGGTTGATGAAGGCAGGGTACTGCTTGTCTGGCCCCTGGGTAGTATTGTATTGTTGATGAAGGCAGGGTATTGCTTGTCTGGCCTCCTGGGTAGTATTGTATTGTTGGGTTGATGAGGGCTGGGTATTGCTTGTCTGGCCTCCTGTGTAGTATTGTATTGTTGGGTTGATGAGGGCTGGGTATTGCTTGTCTGGCCTCCTGGGTGGTATTGTATTGTTGGGTTGATGTGTACTGCTTGTCTGGCACCTGGGTAGTATTGTATTGTTGATGAAGGCAGGGTACTGCTTGTCTGGCCCCTGGGTAGTATTGTATTGTTGGGCAGGGTATTGCTTGTCTGGCCTCCTGGGTAGTATTGCATTGTTGGGTTGATGAAGGCAGGGTATTGCTTGTCTGGCCTCCTGGGTAGTATTGTTGGGTTGATGAAGGCAGGGTATTGCTTGTCTGGCCTCCTGGGTAGTATTGTATTGTTGATGAAGGCAGGGTATTGCTTGTCTGGCCTCCTGGTAGTACTGTATTGTTGGGTTGATGAAGGCAGGGTACTGCTTGTC